>CM065598.1:53931531-54531531 GCA_033119425.1 Bufotes viridis
GGGGCCTTCTCCAGTGGTGGTTGATATGACGCCTTATTCCTTGCTGTGGGACCTCTCTCCTCTGTCTGGGTGCTGGGGCCTAAATAACTGAAAGTGGCCTTCCATTGGAGGTTGATATGACTCTTATTCCTTGCTGTGGGACTTCTCTCCTCTGTGTGGGTGCTGGGGCCTAAATAACTGAAAGTGGCCTTCTCCAGTGGTGGATGATATGACGCCTTATTCCATGCTGTGGGACCTCTCTCTCTGTCTCGGTGCTGGGGTCTCAATAACTGAAAGTGGCCTTCTCCAGTGGTGGGTGACATGACGCATGATTCTCTGCTGTGGGACCTCTCTCCTCTGTCTGGTGGTGGGGCCTAAATAACTGAAAGTGGCCTTCTCCAGTGGTGAGTGATATGGCGCATTATTCCCTGCTGTGGGACCTCTCTCCTCTGTCTGGGTGCTGGCCTAAATAACTGAATGTGGCCTTCTCCAGTGGTGGGTTATATGACGCCTTATTCCTTGCTGTGGGACCTCTCTCTCTGTCTGGGTGCTGGGGCCTAAATAACTGAAATTGGCATTCTCCAGTGGTGGGTGATATGACGCCTTATTCCTTGCTGTGGGACCTCTCTCCTCTGTCTTGGTGCTGGGGCCTAAATAACTGAAAGTGGCCTTCTCCAGTTGTGCGTGATATGATGCCTTTTTCCTTGCTGTGGGACCTCTCTCCTCTGTCTGGGTGCTGGGGCCTAAATAACTGAAAGTAGCCTTCTCCAGTGGTGGGTGGTATGACGCCTTATTCATTGCTGTGGGACCTCTCTCCTCTGTCTGGGTGCTGGGGTCTAAATAACTGAAAGTGGCCATCTCCAGTGGTGGGTGAATTGATGCCTTATTCCTTGCTGTGGGACCTCTCTCCTCTGTCTGGGTGCTGGAGCCTAAATAACTGAAAGTGGCCTTCTCCAGTGGTGGGTGATATGACGCATGATTCTCTGCTGTGGGACCTCTCTCCTCTGTCAGGGTGCTGGGGCCTAAATAACTGAAAGTGGCCTTCTCCAGTGGTGGGTGATATGACGCCTTATTCCATACTGTGGGACCTCTCACCTCTGTCTCGGTGCTGGGGTCTAAATAACTGAAAGTGGCCTTCTCCAGTGGTTAGTGATATGGCGCATTATTCCCTGCTGTGGGACCTCTCTCCTCTGTCTGGGTGCTTTGGCCTAAATAACTGAATGTGGCCTTCTCCAGTGGTGGGTAATATGACGCCTTATTCCTTGCTGTGGGACCTCTCTCCTCTGTCTGGGTGCTGGGGCCTAAATAACTGAAAGTGGCCTTCTCCAGTGGTGGGTGATATGACTCCTTATTCCTTGCTGTGGGACCTCTCTCCTCTGTGTGGGTGCTGGGGCCTAAATAACTGAAAGTGGCCTTCTCCAGTGGTGGGTGATATGACGCCTTATTCCATGCTGTGGGACCTCTCTCCTCTGTCTCGGTGCTGGGGTCTAAATAACTGAATGGGGCCTTCTCCAGTGGTGGTTGATATGACGCCTTATTCCTTGCTGTGGGACCTCTCTCCTCTGTCTGGGTGCTGGGGCCTAAATAACTGAAAGTGGCCTTCTCCATTGGTGGGTGATATGACTCCTTATTCCTTGCTGTGGGACCTCTCTCCTCTGTGTGGGTGCTGGGGCCTAAATAACTGAAAGTGGCCTTCTCCAGTGGTGGGTGATATGACGCCTTATTCCATGCTGTGGGACCTCTCTCCTCTGTCTCGGTGCTGGGGTCTAAATAACTGAAAGTGGCCTTCTCCAGTGGTGGGTGACATGACGCATGATTCTCTGCTGTGGGACCTCTCTCCTCTGTCTGGTGGTGGGGCCTAAATAACTGAAAGTGGCCTTCTCCAGTGGTGAGTGATATGGCGCATTATTCCCTGCTGTGGGACCTCTCTCCTCTGTCTGGGTGATTTGGCCTAAATAACTGAATGTGGCCTTCTCCTGTGGTGGGTGATATGACGCCTTATTCCTTGCTGTGGGACCTCTCTCCTCTGTCTGGGTGCTGGGGCCTAAATAACTGAAATTGGCATTCTCCAGTGGTGGGTGATATGACGCCTTTTCCTTGCTGTGGGACCTCTCTCTCTGTCTTGGTGCTAGGGCCTAAATAACTGAAAGTGGCCTTCTCCAGTTGTGCGTGATATGATGCCTTTTTTCTTGCTGTGGGACCTCTCTCCTCTGTCTGGGTGCTGGGGCCTAAATAACTGAAAGTAGCCTTCTCCAGTGGTGGGTGGTATGATGCCTTATTCCTTGCTGTGGGACCTCTCTCCTCTGTCTGGGTGCTGGAGCCTAAATAACTGAAAGTGGCCTTCTCCAGTGGTGGGTGATATGACGCATGATTCTCTGCTGTGGGACCTCTCTCCTCTGTCAGGGTGCTGGGGCCTAAATAACTGAAAGTGGCCTTCTCCAGTGGTGGGTGATATGACGCCTTATTCCATACTGTGGGACCTCTCACCTCTGTCTCGGTGCTGGGGTCTAAATAACTGAAAGTGGCCTTCTCCAGTGGTTAGTGATATGTGTGGGGAGTCGCTCTGGTAGACAGCGGTGCGGGTGCAGTTTAGAGGCAAAACAAGGAGTCCAGATGGTGCATCAAACAGTGTTTTATTCACACTTGCACACCATAAATGAAAAGCAGTCTCTTGGTGACAGTTCACACACAACGGAAATACTGTGGCAAAACAAAAACAGGCCAACACAGGGTCCAGTCACCTTGGGTGGTTTAGGTGCGGGTTCACACCTAGCAGTCGGCTCAGCCGCAGGCGATTCCAAATTCAGGTCGCAGGGAAACACCACCTTGCTGAGCTCCTTCCTCCAGGACAGAGAATTCCTCAGCCCTGTTTGCAGGCTCCAGGATCATCACACCCTCAGACACAGCTGCTGGCTGCGTTATATACCCAGCCCAAAACATGGACTGGACCGTGGGGAGCAGCCACCCACCCTACTCTTTAGCTGCTCCCAGTAAGAGCCGGCCCGGATCGGCTTTGCAGCCATGCTATTTAACAGAGCAGCACTAGCTGCTGCAGACCAAAAACCCCGGCTCTTACCTCACCGAGGCCAGCAACCTCGGTGACACGTACCTGCTATCAAATACAACACCTTGCATCCTCTTACATATGGCGCATTATTCCCTGCTGTGGGACCTCTCTCCTCTGTCTGGGTGCTTTGGCCTAAATAACTGAATGTGGCATTCTCCAGTGGTGGGTAATATGACGCCTTATTCCTTGCTGTGGGACGTATCTCCTCTGTCTGGGTGCTGGGGCCTAAATAACTGAAATTGGCCTTCTCCAGTGGTGAGTGATATGGCGCATTATTCCCTGCTGTGGGACCTCTCTCCTCTGTTTGGGTGCTTTGGCCTAAATAACTGAATGTGGCCTTCTACAGTGGTGGGTGATATGAGGCCTTATTCCTTGCTGTGGGACCTCTCTCCTCTGTCTGGATGCTGGGGCCTAAAAAACTGAAAGTGGCCTTCTCCAGTTGTGCGTGATATGATGCCATTTTCCTTGCTGTGGGACCTCTCTCCTCTGTCTGGGTGCTGGGGCATAAATAACTGAAAGTAGCCTTCTCCAGTGGTGGGTGGTATGACGCCTTATTCCTTGCTGTGGGACGTATCTCCTCTGTCTGGGTGCTGGGGCCTAAATAACTGAAATTGGCCTTCTCCAGTGGTGAGTGATATGGCGCATTATTCCCTGCTGTGGGACCTCTCTCCTCTGTTTGGGTGCTTTGGCCTAAATAACTGAATGTGGCCTTCTACAGTGGTGGGTGATATGAGGCCTTATTCCTTGCTGTGGGACCTCTCTCCTCTGTCTGGATGCTGGGGCCTAAAAAACTGAAAGTGGCCTTCTCCAGTTGTGCGTGATATGATGCCTTTTTCCTTGCTGTGGGACCTCTCTCCTCTGTCTGGGTGCTGGGGCATAAATAACTGAAAGTAGCCTTCTCCAGTGGTGGGTGGTATGACGCCTTATTCCTTGCTGTGGGACCTCTCCTCTGTCTGGGTGCTGTGGTTTAAATAATAAAAGTGGCCTTCTCCAGTGGTGGGTGATATGACGCATGATTCTCTGCTGTGGGACCTCTCTCCGCTGTCTGGGGGCTGGCGCCTAAATTACTGAAACTGGCCTTCTCCAGTTGTGGGTGATATGACGCCTTATTCCTTGCTGTGGGACCTCTCCTCTGTCTGGGTGCTGGGGCCTAAATAACTGAAAGTGGCCTTCTCCAGTGGTGGGTGATATGACGCCTTATTCCTTGCTGTGGGACCTCTCTCCCTGTCTGGGTGCTGGGGCCTAAATAACTGAAAGTGGCCTTCTCCAGTTGTTGGTGATAATATGCCTTTTTCCTTACTGTGGGACCTCTCTCCTCTGTCTGGGTGCTGGGGCCTAAATAACTGAAAGAGGCCTTCTCCAGTTGTTGGTGATATGATGCCTTATTCCTTGTTGTGGGACCTCTCTCCTCTGTCAGGGTTCTGGGGTCTAAATAACTGAAAGTGGCCATCTCCAGTGGTGGGTGATATGACGCCTTATTCCTTGCTGTGGGACCTCTGTCCTCTGTCTGGGTGCTGGGGCCTAAATAACTGAAAGTGGCCTTCTCCAGTGGAGGGTGATATGACGCATGATTCTCTGCTGTGGTACCTCTCCTCTGTCTGGGTGCTAGGCCTAAATAACTGAAAGTGGCCTTCTCCAGTGGTGGGTGATATGACGTGTTATTCCTTGATGTGGACCGCTCTCCTCTATCTTGGTGCTTGGGCCTAAATAACTGAAAGTGACCTTCTCCAGTGGTGAGTGATATGACGCCTTATTCCTTGCTGTGGGACCTCTCTCTCTGTCTGGTTGCTGGAGCCTAAATAACTGAAAGTGGCCTTCTCCAGTTGTGGTTGATATGATGCATGATTCCTGCTGTGGATCTCTCCTCTGTCTGGGTGCTGTGGCCTAAATAACTGAAAGTGTCCTTCTCCAGTGGGGGTGATATGACGCCTTATTCTCTTGCTGTGGGACCTCTCTCCTCTGTCTGGGTGCTGGGGCCTAAATAACTGAAAGTGCCTTCTCCAGTGGTGGGTGATATGACGCATCATTCTCTGCTGTGGACCTCTCTCTCTGTCTGGGTGCTGGGGCCTAAATTACTGAAAGTGGCCTTCTCAGTGGTGGGTGATATGATGCCTTATTCCTTGCTGTGGACCTCTCCTCTGTCTGGTGCTGGGGTCTAAATAACTGAAAGTGGCCTTCTCCAGTGGTGGGTGATATGACGCCTTATTCCTTGCTGTGGGACCTCTCTCCTCTGTCTGGGTGCTGGGTCTAAATAACTGAAAGTGGCCTTCTCCAGTGGTGGGTGATATGACGCCTTATTCCTTGCTGTGGGACCTCTCCTCTGTCTGGGTGCTGGGGCCTAAATAACTGAAAGTGGCCTTCTCCAGTGGTGGGTGATATGACGCATGATTCCCTGCTGTGGACCTCTCCTCTGTCTGGGTGCTGGGGCCTAAATAACTGAAAGTGGCCTTCCAGTGGTGGGTGATATGACGTGTTATTCCTTGATGTGAGACCGCTCTCCTCTATCTTGGTGCTTGGGCCTAAATAACTGAAAGTGACCTTCTCCAGTGGAGTATTGATATGACGCCTTATTCCTTGCTGTGGGACCTCTCTCCTCTGTCTGGTTGCTGGAGCCTAAATAACTGAAAGTGGCCTTCTCCAGTTGTGTTTGATACGATGCATTATTCCTTGCTGTGGATCTCTCTCCTCTGTCAGGGTGCTTTGGCCTAAATAACTGAAAGTGTCCTTCTCCAGTGGTGGGTGATATTATGCCTTATTCCTTGCTGTGGGACCTCTCTCCTCTGTCTGGGTGCTGGGGCCTAAATAACTGAAAGTGGCCTTCTCCAGTGGTGGGTGATATGACGCATTATTCTCTGCTGTGGGACCTCTCTCCTCTGTCTGGGTGCTGGGGCCTAAATTACTGAAAGTGGCCTTCTCAGTGGTGGGTGATATGATGCCTTATTCCATGCTGTGGGACCTCTCTCTCTGTCTCGGTGCTGGGGTCTAAATAACTGAATGGGGCCTTCTCCAGTGGTGGTTGATATGACGCCTTATTCCTTGCTGTGGGACCTCTCTCCTCTGTCTGGGTGCTGGGGCCTAAATAACTGAAAGTGGCCTTCTCCATTGGTGGGTGATATGACTCCTTATTCCTTGCTGTGGGACTTCTCTCCTCTGTCTGGGTGCTGGGGCCTAAATAACTGAAAGTGGCCTTCTCCAGTGGTGGGTGATATGACGCCTTATTCCATGCTGTGGGACCTCTCTCCTCTGTCTCGGTGCTGGGGTCTAAATAACTGAAAGTGGCCTTCTCCAGTGGTGGGTGACATGACGCATGATTCTCTGCTGTGGGACCTCTCTCCTCTGTCTGGTGGTGGGGCCTAAATAACTGAAAGTGGCCTTCTCCAGTGGTGAGTGATATGGCGCATTATTCCCTGCTGTGGGACCTCTCTCCTCTGTCTGGGTGCTTTGGCCTAAATAACTGAATGTGGCCTTCTCCAGTGGTGGGTGATATGACGCCTTATTCCTTGCTGTGGGACCTCTCTCCTCTGTCTGGGTGCTGGGGCCTAAATAACTGAAATTGGCATTCTCCAGTGGTGGGTGATATGACGCCTTATTCCTTGCTGTGGGACCTCTCTCCTCTGTCTTGGTGCTGGGGCCTAAATAACTGAAAGTGGCCTTCTCCAGTTGTGCGTGATATGATGCCTTTTTCCTTGCTGTGGGACCTCTCTCCTCTGTCTGGGTGCTGGGGCCTAAATAACTGAAAGTAGCCTTCTCCAGTGGTGGGTGGTATGACGACTTATTCATTGCTGTGGGACCTCTCTCCTCTGTCTGGGTGCTGTGGTTTAAATAATAAAAGTGGCCTTCTCCAGTGGTGGGTGATATGACGCATGATTCTCTGCTGTGGGACCTCTATCCTCTGTCTGAGTGCTGGGGCCTAAATTACTGGAACTGGCCTTCTCCAGTTGTGGGTGATTTGACGCCTTATTCCATACTGTGGGACCTCTCTCCTCTGTCTCGGTGCTGGGGTCTAAATAACTGAAAGTGGCCTTCTCCAGTGGTGGGTGATATGGCGCCTTATTCCTTGCTGTGGGACCTCTCTCCTCTGTCTGGGTGCTGGGGCCTAAATAACTAAAAGTGGCCTTTCCAGTGGTGGGTGATATGACGCCTTATTCCTTGCTGTGTGACATCTCTCCCCTGTCTGGGTGCTGGGGCCTAAATAACTGAAAGTGGCCTTCTCCAGTTGTTGGTGATAATATGCCTTTTTCCTTGCTGTGGGACCTCTCTCCTCTGTATGGGTGCTGGGGCCTAAATAACTGAAAGAGGCCTTCTCCAGTTGTTGGTGATATGATGCCTTATTCCTTGTTGTGGTACCTCTCTCCTCTGTCAGGGTGCTGGGGTCTAAATAACTGAAAGTGGCCATCTCCAGTGGTGGGTGATATGATGCCTTATTCCTTGCTGTGGGACCTCTCTCCTCTGTCTGGGTGCTGGGGCCTAAATAACTGAAAGTGGCCTTCTCCAGTGGTGGGTGATATGACGCATGATTCTCTGCTGTGGGACCTCTCTCCTCTGTCAGTGTGCTGGGGCCTAAATAACCGAAAGTGACCTTCTCCACTGGTGGGTGATATGACGCCTTAATCCTTGCGGTTTGACCTCTCTCCTCTGTCTGGCTGCTCGGGTCTAAATAAATGAAAGTGTCCATCTCCAGTGGTGGGTGATATGACGCCTTATTCCTTGCTGTGGGACCTCTCTTCTCTGTCTAGGTGCTGGGGCCTAAATAACTAAAAGTGGCCTTCTCCAGTGGTGGGTGATATGACGCATGATTCTCTGCTGTGGGACCTCTATCCTCTGTCTCGGTGCTGGGGTCTAAATAACTGAAAGTGGCCTTCTCCAGTGGTGGGTGATATGACACCTTATTCCTTGCTGTGGGACCTCTCTCCTCTGTCTGGGTGCTGGGGTCTAAATAACTGAAAGTGGCCTTCTCCAGTGGTGGGTGATATGACGCATGATTCTCTGCTGTGGGACCTCTCTCCTCTGTCAGGGTGCTGGGGCCTAAATAACTGAAAGTGGCCTTCTCCAGTGGTGGGTGATATGACGCCTTATTCCATACTGTGGGACCTCTCCCCTCTGTCTCGGTGCTGGGGTCTAAATAACTGAAAGTGGCCTTCTCCAGTGGTGGTTGATATGACGCCTTATTCCTTGCTGTTGGACCTATCTCCTCTATCTGGGTGCTGGGACCTAAATAACTGAAAGTGGCCTTCTCCAGTTGTTGGTGATAATATGCCTTTTTCCTTGCTGTGGGACCTCTTTCCTCTGTCTGGGTGCTGGGGCCTAAATAACTGAAAGTGGCCTTCTCCAGTTGTGGGTGATATGATGCCTTATTCCTTGCTGTAGGACCTCTCTCCTCTGTCAGGGTGCTGGGGACTAAATAACTGAAAGTAGCCTTCTCCAGTGGTGGGTGATATGACACATGATTCTCTGCTGTGGGACCTCTCTCCTCTGTCTGGGTGCTTTGGCCTAAATAACTGAAAGTAGCCTTCTCCAGTGGTGGGTGTTATGACGCATGATTCTCTGCTATGGGACCTCTCTCCTCTGTTTGGGTGCTGGGGCCTAAATAACTGAAATTGGCATTCTCCAGTGGTGTGTGATATGACGTCTTATTCCTTGCTGTGGGACCTCCCTCCTCTGTCTGGGTGCAGGGGCCTAAATTACTGAAAGTGGCCTTCTCCAGTGTTGGGTGATATGACGCCTTATTCCTTGCTGTGGGACCTCTCTCCTCTGTCTGGGTGCTGGGGACCTCTCTCTCTGTCTGGGTGCTGGGGCTTAATAAATGAAAGTGGCCTTCTCCAGTGTTGGGTGATATGACAAATGATTCTCTGCTGTGGGACCTTTCTATTCTGTCTGGGTGCTGGGGCCTAAATAACTGAAAGTGGCCTTCTCCAGTGGTGGGTGATATGACGTGTTATTCCTTGATGTGAGACCGCTCTCCTCTATCTTGGTGCTTGGGCCTAAATAACTGAAAGTGACCTTCTCCAGTGGAGTATGATATGACGCCTTACTCCTTGCTGTGGGACCTCTCTCCTCTGTCTGGTTGCTGGAGCCTAAATAACTGAAAGTGTCCTTCTCCAGTGGGGGTGATATTATGCCTTATTCCTTGCTGTGGGACTCTCTCCTCTGTCTGGGTGCTGGGGCCTAAATAACTGAAAGTGGCCTTCTCCAGTGGTGTGTGATCTGACGCATTATTCTCTGCTGTGGGACCTCTCTCCTCTGTCTGGGTGCTGGGGCCTAAATTACTGAAAGTGGCCTTCTCTAGTGGTGGTTGATATGACGCCTTATTCCATGCTGTGGGACCTCTCTCCTCTGACTCGGTGCTGGGGTCTAAATAACTGAATGGGGCCTTCTCCAGTGGTGGGTGATATGACGCCTTATTCCTTGCTGTGGGACCTCTCTCCTCTGTCTGGGTGCTGGGGCCTAAATAACTGAAAGTGGCCTTCTCCATTGGTGGGTGATATGACTCCTTATTCCTTGCTGTGGGACCTCTATCCTCTGTCTGGGTGCTGGGGCCTAAATAACTGAAAGTGGCCTTCTCCAGTGGTTGGTGATATGACGCCTTATTCCATGCTGTGGGACCTCTCTCCTCTGTCAGGGTGCTGGGGTCTAAATAACCGAAAGTGACCTTCTCCAGTGGTAGGTGATATGTCGCCTTATTCCTTGCTGTGTGACCTCTCTCCTCTGTCTGGCTGCTGGGGTCTAAATAAAAGAAAGTGTCCATCTCCAGTGGTGGGTGATATGACGCCTTACTCCTTGCTGTGGGACCTCTCTTCTCTGTCTCGGTGCTGGGGCCTAAATAACTAAAAGTGGCCTTCTCCTGTGGTGTGTGATATGATGCATGATTCTCTGCTGTGGGACCTCTCTCCTCTGTCTGGGTGCTGGGGCCTAAATAACTGAAAGTGGCCTTCTCCAGTGGTGGCTGATATGATGCCTTATTTCTTGCTGTGGGACCTCTCTTCTCTGTCTGGGTGCTGTGGCTTAATTAATGAAAGTGGCCTTCTCTAGTGGTGGGTGATATGATGCATGATTCTCTCCTGTGGGACCTCTCTCCTCTGTTAGGGTGCTGGGGCCTAAATAACTGAAAGTGGCCTTCTCCAGTGGTGGGTGATATGATGCATGATTCTCTGCTGTGTGACCTCTCCCCTCTGTCTGCGTGCTGGGGCCTAAATAACTGAAAGTGGCCTTCTCCAGTGGTGGGTGATATGATGCCTTATTCCATGCTGTGGGACCTCTCTCCTCTGTCTCGGTGCTGGGGTCTAAATAACTGAAAGTGGCCTTCTCCAGTGGTTGGTGTTATGACTCCTTATTCCTTGCTGTGTGACCTCTCTCCTCTCTGGGTGCTGGGGCCTAAATAACTGAAAGTGGCCTTCTCCAGTGTTGGGTGATATGACGCCTTATTCCTTGCTGTGGGTCCTCTCTCCTCTGTCTGGGTGCTGGGGCCTAAATAACTGAAAGTGGCCTTCTCCAGTGTTGGGTGATATGACGCCTTATTCATTGCTGTGGGACCTCTCTCCTCTGTCTGGTTGCTGGAGCCTAAATAACTGAAAGTGGCCTTCTCCAGTGGTGTTTGATATGATGACTTATTTCTTGCTGTGGGATCTCTCTCCTCTGTCAGGGTGCTTTGGCCTAAATAACTGAAAGTGTCCTTCTCCAGTGGGGGGTGATATTATGCCTTATTCCTTGCTGTGGGACCTCTCTCCTCTGTCTGGTTGCTGGGGCCTAAATTACTGAAAGTGGCCTTCTCTAGTGGTGGGTGATATGATGCCTTATTCCATGCTGTGGGACCTCTCTCCTCTGTCTCGGTGCTGGGGTCTAAATAACTGAATGGGGCCTTCTCCAGTGGTGGGTGATATGACGCCTTATTCCTTGCTGTGGGACCTCTCTCCTCTGTCTGGTTGCTGGGGCCTAAATTACTGAAAGTGGCCTTCTCTAGTGGTGGGTGATATGATGCCTTATTCCATGCTGTGGGACCTCTCTCCTCTGTCTCGGTGCTGGGGTCTAAATAACTGAAAGTGGCCTTCTCCAGTGGTGGGTGACATGACGCACGATTCTCTGCTGTGGGACCTCTCTCCTCTGTCTGGTGGTGGGGCCTAAATAACTGAAAGTGGCCTTCTCCAGTGGTGAGTGATATGATGCCTTATTCCTTGCTGTAGGACCTGTCTCCTCTGTCTGGGTAATGTGGTTTAAATAATAAAAGTGGCCTTCTCCAGTGGTGGGTGATATGACACATGATTCTCTGATGTGGGACCTCTATCCTCTGTCTGGGTGCTGGGGCCTAAATAACTGAAAGTGGCCTTCTCCAGTTGTTGGTGATAATATGCCTTTTTCCTTGCTGTGGGACCTCTCTCCTCTGTCTGGGTGCTGGGGCCTAAATAACTGAAAGAGGCCTTCTCCAGTTGTTGGTGATATGATGCCTTATTCCTTGTTGTGGGACCTCTCTCCTCTGTCAGGGTGCTGGGGTCTAAATAACTGAAAGTGGCCATCTCCAGTCGTGGGTGATATGACGCCTTATTCCTTGCTGTGGGACCTCTCTCCTCTGTCTGGGTGCTGGGGCCTAAATAACTGAAAGTGGCCTTCTCCAGTGGTGGGTGATATGACGCATGATTCTCTGCTGTGGGACCTCTCTCCTCTGTCAGGGTGCTGGGGCCTAAATAACCGAAAGTGAACTTATCCAGTGGTGGGTGATATGACGCCTTATTCCTTGCTGTGTGACCTCTCTCCTCTGTCTGGCTGCTGGGGTCTAAATAAATGAAAGTGTCCATCTCCAGTGGTGGGTGATATGACGCCTTATTCCTTGCTGTGGGACCTCTCTTCTCTGTCTCGGTGCTGGGGCCTAAATAACTAAAAGTGGCCTTCTCCAGTGGTGGGTTATTTGACGCATGATTCTCTGCTGTGGGACCTCTCTCTTCTGTCAGGGTGCTGGGGCCTAAATAACTGAAAGTGTCCTTCTCCAGTGGTGGGTGATATGACGCCTTATTCCATACTGTGGGACCTCTCCCATCTGTCTCGGTGCTGGGGTCTAAATAACTGAAAGTGGCCTTCTCCAGTGGTGGGTGATATGACGCCTTATTCCTTGCTGTTGGACCTATCTCCTCTATCTGGGTGCTGGGACCTAAATAACTGAAAGTGGCCTTCTCCAGTTGTTGGTGATAATATGCCTTTTTCCTTGCTGTGGGACCTCTCTCCTCTGTCTGGGTGCTGGGGCCTAAATAACTGAAAGTGGCCTTCTCCAGTTGTGGGTGATATGATGCCTTATTCCTTGCTGTGTGACCTCTCTCCTCTGTCAGGGTTTTGGGGACTAAATAACTGAAAGTGGCCTTCTCCAGTGGAGGGTGATATGACACATGATTCTCTGCTGTGGGACCTCTCTCCTCTGTCTGGGTGCTTTGGCCTAAATAACTGAAAGTAGCCTTCTCCAGTGGTGGGTGTTATGACGCATGATTCTCTGCTGTGGGACCTCTCTCCTCTGTTTGGGTGCTGGGGCCTAAATAACTGAAATTGGCATTCTCCAGTGGTGGGTGATATGACGTCTTATTCCTTGCTGTGGGACCTCTCTCCTCTGTCTGGGTGCAGGGGCCTAAATTACTGAAAGTGGCCTTCTCCAGTGTTGGGTGATATGACGCCTTATTCCTTGCTTTGGGGCCTCTCTCCTCTGTCTGGGTGCTAGGGGACCTCTCTCCTCTGTCTGGGTGCTGGGGCCTAAATAACTGAAAGTGGCCTTCTCCAGTGGTGGGTGATATGACGCATGATTCTCTGCTGTGGGACCTCTCTCCTCTGTCTGGGTGCTGGGGCTTAATAACTGAAAGTGGCCTTCTCCAGTGGTGGGTGATATGGCGCCTTATTCCTTGCTGTGGGACCTCTCTCCTCTGTCTGGGTGCTGGGGCCTAAATAACTAAAAGTGGCCTTTCCAGTGGTGGGTGATATGACGCCTTATTCCTTGCTGTGTGACGTCTCTCCCCTGTCTGTGTGCTGGGGCCTAAATAACTGAAAGTGGCCTTCTCCAGTTGTTGGTGATAATATGCCTTTTTCCTTGCTGTGGGACCTCTCTCCTCTGTATGGGTGCTGGGGCCTAAATAACTGAAAGAGGCCTTCTCCAGTTGTTGTTGATATGATGCCTTATTCCTTGTTGTGGTACCTCTCTCCTCTGTCAGGGTGCTGGGGTCTAAATAACTGAAAGTGGCCATCTCCAGTGGTGGGTGATATGACGCCTTATTCCTTGCTGTGGGACCTCTCTCCTCTGTCTGGGTGCTGGGGCCTAAATAACTGAAATTGGCCTTCTCCAGTGGTGGGTGATATGACGCATGATTCTCTGCTGTGGGACCTCTCTCCTCTGTCAGGGTGCTGGGGCCTAAATAACCGAAAGTGACCTTCTCCACTGGTGGGTGATATGACGCCTTATTCCTTGCGGTTTGACCTCTCTCCTCTGTCTGGCTGCTGGGGTCTAAATAAATGAAAGTGTCCATCTCCAGTGGTGGGTGATATGACGCCTTATTCCTTGCTGTGGGACCTCTCTTCTCTGTCTAGGTGCTGGGGCCTAAATAACTAAAAGTGGCCTTCTCCAGTGGTGGGTGATATGACGCATGATTCTCTGCTGTGGGACCTATATCCTCTGTCTCGGTGCTGGGGTCTAAATAACTGAAAGTGGCCTTCTCCAGTGGTGGGTGATATGACGCATGATTCTCTGCTGTGGGACCTCTCTTCTCTGTCAGGGTGCTGGGGCCTAAATAACTGAAAGTGGCCTTCTCCAGTGGTGGGTGATATGACGCCTTATTCCATACTGTGGGACCTCTCCCCTCTGTCTCGGTGCTGGGGTCTAAATAACTGAAAGTGGCCTTCTCCAGTGGTGGTTGATATGACGCCTTATTCCTTGCTGTTGGACCTATCTCCTCTATCTGGGTGCTGGGACCTAAATAACTGAAAGTGGCCTTCTCCAGTTGTTGGTGATAATATGCCTTTTTCCTTGCTGTGGGACCTCTTTCCTCTGTCTGGGTGCTGGGGCCTAAATAACTGAAAGTGGCCTTCTCCAGTTGTGGGTGATATGATGCCTTATTCCTTGCTGTGGGACCTCTCTCCTCTGTCAGGGTGCTGGGGACTAAATAACTGAAAGTAGCCTTCTCCAGTGGTGGGTGATATGACACATGATTCTCTGCTGTGGGACCTCTCTCCTATGTCTGGGTGCTTTGGCCTAAATAACTGAAAGTAGCCTTCTCCAGTGGTGGGTGTTATGACGCATGATTCTCTGCTATGGGACCTCTCTCCTCTGTTTGGGTGCTGGGGCCTAAATAACTGAAATTGGCATTCTCCAGTGGTGTGTGATATGACGTCTTATTCCTTGCTGTGGGACCTCCCTCCTCTGTCTGGGTGCAGGGGCCTAAATTACTGAAAGTGGCCTTCTCCAGTGTTGGGTGATATGACGCCTTATTCCTTGCTGTGGGACCTCTCTCCTCTGTCTGGGTGCTGGGGGACCTCTCTCCTCTGTCTGGGTGCTGGGGCTTAATAAATGAAAGTGGCCATTCTCCAGTGTTGGGTGATATGACAAATGATTCTCTGCTGTGGGACCTTTCTATTCTGTCTGGGTGCTGGGGCCTAAATAACTGAAAGTGGCCTTCTCCAGTGGTGGGTGATATGACGTGTTATTCCTTGATGTGAGACCGCTCTCCTCTATCTTGGTGCTTGGGCCTAAATAACTGAAAGTGACCTTCTCCAGTGGAGTATGATATGACGCCTTACTCCTTGCTGTGGGACCTCTCTCCTCTGTCTGGTTGCTGGAGCCTAAATAACTGAAAGTGTCCTTCTCCAGTGGGGGGTGATATTATGCCTTATTCCTTGCTGTGGGACCTCTCTCCTCTGTCTGGGTGCTGGGGCCTAAATAACTGAAAGTGGCCTTCTCCAGTGGTGTGTGATCTGACGCATTATTCTCTGCTGTGAGACCTCTCTCCTCTGTCTGGGTGCTGGGGCCTAAATTACTGAAAGTGGCCTTCTCTAGTGGTGGTTGATATGACGCCTTATTCCATGCTGTGGGACCTCTCTCCTCTGACTCGGTGCTGGGGTCTAAATAACTGAATGGGGCCTTCTCCAGTGGTGGGTGATATGACGCCTTATTCCTTGCTGTGGGACCTCTCTCCTCTGTCTGGGTGCTGGGGCCTAAATAACTGAAAGTGGCCTTCTCCATTGGTGGGTGATATGACTCCTTATTCCTTGCTGTGGGACCTCTATCCTCTGTCTGGGTGCTGGGGCCTAAATAACTGAAAGTGGCCTTCTCCAGTTGTTGGTGATAATATGCCTTTTTCCTTGCTGTGGGACCTCTCTCCTCTGTCTGGGTGCTGGGGCCTAAATAACTGTAAGTGGCCTTCTTCAGTGGTGGGTGATATGACGCATGATTCTATGCTTTGGGACATCTCTACAATTGATATTGGTTAATTTTTATTTATTTTATTTTAATTCATTTCCCTATTCAAATTTGTTTGCAGGGCATTTACCTGCCTTTTGCAGCCCTTTAGCCCTTTCCTGGACTATTTTACAGCCTTTTTAGTGCCCAAAATTTCCGGTCCCCATTGACTTCAATGGGGTTCAGGTTCGGGATGAAGTTCGGGTCGAGTTCGGATCCCGAACCCGAACATTTTCGGGAAGTTCGACCGAACTTCTCGAACCAGAATATCCAGGTGTTCGCTCAACTCTACCTGTGGCATTGCTGGGTGAAATCAATACTGTCTTGGCATGATTTGAAATCTCCTCTTTGTGGGTCCCGTGGCCCTGAGTCTGTGAATGAGGCCTGTGGCGCTGCAGGCAGACATGAATCCTTTTTGGCTGTGATGAGAACTTCAACCCCCATAGCATTCCCACCTGACGCCTCCCCAACCTCCTATTCCACCTCCTCCTCCAAGTTGCCAATTGATATTGGTTATTTTTTTTTAATTTTATTTTAAGTCATTTCCCGATCCACATTTGTTTGCAGGGGATTTACCTACATTTTGATGCCTTATGCAGCCCTCTAGCCCTTTCCAGGGATATTTTACAGCCTTTTTAGTGCCCAAAAGTTCGGGTCCCCATTTACTTCAATGGGGTTCGAGTTGAGTTGGGATCCCGAACCCGAACATTTTCGTGAAGTTCGTCTGAACTTCTCGAACCCGAATATCCAGGTGTTCGCTCAACTCTACTCGTAAACCAATCCATCAAAATCAGAAAATGGCAACACAAAAACAAGATTTTATTCTGTTCAAAAAGGCTTTCACTCTGTGAAACTTAACAAAAATAACAATTATAGACATATTCGGTATTGCCATGTCCGTAAAACCCTGCTCTCTCCTCGTGTGAATGCTGTAAAAAAAAAATTTTTAAAAATGCCAAAACAGCCATTTTTTTCACCTTGCCTCACAAAAAGTGTAATATCAAGCAATCAAAACGCTTTATGTACCCCAAAGTGGTACCAATGAAAACATTACCTCATCCTGCAAAAATTTAGCCCCCACATAAGACAATCACTTAAAAAATAAAAGCCAATGGCACCCGTAAACTAAACCATCTACCTGAGGCCTGCATTACTAAGTGGCTGCTTTCATAAGTGGAGTTGAAGAAACCGGAGTTTAGGAAAAGGAGCAAGAAACAGAGATTCATTAGATCATCCTTGTATACAGTTGGTTTGATTCTACCTAGTCTTCCTACTGCTGTAAGGGACCACAGTAAGTAAGAATCTTGATATCACTGCTATATTGTATTTATTTATTTTTTTCCCTCTCTTTTCCTGTGTAATCCCCATTTAGTATGACTTCCATTATTGACAGCCTTGTCCAGTGCACATCTTGTATGATGTATGCAGTTCTGGAACAGCCGTTCGAGGGTGTATATGTTTGTTCAAAATGTGAGCAAATTACCCGTTTGGAATCGCACATCGAGTCTCTAAACAGGCGAGTTGCAACACTGAAAGCCACTGACAATTTGGAAAAGAGTTTGCTGCTCACTGAGCAAGCACTCTATGCGGTAGATGTGGGGGAGGGTGGTAGCGAGGAGGCTGAGGAGAGTGAGGTAGTTAGCTGGGTAACAGTAAGAAAGCGGGGTAGAGGGAAGAGTGCCAGGGAGGCTAGCCCTGATCTGACACACCCCAACAAGTTTGCACGGTTGGCAGATGAGGGGGATGACAGTTCAGGGACGGCACCGCTGCAGCCAGACACTTCCTCTGCCAGTCAGGGGAATGTCAGCTCCAGTAAGCAGGGGACCAGGAGAGCAGGGCAGGCCAGACAGGTACTGGTAGTGGGAGACTCAATTATTAGGGGTACAGATAGGGCAATCTGTCACAAAGATCGTGATCGCCGAACAGTGTGCTGTCTTCCTGGCGCTAGAGTTCGACACATCGCGGATCGGGTTGACAGATTACTGGGAGGGGCTGGAGAAGATCCAGCGGTCATGGTCCATATCGGAACCAATGACAAAGTTAGAGGAAGGTGGAGAGTCCTTAAAAATGATTTCAGGGATTTAGGTCAAAAGCTTAGGGCAAGGACCTCAAAAGTAGTATTTTCTGAAATACTGCCTGTACCACGAGCCACACAAGAAAGGCAGCGGGAGATTAGGGAGGTTAACAAGTGGCTCAAGAACTGGTGTGGGAAGGAGGGGTTCGGGTTCCTGGAGATCTGGGCCGACTTCTCTGTTGGCTACAGGCTCTACCGTAGGGACGGGCTGCACCTCAATGGGGAAGGGGCAGCTGTGTTGGAGAGAAAGATGGCTAGAAGGTTGGAGGAGTGTTTAAACTAGGGACTGGGGGGGAGGGTAATTACGTTATAGGAAGGGAAGATAGTGCAGATAGAGGCCAGGGGCGAGGTAGTGTGTCTGGGGGAGGAATGGAAGGGGGGACTAGAACAGCTCAGAATGAAAGAAGTAAGGTAAAAAATACACATAAACCTGTCAAATGTATGTATACTAATGCCAGAAGCCTGACTAACAAGACTGGTGAACTGGAATTAGTGATGTGTGAGGAGGACTATGACTTAGTGGGAATAACTGAGACATGGCTGGATGATAGCTATGACTGGGCAGTTAATATAAAAGGTTACAATCTGTTTAGAAAGGATCGTCAAAACCGGAGAGGTGGAGTCTAAATCGTGTCTAAATCCCGTAATTCGAGAATACATCTCTGAGGGACACGAACATGTGGAGTCACTGTGGGTAGAAATACATGGAGCAAAAAACAATAATAAAATACTAATAGGAGTGTATTATAAACCACCTAATATACCAGAGTCCACAGAAAATCTATTACTAAACGAGATAGACGAGGCGGCAAATCATAATGAAGTCGTTATCATGGGGGACTTCAACTACCCAGAGATAGACTGGGAACCTGAAAGCTGTACATCCCAAAAAGGAAACAGGTTCTTGGCAATAGCCAAAGACAATTTCCTTTCCCAACTGGTTCAGGACCCCACTAGAGGGACGGCCATACTGGACTTAGTATTAACCAATAGACCTGATAGAACAACAGATGTGCAGGTTGGGGGACACCTGGGAAATAGTGACCATAAAGTTATAACCTTCCAATTATCCTTCAAACGAGAGTTTCTAAAGGGAGGAACAAAAATACCAAACTTCAAAAAAGCAAAATTTAGCCAACTAAGCGAGGCCATAGGCCTAACTAACTGGGACAAAGTCCTCAAAAATAAAAATACAACCATAAAATGGGAGATTTTTAAAAGCATTGTAACATCTAATTGTGAGAGGTACATACCTTATAGGAATAAAAGGCTAAGGAACAATAAGAAACCAATGTGGATAAATGGAACCGTAAAGAAGGCAATAAATGACAAAAAGAAAGCATATAAATCGCAGGAGGGGAGTCAGGAAGCACTGATAAAGTATAAGGAAAAAAATAGAATATGTAAAAAACTAATAAAATTTGCCAAACTAGAGACCGAGAGATTAATTGCCAAAGAGAGTAAAACTAACCCTAAAATGTTCTTCAATTATATAAATAGTAAAAAATATAAATCTGAAGGAGTCGGCCCTCTACATAGCAATGAGGGGGGTGTTGCAGAGAGCGACGAAGATAAAGCAAAACTATTAAATATTTTTTTCTCCACTATATTCACTGAGGAAAATAAACTGTCAGATGAAATGCAGAATGTAAAAGTAAATCCCCCATTAAAAGTGCCCTGTCTGACCCAGGAAGAAGTACAACAGCGACTTAAAAAGATTAAAATAGACAAATCGCCAGGACCGGATGGCATACACCCCGTATCCTAAGGGAATTAAGTGATGTCATAGCCAGACCATTATTTCTGATATTTACGGACTCTATAATAACAGGGAATGTTCCACAGGATTGGCGCAAAGCAAATGTGGTGCCAATATTCAAAAAGGGTCCAAAAACAGAGCCTGGAAATTATAGGCCGGTAATTTTAACATCTATTGTTGGTAAACTGTTTGAACGGTTTCTAAGAGATGCTATTTTGGAGTATCTCAATGAAAATAAGCAAATAACGCCATATCAGCATGGCTTCATGAGGGATCGGTCATGCCAAACAAATTTAATCAGCTTCTATGAGGAGGTAAGTTCTACACTTGACAGCGGCGAATCAATGGATGTCGTATATCTGGACTTCTCCAAAGCATTTGACACCGTACCTCATAAAAGGTTAGTATATAAAATGAGGATGCTCGGACTGGGAGAAAATGTCTGTATGTGGGTAAGTAACTGGCTGAGTGACAGAAAACAGAGGGTGGTTATTAGTGGTACACACTCAGATTGGGTCACTGTCACTAGTGGAGTACCTCAGGGGTCAGTACTAGGCCCTATTCTCTTCAATATATTTATTAATGATCTTGTAGAAGGCCTGCACAGTAAAATATCTATTTTTGCAGATGACACTAAACTGTGTAAAGTAATTAACACTGAAGAGGACAGTTTTCTGCTACAGAGGGATCTGGATAGATTGGAGGCTTGGGCAGAAAAATGGCAGATGAGGTTTAACACTGACAAATGTAAAGTTATGCACATGGGAAGGAATAATGCAAGTCACCCGTACATATTAAATGGTAAAACACTCAGTAACACTGACATTGAAAAGGATCTAGGAATTTTAATAAACCGCAAATTAAGCTGCAAAAACCAGTGTCAGGCAGCTACTGCCAAGGCCAATAAGATAATGGGTTGCATCAAAAGGGGCATAGATGCCCGTGATGAGAACATAGTCCTACCACTTTACAAATCACTAGTCAGACCACACATGGAGTACAGTGTACAGTTCTGGGCTCCTGTGAACAAGACAGACATAGCAGAGCTGGAGAGGGTTCAGAGGAGGGCAACTAAAGTAATAACTGGAATGAGGGATCTACAGTACCCTGAAAGGTTATCAAAATTAGGGTTATTCACTTTAGAAAAAAGACGACTGAGGGGAGATCTAATAACTATGTATAAATATATCAGGGGTCAGTACATAGATCTGTCCCATCATCTATTTATCCCCAGGACTGTGACTGTGACAAGGGGACATCGTCTGCGTCTGGAGGAAAGAAGGTTTGTACACAAACATAGAAAAGGATTCTTCACTGTAAGAGCAGTGAGACTATGGAACTCTCTGCCTGAGGAGGTGGTGATGGTAAGTACAATAAAGGAATTCAAGAGGGGACTGGATTTATTTCTGGAGTGTAATAATATTACAGGCTACAGCAACTAGAGAGGGGTCGTTGATCCAGGGAGTTATTCTGATTGCCTGATTGTAGTCGGGAAGGAATTTTTTTCCCCTTAAGTGGGGAAAATTGGCTTCTGCCTCACAGGGGTTTTTTGCCTTCCTCTGGATCAACTTGTAGGAAACAGGCCGAACTGGATGGACAAATGTCTTTTTTCGGTCTTATATACTATGTTACTATGTTACTAAAATCTGCGCTGCAAAGCCATATGGCGCTCCATCTGTTCTGAGTCCTGCCATGTGCCCTCACAGCAGTTTACCACCACATATGGGGTTTTGCAGTATTCAGGAGAAAATAGGTAACAAATAATGGTGTGCTTTGTCTCCTGTTATTCCTTGCGAAAATGAAACATTTGGGGCTAAAGCAACATTTTATTGGTAGAAACGAAACTTTTCATTTTCACAGCCAAGTGTTTCCAAAGTGTTAGGGGGGAACTGACCACTTTGACCCCCTTAATAAATTTTTTAAGTGGTGTAGTTTCCAAAATGGGGTCACTTTTTAAGGGTTTTCACTGTGGGGGTACGTCAGGGTCTATTCAAATGCAAAATTGTGCCTAAAACCATTCTAGCAAAATCTGCCTCCAAAATCTATATGGCGCTGTCTTTCTTCTGACCTTTGCCATGTGCTCATAGAGCACTTTACCATCACATATGGGGCATTTCTGTAAACTGCAGAATCAGAGTAATATATATTAAGGCGTATTTTGCTGTTAACAAGTGCAGTGAAAGATTATTCAAGGTGTAGGGAAAGGATAGGGAAGAATCATTCCACAGCATTTATGTTGAACAGGGTTCAGTAGGGGAGGTTACAGCCTGGGTAATAGGAAAAATCCTATTACACCTTGCCTCACTGACTGGGGATCCAAATTGCCATTATACTGCTCTGTAATTCCAGAAAACCATTTTTATTTTTGGGCTGCAAGTGCTGTTTGATACAGCCATTAACAGGGTTTATTACAAGGAAATATTTGTCTTATTTGCCCTTGTGCGGTGCAGTTATATGTTCTAAAGCATTTTTTGGCTTGTAGTGGGGAAAAAAAGGACTTTTTATCCGTTGTGTGGTGAAGTGAAGTGCGAAAATCACAACTCTTTTTGTCTATTAGTGGCAAAAGTAAAATATATTTGCCGTTCAGCGGTGCAGTTATATGTTCTAAAGCCCTTTTTGTTGTGTATTAGTGGCAAAAGTAAAATATCTTTGCCGTTCAGCAGTGCAGTTATATTTTCTAAAGCCCTTTTGTGGAGTGTATAAGTCGAAAAAAGAAAAATATATTTGCCGTTCAGCAGTGCAGTTATATGTTCTAAAGCCCTTTTTGTTGTGTATTAGTGGCAAAAGTTAAACATATTTGCCATTCAACGGTGCAATTATATGTTCTAAAGCCCTTTGTGGAGTGTATAACTAGAAAAAAAAATGTATTTGCCGTTTAGCGGTGCATTTATATGTTCTAAAGCCCTTTTTTTCGTGTATTAGTGGCAAAAGTAAAATATATTTGCTGTTCAGCGGTGCAGTTATATGTTCTAAAGCCCTTTTTTGTGTGTATTAGTGGGATAAAAAAAGAGGGCTTATTAGCCGTTGTGTGGTGAAGTGAGAAAATTGCAGACTTTTTTTGAGCATTTTAATTTCCTTTTTATTTATTTATTTGATCTAACAGTATGTCATACAGAGAAGTGCCAGGCCCTACACAGGGGACTGGCAGAGGCCTAAATATTTCTACTAGAAGACAGTCAGCAGCTACTGGCAAGCCAAGATGTGAAGGAGACTTCCGCTGCTTCCTCCTCTAGGCAGGAAAGTAGTGATGACGAGAGTGGCGTAGGAGCTGGTGTTGCTGGTGTTGCGAGTGGTCAGGCTCCTGACTAGAGTTGAGTGAACCCGAAACTGTAGGGTTCGTACCGAATTTTAGGGTGTTTGGGACACGGACCCGAACCCAAACATTTTCAAAAAAGATTGGGTTTGGGTCCGTTGTTCTGTGATTTCTTCCCACTTCCTGAAGGGCTGCACAGCAGCCAATCAGCAAGCATTTTACTTCTTGCCCTAAGAAGCCATCACAGCCATGCCTACCAATGGCATGGCTGTGATTGGCTGAGTGCAGCATGTGACCCAGCCTCTTTTTTGAATTGAGATTAGAGCAAGTTTGCTGCTAGTGCGATCAGGGACAGAATAGGGCAGAAATTTGAAGAACCTGTGCAACTTTAATCCACAAGATACCGCACATAGAGAGGGAGGGAGCCTCAGCAATCCAACATTTCTGTACCCAGCCACTGCCAGGGAGATTTTTTTTTGTAATCCATCTGTTACTGAGGTGGGGGTCGGAGGCCATTTTAGGCACTGCAGTGTACTGCATGTCTGCCAGCCTGCCAGGGACATCAGCCTAATCCTATTTTGTAGCTCAGTGAAGGAAAAAAAACTTTTTTTTTCTGGCTGCTCAAGTCCCCTATATTGCGTTTTGTATGTTTAAGGGGTGACATAGTCCATTTGTCTAGTCTGGGATCTGTGGTGCCACAGAGCACTTTTGTATACAATGCACTAAACCGTATATTCCATTTCAGCTACCAAATAGTGCATCAGTGTATTTTAGTTAAAAAAAAGTGGTCATCCTGATCCACCAAGCCCATTTTACACCGCCAAAATATATATTTGACATTTCTGAGGTGAAATAGAGAATCCGTGTAATTTTGGGGGAAAAAACGTATTCCTTGTCCACAAAACAGTTCTGCATACACTGTCCAGCAACATATTTTATATTTCTCCATGGAAATTGTGCTTCTTTCTTTTTTATAGAAAAAAAAGTTATTCAAGGTCCATTACAACCACCTATTTTACATTGCTGCTGTGAAATACAGCATAAGTGTATTTTTTTGACAAAAAAGTGGAAATCCTGATCCACAAAGCATTTTGAAATACACCGCCTAAATACCCATTTTACATTACAGCTGAGAAATAGTGCATTATTCTTTTTTTTGTGTGAAAAAAGCAAAATTCCTGCTTCACAAAGCAGTTGTACATACACGGTATAAATACCTACATTTAATTTACAGCAGTGAAAAACTGCATTTGTGAATTTTGGTGACATAAGCCGTGACATCGTCCATTTGTCTAGCCTGGGCTCTGTGGTGCCACAGAGCACTTTTGTATACTATGCACTAAACCGTAAATTCCATTTCAGCTACCAAATAGTGCATCAGTGTATTTTTGTTAAAAAAGTGGTCATCCTAATGCACCAAGCCTCCACTCGAGCTACTTGAGAAACCTTGGCATGGTGCTCGGGCTTAAGACATGTCCTCCACTGCAGGGCATGTTGACTAATCTCTCAATTTTAACAGCAGTTTGAGGGCTTAGTAAGACCGCAGTGTGCACCTGTTTTGTCATTTGTTATTGCTATATTGTTATATTATTTATCACATCCACACAATTGCTATCTTGTGTAGGATGTCTATTGTGGTACTTGTGATCCGCTGCGGGCATCCTCCACCGTATGCATTTTTGCTGGGGATTGCCATTAGCAACGGGCCACAATTGCAGGACCTGCTCCCCTGTGTATATATATGCACAACTGGATTTTTGGGTTAAGCACATCCTGCTTCATGCCACCTTTCAGTTGTTTTGTCTATATATAATTTTTGAAGGTGTATAAACTCCTATGTAAATGTAGCCTGTTTTACATCCACAGGCTACGTTTAGGTGCACCTGTGAGGCCTGGGCCATATCAGCTAGACTTGGGTGGGGCTCACAGCCCTCTCCCTCTGCCCATTGCAGGCATGGTTACATGCTGGAGGTAACTTAGGAGTTTGCTGTGAGCCCATACGGCACAGGTAGGTGAGTGTTAGGTCCCGAGCTACTTGAGAAACCTTGGAGTGGTGCTCGGGCTTAAGACATGTCTTCCACTGCAGGACATGTTGACTAATCTCTCAATTTTAACATCAGTTTGAGGGCTTAGTAAGACTGCAGTTTGCACCTATTTTGTCATTTGTTATTGCTATATTGTTATTAACGTTCTTAACCTGAGCACAACCTGTATGACCAGGCATCTACATGCAAAGCATGAACTGCAGTGGAGTAAATACTTTAAAAACAAGGAACTCTCTCGTGCTCCTCCTGCTCCCTCTTCTACTGCTGGCTTGGCCTCTCCCTACACCTCTGGTGTCACCATGGCACCTGGTGATCAGCAAACAGAGGATGTTCCACCAACACCACTACATACTACACCATTATCAAGCATCTCCACTATGTCACATGGCAGCATTCAGCTGTCCATCTCCCAAACATTGGAGAGAAGGAGGAAATAGTCACCTACCCACCCTCGAGCCCTGGTCCTGAATGCCAGCATTTCAAAATTACTGGCTTTTGAAATGCTGTAATTCCGTCTGGTGGAGACGGACTGTTTCAAACAGCTGATGGCGGTGGCTGTCCCCCAGTACGTTGTTCCCAGCCGCCACTACTTTTCCAGGTGAGCCGTCCCTTCCCTGCACAACCAAGTGGAGGATAAAATCAAGTGTGCGCTGCGCAACGCCATCTGTGGCAAGGTCCACCTAACCACAGATACATGGACCAGTAAGCATGGCCAGGGTCGCTATATCTCCCAAACTGCACACTGGGTAAACTTAGTGGCGGCTGGGCCCGAGGCGGATAGCGGTTTGGCACATGTCCTTCCACCACCGAGGATCGCAGGGCATTATTCGTTGCCTCCTGTTGCCTCCTCCTCCTACTCTGCATCATCCTCCTCCTACTCCACCTCTTCTACCACCCCCACATCCGGTCATTGAAAGAACCTCACCCCCAACTTCAGCACAGCCGGGGGTAAACGTCAGCAGGCAATTTTAAAACTCATATGTTTGGGTGACAAACCCCACACCTCACAGGAGCTTTGGAGGGGCATAGAACATCAGACTGATGAGTGGTTGCTGCCAGTGAGCCTCAAGCCCAGCCTGGTGGTGTGTGATAATGGGTGAAATCTCGTTGCAGCTCTGGGACTAGCCAGTTTGACGCACGTACCTTGCCTGGCGCATGTGCTGAATCTGATGGTGTGCTGAATCTGGACACATGTTTTGGCAGAAGCCCTTAGAATTTTGTCTGACCCAGAATACTACAGACCGATCGAGACTGATCCCACATCAGTATTTAAGAAATCTTTACAATCATTGCTAGAATCTGGTCACACTGACGGAATTATTGACAAGAAAGAAAAGTAATTCCTCTTCACCAACCATCCCACAACAGCCCGTTTCTATTTTTTGCCTAAGATACATAAATCCATCACACAGCCGCCCGGAAGACCTATTATCTCAGGTATCAATTCACTTACCACCAACCTCTCTGCATACGTTGACGGGTTTCTACAAAAATACGTTATACAACTCCCCTCGTACCTCAGAGATTCTTCCCATCTCATTAATCTACTAGAAAACTTCAATTGGAAACCCAGCTACCTTTGGGTAACTTTAGATGTGGCCTCGCTGTATAGTAATATTCAGCACGAGCTAGGTCTAGAGGCCGTATGATACTTTCTGGAGAAAGACCCGTCAATGCCTACAAGACAAAAGAAATTCATACTCGAGTCCATTAATTTTATCCTACACCATAACTATTTCACCTTTAGGGAGAAATTTTATCTTCAATCTAAAGGTACAGCGATGGGGACTAAGTTCGCCCCCTCCTACGCTAATTTGTTTGTAGGTCTTTTTGAAGATAAACTAGGGCTGATCTTGAACGGGAATATTATCTTTTTTAAAAGGTATAGTGATGATATTATTTTAATTTGGGATGGGACTAGGAAACTTTTAACAGATTTTATCAAAAATATAAACGAAAATTCGATGAAAAAGAGGCAATATTTTGAGACTTACATCTTAAAACCGTGACGGGAAAAATTACAACACAAACACATTTTAAACAAGTAGATGCGAATAGCTACATAAACTACTCGAGTTGTCATTACGTGAAATGGAAGAACAAAATCTCCTACGACCAAATGAAGCGAATCCGTAAAAATTGCTCGGATGACAAAATGATGCGAGAACAAATAGGAATCCTGAAAGAAAGGTTTAAGGAAAAAGGGTATCCGAGAGGTTTAACTAATGCTGCAGCAAAAAAGTCAAGATGATCAACCAAAAAACAGCCTTAGAACCCCGCCAAATAAGAGCTAAATACGAAAAGTTTCAGTACAACCTGATCACTCGATATAACACCAAACACACAGAGATTAGGCGGATACTTTCAAAACATTGGGGCATCCTCTTGAAGGACCCCATTTTGAAAGATCTAATACCTAAACAGCCAGGAGTAACTTTTAGAAGAGCTAAGAGCCTTAAAAATGTCATTGCTCCATCCTGTCCAAACCTCGAGGTCCACAAAAAATCATTTAGCTCAATAGCACAGCCACCAACTAAGAGTGGGATCCGAAAATGCCTACAAAAAAAAATACCATGTGTTGCTCTATGATAACTCATGGACTAAAAGAAATTACAGTTAGCACACCAGGTATGAAACTTGAAAAAACCCAAGAACCATGTATAATTAAACAAGATTTACACTGTGGTACGAATTATGTTATATATCTACTTACCTGTCCCTGTGAATTAAAATACTTTGGAAGGACGACTCAAGGGTTAAGAGAAAGAATGAACGAGCACCGTTCAAATATTAGACGTGGGGTCCTCACGCATAGTGTCTCACGACACTACTTAGAAAAATCTGATAGTGATCCATCCAGCCTAAAGGTTTCCCCGCTTGAACAGGTGTCGGCCTCCTACCAGCAATTATGCCGGAAGGAGATGCATTGGATTTTTTTACTCAATACATTATCCCCTTTCGGACTCAATGAGTCCCTCGAATACTCTAACTATTAATAACTAAATGAAAAGTACAAAATCCAATCCCGGCTAAGTAACGTATTTTTCGCCCTATAAGACGCACTTTCCCCCCCCCCCCCAAAAGTGGGGGAAAAATAGTGCTGCGTCTTAAATGCGGCAAACACTGATACACCGCCGCGCTGCTGAAGAGCGCAGCCGGTGTGTGTATCAATGAGGATGGGCTGTGGGCGGCATCTTGTTTGCTAATGACAGCGGGCCCGTGCAGTAACTGTATTCTACTACACCGGCCCGCTGTAGTAATGTTATAGGCGATGTTTAAAACTATCATCTTGATTAAACTTAATGCTGGCAGTAGTACCCTACCTCCTATAATCTACGATCGCAAGCAGGACTGGAATCAGGAGGCCGGACGGGCAGGAGGCTGCAGCGTAACGTCACGCGCCTGCTCCGCCCACTTTATGAATGAAGCAGATGGCACAGGAGCATGACGTCATGCTGCCGTCTGCTGCCCGTCCGGCCTCCTGACTCCAGTCCTGCCTGCGATCGTAGATTATAAGAGGTAGGGTACTACTGCCAGCATTAAGTTTAATCAAGATGATAGTTTTAAACATCGCCTATAACATTACTACAGCGGGCCCGGTGTAGTAGAATACAGTTACTGCACGGGCCCGCTGTCATTAGCAAACAAGATCCCGCCCACAGCCCCTGTATTGGGGGTCATCGCAGCCACTGTTATGGGGGGGGGGGGAAATCTGTGGATGACACATAGCATAAGATGCTATGAGTCATCCACAGATTCCCCCCATAGCAGTGTCATTCCCAGATGCCCCCATACAGTGCCATCCACAGATTCCCCCATACAGTGCCATCCCCAGATGCCCCCATACCAGTGCCATCCCCAGCTCCCCCACATAACAGCGGTTAACCAGAGATCCCCACATAACAGTGCGTCATCCACAAATCCCCCATAACAGTGCGTCATCCACAGATCCCCCATAACAGTGCATTATAATAGTGTCATGCACAGAACACCATTAGTAAAAAACCCACCAAAAGTACACCTTTTGGTTCAAAATATTTTTTTTCTTATTTTCCTCCTCAAAAACCTAGGTGCGTCTTATAGGCAGGTGCGTCTTATAGGGCAAAAAATACGGTAGAGCTTGAAGTACCACAATTGGTCTTCTCTAATATCTCCCCTTTGGTGCTAAGAGCGATAAAAAAGACAGAAAATACTTGTCTAACTAAGTAGAAGCAGACTATCACATATATTCCTAGACATCTCTTCTCTATGAATACTGGGTGTTTTTAGTATATCTGCAATTTGCATCTATTTATATATCTACTTATGTATCCATATATTCCTTTATATGTATGTATTTATGTATTTTTATATCGTTTTATATTTTTTGATAGTACATCCTTCTACCTTTGTTTTTTATCCTTCACCCATCAACAACAGTCTTTTTTCATTTATCACTAGCTGTCTGTATCCATAGACATATACATATGTATACCGCCACTGTATATGTATGTACCTCTCAGTAGGTTTTATTTATTCATTGACGTCTCTACATCAGTATATGTGACCTGGCTATATATATATATATATTTATATGAAGACCCCATGATCATTATCTATCTATTGTTTTCTTCACATTAGGATGCGTGACCGGGCCTTATTTATATGTTTATATGAAGATCCCATCATTTATCACTATTTTCTAGACGATCCAATCATATACTTTTCACCAACATGCAATCCTCATCCATTCAGACATAGGGTAATACCCATTAACCCTATTCAGTCAGTTCGATCAACTATCCATCTCCTCTCTTTTTTTCTTAATATACATCCCAAATATATTTTCTCTTTCCCCCTATCTACACATCACATGCCTTCATCCATCCTCTATATTCTAGTTACAGTAATCCTTTATAATAAAGACAGATCAATGTCAGCTCATCTTTTCAGGTTTCACACCGGGGATATGCGACTTCCAGTTGCGTTCCACCATGAAATGCAACCCGGATGTCACACACTGCCCCGACCTTATCATCTTATAATTAGACTTAATACCCCTCTTATTTCACCCCTATTAATTATTTTTCCACATAAGCTTTGGATTATAGATTGCTTTCCTTTGTTTCCACTGCGAAAAAGGATCTCGCTTTAGTATCAGTTTCGTTGCGTTCCATCCTGGAATGCACACCGGAAGTGACATCTCCACACAGATTTCCATTGAGCTGGCAGATGCGCTCCACGGTGAAGCGCAAGCTCGGTACTACTGCCCATATCCTTACTATTTATAATGTTTAGTTTTAACCCTTTGATTTGTATTGATTCTCCCTGAGATGCATTAGTCTTTTCACATAATTACTAGGCTTTTTTACATTATTATTAACTTTTTCTGCCCGGCCCCCTGATGACAAAAATGGAAGTGATGTCATCAGCTCCTCCTGGCGCCTTTTTCACACATAGCTACTGCTATAAATTGTACAGACATTATGTTGAATGATGAAGGGGATATTTTTAAGCCCCGAAACGCATTAAGCTGTACCTCACCCCTACCCTGTGCTCCAAATAAAAAGGATTTGCAAGAAGTTCTGAAGTGGACCGCTGTGATTTTCCTAACATCTTTGCAATGCGATCCAGGCGTAGGAGGTGCTCAGAGTGGGTGTCTTGAGCTTTATCCCACTCTGACCCTCCTGCGTGAAGTAAGTTGTCCAATTGTCCACTATTGATTTTAACTACTATATGTTCCTATTCTGATGACTTTATATATTAAAGTCACGGTTTTACTATATTCTATATATGATCTCTTTTATGGAAAAAGTATTTATTAAATTTGGGGTAAATACAGATGCATAATTCATATGATATATACAATTTGCTGAGTGAATTCATCCTTAACCACTACGGTGTCTGGCGCCACCTATAGGTGCATTTTCTTGATTTTTATTTGCTGTTACACCTGTGGACAGCCAGGGCACACTTCTGGAGAAGGAGGAGGAGGAACCGGTTTCACTGCAGAGTGGCACCCAACGCAGCTCAGGGCCATCACTGGAGTGTGGCTGGGGGGATACGGAGGACACAGACGCTACACCACCTACAGAGGACAGCTTATCGTTACCTCTGGGCAGCCTGCACACATGAGCGACTACATGCTGAAGTGCCTGCGCAGAGCAGAGTTGCCCACATTTTAACTTGTGCTGACTACTGGGTTGCCACCCTGCTAGATCCCCGATACAAGGACAACGTGCCCACCTTAATTCCCGCACTGGAGCATTATAGGAAGATGCGCGACTACAAGCGCACGCTGGTAGACACGCTCCAGAGGGCATTCCCAACTGACACGGGGGACAAGTGGAAGCACAAGGCGAAGGCAGAGGCGGAGGAGGAGGAGGATGAGGCTGCCAACACAGCTGTGTCATGGCCAGCTTCTCAGACAGCAGGATTAGCATGGGCGAGATGTGGAAAAGTTTTGTCACAGCGCCACAGTAAACTGCACCACCAGCTGATAGGAAACGTGTTAGCAGGAGGCAGCATTTCAACAACATGGTGGAACAGTACGTGTGCACATGCCTCCACGTACTGACTGATGGTTCTGCCCTATTCAACTTCTGGGTCTCCAAATTGTCCACATGGCCAGAGCTTGCCCTTTATGCCTTGGAGGTGCTGGCCTGCCCTGTGGCCAGTGTATTGTCTGAACGTGTATTTAGCACGGCAGGGGGCGTCATTACTGACAAACGCAGCCGCCTGCCCACAGCCAACATAGACAAGCTCGCATTCAGTAAAATGAACCAGGCATGGATCCCACAGGACTTGTCCGTACCTTGTGCAGAATAGACATTTATAACTGCCTCGCCCTCAACCATACATTCTTGTACTCCAAGGCACTTTATTAAATCCTCTTTTTTTAATTGTACCATTATTTTGGGGGCAGCCCCAAGTTGAATGAACCTCTCCTCTGTCTGGGTGTCAGGGGCCTAAAATTCTGTTAATCGCCTGCTGCTTTGGTGGGTGACATCAAGCTTGATTTTCTGCTATGAGACCTCTCCTCTGTCTGCATGCTGGGACCTACATTTCATATAATCACCTGTTGCTTTGGTGGGTGACATTATCCTCTTTATACTGTCAAATGACCTCTACATTGTCTGGTTGTCAGGGGCCTATATTTTGTTTCATCGCCTGCTGTATTAGTGGGAGAAATTAACTTCTTTTTACTGTCAAATGGCTGCCCCATTGTCTGGTTGTCAGGGGCCTATATTTCGTTTCATCGCTTGCTGCATTGGTGGGAGACATTAACTTCTTTTTACTGTCAAATGACCTCTCCTCTGTCTGGGTGTCAGGGGCCTACATAAATGATAATGGCCTATTCCATTGCAGGTTGAGCTGAGGCCTGTGTTGCTGTTATGGGACCGCTCTCCTCTTTGTGGGTGCTATGGTCCTGAATTAGTGAATGAGGCCTGTGGCACTACTGGGTGAAATCAATACTGTTTTGGCATCATAGTAACTCTCCTCTTTATGGGTGACATGGGTCTGAATCTGTGAATGAGTCCTGTGGCATTGCTGGGTGAAATCAATACTGTCTTGGCTTGATTTAAACTCTCCTCTTTGTGGGTCTTGTGGGCTTGAATGTTTGTTTGAATGAGGCCTGTGGCACTGCAGGCAGACATGATTCCTTCTTGGCTGTGATGACAACTTCAACTCCCATGTATGAATGCCATGGCCCTGAGTCTGTGAATGAGGCCTGTGGCACTGCAGGCAGACATGAATCCTTTTTGGCTGTGATGAGAACTTCCACTCCCATAGCATTTCCACCTGACGACACCCCAAGCTTCTATTCCACCTCCTCCTCCAAGTTGCCAATTGATATTGGTTAATTTTTATTTATTTTATTTTATTTTGTTATTTTCCTATCCACATTTGCTTGCAGGGGATTTACCTACATTTTGATGCCTTTTGCAGCCCTCTAGTCCTTTCCAGGGCTATTTTACAGCCTTTTTAGTGCCCAAAGTTTGGTCCCCATTGACCTCAATGGGGTTTGGGTCGAGTTCGGATCCCGAACCCGAACATTTTCGTGAAGTTCGGCCGAATTTCTCGAACCCAAACATCTAGCTGTTGGCTTAACTCTACTCCTGACCCAGAGACGGTTGAGGAGGACATCAGTGACGTGTAGACAGTACTCGATGATGATGTACCGTAGCTGATTGCACTTGGGAGCCGGGTATTAAAGGGCCTTCATCATCATCGGGAGAAGAGGGTGGCAGCTTGCCCGTGAGGCAGTGGCGGAGCAAGAAAGTCGCTAGCGTGGCTGGGAGTCAGCAGGGTGTCAGCAGTGGGAGGTTAATGGCCAAACGTGCCCGGGGTAGACCACTCACTTTGCAGGAGCCTACCTGCCTGGAAGTAGCAGTGCACAAGTTAATGGACGCAGCGGCGGTAGCAGTCAAGCAGTGCATCATGTCGGGGGTAAAATCACTTACTCGGCGGTGTGGCAGTTTTTTGTTAAGCCGAAGGAGGAGGTCAACATGGCCATATGTAGAATCTGTGGGCAGAAGGTGAAGCTTGGCCAGGGTGCCAATATTGGCACCACGGCCCAGCATCAACATAAAGTGGCCTGGGAGAACCGTGGCTCCGATGTGGTGGTCCAGCCTGCCGCAGCAACTGCTGCATCGCCCAGTGGCATGCAGCCGATTTCAGGTAGTCAAGACTCCACCACCTCAGCCGAAGGGAGCTGTCTGTCCTTCCCATCATCTGCTGGTCCTGATGCTCGTGCTCCGCCTCCTCCTACTCCTAGTCAGTCATTCCGTCAGCAATCGATCACCGAAGCAATTGCCAAGAGATAACAGTATGCGTGCACTCATTCATTAGCGCAGAGGCTGAACGTGCTCCTGGCCAAGTTGCTGGTGCTGCAGTCCCTCCCTTTCCAAGTGGTGGACTCTGCACCTTTCAGTGAACTGATGGCTTGTGCCGAGCCGAGGTGGAGAGTCCCGAGCCGTAATTTCTTTGCCAAAAAGAAGGTGGGCAAGTCCTTGAGCCTGTCGGTGTCTGCTAAAGTGCACGGCAGCGCAGACACATGGAGCTGTAACTACGGTCAGGGACAATACATGTCCTTTACGGTCCACTGGGTGAATGTGGTTCCTGCACAGCCACACCAGCAACTTGGCAAGGTGATGCCGCTTCCACCTAAACGTTCTCACGCCGTTGATCCTGCGACAATGTCCGCCTCTGCCTCCTCATCCTACACTGTGTCCTCAGCCTCCACTGTAGAGACAATTGACAGTGTTTCTCCAGCATAACACATGTGTAGGGCACGGCGGTGTCACGCTGTTATGCACCTCATTTGCCTGGGCGAACGGAGTCACACAGGGGAGGAACTGCTTTGTGTCCTTCATCAAGAAATCGAATCCTGGCTTTCTCCGTGACAACTGATAATTGGAACCATAGTGACTGACAACGAGAAGAACATGGTGTCGGCGTTGCGTGAAGGAGGGCTGAGCCATGCTCCCTGCATTGCACACTTGCTCAATCTGGTTGTCAAGCGGTTCCTAAAGTCTTCCACCCATCTGCAAGACATCCTAAAAATGGCCAGGAAACTTTAAAGCACCTCAGCCGCGGCAGAACAGCATCCCCCAACATAGGCTGATATGCAACGTTTCCACCCATTTGAATCGCACCCTCCATATGTTGGACAGACTATACGAACAGAGAAAGGCCATAAACTAATACTTCATGATCCAAGCGGACAGGAGTACTCCACTGTGTAACTTTGATGTCAGCCAGTGGCAGCTCATGAATGACACCTGCCGTTTGCTCAGGCCCCATGAAGAGGCCACGTTATTGGTCAGTCACCAGGACTACAGGATGAACAATGTCATTCCACTGCTTCATGTCCTGGAACAGATGCTGTAAAATCTGGCTGGTCAGGAGACTGGAGGCGTGATGCCTACATCTCATGGCCACAGAAGCCCTGTGGGGGCTGAACTGGAGGAGGAGGACATTGGAGCACAAGCAATGTGTAGCGGAATGGGTAGGTTTTACACACAGTTGACAGTAGAGGAGGAGCAGCCAGAGCATCTACAGGGTGATAAGGAAGACAAGGCAGAGGACCAAGACACACGTGGCAGTATGCAGTGGAGATAGAGGCAGGGAGTCTCTCTGAGTCGCTTGCGCAAATGGCCCGATGCATGCTCGCTTGCGTAGTGACAGCCGAATTGTCACCATTCAGCAGAGGTATGACTTCTGGCTCGCCACCTTTTTGGACCCTTCCTAGCGGTCCAAAATGGGGGATTTTTTGACACCCACTGAGAGGGACGACAAAATGAACCACTATAGAAACATCCTATGTAGTCAGTTGGCCACTGCCTATCTCAGCCATCGTCCATCCTCTCGCAGGTCTGACCAGAGGGGCCTTCTGCGCTCATGTTCCACTGCCATTGCTCCTGGGGAGGAGTGGGGTGGCAGGAGCAGTACCAGCTCTATCAGCGGCAGCATGAGTCTAGAGTCATTGAGGAGCAGCTTTCTTCACCCGCATAGTGAAGAAACTACTCACCAGCAGCTAGACATAGAGCAAAACCTGAACCAGCAGGTGGTGGCATTCTGGGAGTGCACCCTGCCAGCCGTCATTAAAGATCCGCTGGACTACTGGGCAGCCAAACTGGATTTGTGGCCGCAACTGGCTGAGTTTGCCCTTGAAAAGCTGTCCTGCCCGGCCAGTAGTGTGGCTTTAAAGTGGGTGTTTAGTGGGGGGGGGGTGCCATAGTTACCTAGTTACCCCATGAAAAACTCGCCTGTTCACCCAAAATGTGGAGAGACTGACCTTTGTTAAGATGAATCAGGCATGGATCAGCCAGGATTTCCACCCACCAATGCCTGGTGCATCAGACTAGATCATCCATGGTGCCACACCAACACTTTGATAGAGACCAGTTTCTTCTGGCTACCTGCCTTAGCTAGGTACTATTCTGATGGTGTCGACCACCTGATGCAACACATCTGATGCCAAGTGCTCCTTCTTTCACCCACCATCTTCAGCTGGTACTGGTATTGCCACCCACCTCCCCACTCTGTCACTGGGTCACTGTATGGTCTCCTGATGCTGCTGCCATCTCCACCCTATGTCACCTTTCCACTCTGTTGTTTCCTTATGCTGCTGCCACCTCCACACTATGTCACCTTGGCAGTCTGTGGTCTTCTCATGCTGCTGCCACCTCCACACTATGTCATAGGGCCCCTCTGTGGACTTCTCATGCTGTTCCCACCCTCCCCACTTCATGACTGAGCCACTATTTTGCCTTTCGGCCTGGCTGACATCATCATTTATTTGACCCTTCTTTTGATCTGTCAGAAGGAAGGAAAAATGAGATGCACAACGGATCCTGTCTGTGTAGCAGCTGTAAGGCCCATATGGTCCCATTAGAATTGGCTTATGATTTGTTAGCCAAGAGCAGGAGTGGGTACAAACACAGAAGACATGCAAATATTCCATTCACGTGTCATCTATGTTTTGGAGCAAGCGAAGAATAAACCGTAGCACTCCTGTAGTCAGTGTCAATTCTTCTTTATTAACCCAGTATGCAACGTTTCGACTTCACGTAAGTCTTTCTCAAACATAATACAGATACAAAGTGAGCAAACTTATATACATGTGTCCCCCAAATCACTGTGCTGGTCGAGTGGGTGGTAATCCCATCCCTCGGTTCCTCCCCTCACAAGTACCAATTGTGATAATACTTACAACAGTATTACATAATGTGTGCAACTCACAGGAGGCTGTAGAGGGCCAAAGTCAGATAATTGCAGTCCATGCCAGGTACAGGACAATTCTATAACGCGTGTTCTTGGCAAGAATCGGACAAGATATGCCAGTACTAACAAGTCCCTTCTTTTCAAACCCCTAGTCTTCTCTAGATGTCTCCCTACAACTTTCTTCAATTTATTCTATTGAATTTCTATTGGCTTTACTGGAGGTAATTCTAACTTGTAATTACTTCTGATTTTAGGACTGTTTTTTTGTGCAGGGTCGGGGTACCGCAATGGGCTCTAATGTGGCCCCGACGTATGCAAACATTTACATGGCGTATATAGAAGAAAAATTTGTGTACCCATCCACCTACTTCCAACATATAAGTGGGTGAATGCGGTACATTGATGACCTTTTTTTGATCTGGAGAGGTTCAGTGGAGGCGCAAAATGGGTTCCACAGCCTTCTAAATGAGATCCATGTTGAACTCAAATTTACTAAGGTTTACTCTGAGCAGTCCCTACAATTCCTGGATACCCTTGTGTATGTGGAATCAGGAAGACTTAAGACGGACATCTTCTTTAAATCCACCGACCGCAACAGTATCCTGAAATTTGACAGTGCTGATCCCAAGGGTATTCTAGATTCTCTCCCCTACAACCAGCTGGTCAGGGTGAAACATATAGTCACAGATGAGAGACGACTAGGGAGCAGACTGACAGAAATGGGACAGAAGTTTATAGGGAGGAGTTATCCCAAGAAAGTTGTAGGGAGTCATCATGGTCCAATCACATGGTCCATCACGGACCATGTGATTGAACCATGTGATGTGACGTCATCGCAGGTCCTTTAGACTACAGCTAATGCTTGAAGAGAGAAGAGAGATCGCCAACTACGCGATCAAGTGGCTAAGGTAAGTAAAGTTTTTATTTTTAACCCCTTAATCCTCATTCTACAAAGCATTCTTTATTAAGAATGCTATTATTTTCCCTTATAACCATGTTATAAGGGAAAATAATAAATTCTCCAGAATACTCAACCGGAAACCGGACTTCAGTGATGAACTCCGGCTTCGAGTCTGGGTACCAAACATGGCGATTTTTCCCACGCGCGTGCAAAACGCATTACAAAAGTTTGCACATGCGCGGAAAAATTGCGCATATTCCCGCGACGCACCCGCATCCTATCCGGGCGTCAAACGTGACGCCCGTGTGAAAGAGGCCTAATAGAGCTTTCATTTGGTGGTATTTCATTGTTGCTGACATTTTTACTTTTTTTGATATTAATAAAAAATTACCGAAATTTTTGCAAAAAAATGCCTTTTTTCTCTTTCTGTTGTAAATTTTTTTTTTAAAAACTACATTTATATATAAATTTTTCTCTAAATTTATTGTTCTACATGTCTTTGATAAAAAAAAATACAATAAGTGTATATTTATTGGTTTGGGTAAAAGTTATGGCGTTTACAAACTATGGTGAAAAAAAGTGAATATCCGCATTTTGAAGCAGCTCTGACTTTCTGAGCACCTGTCATATTTCTTCAGGTGCTAGAATGCCAGGATAGTATAAATACCCCCCAAATTACACCATTTTAGAAAGAAGACACCCCAAAGAGTGGCATGGTGAGTTCATGTATGATTTCATTTTTTTTCTCACAAGTTAGCGGAAAATGACACTTTCTGAGGAAAAAAAATAATAATAAAGTTTCCATTTCTGCTAACTTCTGGCAAAAAAATATAAAATCTCCCACAGACTCACTATGCCCCTCAGTGAATACCTTGGGGTGTACCTTGTCGGTACTTTCCGAAATTGGGTCATTTGTTGGGTGTGTTTACTGTTCTGGCATTTTGGCCGGGGCTAAATTGTGAGCAACCTTGTCAACTCTAAAGGTACTCGTTGGACTTTACGCCTCTTTACGCACCTAGGCTGCAAAAAAGTGGCACACATGTGGTATCGCCGTACTCAGAAGAAGTAGGGCAATGTGTTTAGGGGTGTATTGTTACATATACCCATGCTGGGTGAGAGAAATATCTCTGTAAATTGACAACTTTGTATAAATTTTTTTAAAAAGTTGTCATTTACAGAGATATTTCTCACACCCAGCATGGGTATATGTACTCTCTTGAGTACGGCGATACCACGAGTGACACTTAATTGCAGCCAAGATGCGCAAAGGGGCCCAAATTCCAATGAGTACCTTTAGGATTTCACAGGGCATTTTTACGCATTTGGATTCCAGACTTCTTCTTACACTTTAGGGCCCCGAAAATGCCAGGGCAGTATAAATACCCCACATGTGACCCCATTTTGGAAAGAAGACACCCCAAGGTATTCCGTGAGGGGCATTAAGAGCTCATAGAAGATTTTCTTTTTGGCACAAGTTAGCGGAAATTGACTTTTTTTTTTTTTTTTTTTACTTGTGACAAAAAGTTCAATCTTTCATGGACTCAATATGCCCCTCAGCGAATTCCTTGGGGTGTCTTCTTTCCAAAATGGGGTCACATGTGAGGTGTTTGTACTGCCCTGGCATTTGAGGGACTCTGCAATCATTACATGTATGGCCAGCATTAGGAGTTTCTGCTATTCTCCTTATATTGAGCATACAGGTAATGAGATTTTTTTTTTTCCGTTCAGCCTCTGGGCTGAAAGAAAAAATGAACGGCACAGATTTCTTCATTCGCATCGATCAATGTGGATGAAAAAATCTCTGCCAAAAAATGTGCAAAAAAAAAAGAGGGGAAAGTACATAGGAGTGCTTGCGAAGTAAGGCCCCATTCACAAGTCCGCAAAAATGTCCGCATCTATTCCGAAATTCTGCGGAATAGATGCGGACCCATTCAGTGTGAATGGGGCCGGCGGTGATGCGGAGAGCACACTATGTGCTCTCCGCATCAGCATTTGTGGAGCTGCGGTCGCGAACTTCCGGGTTTCGGCCCCGAAACATCTGGCCGCATCTCCGCAAAAGATAGAGCATGTCCTATTCTTGTCCGCGGACAAGAAAAGGCATTTTCTATATAGTTCTGGCAATGTGCGGATCCGCAAAATGCGGAAAGCACATTGCCGGTGTCCGTGTTTTGCGGATCCGTGGATCCACAAAACACATATGGACAAATGAATGAGCTTTACAGGGGGGGGATTAGTGACGGGGGGTGACAGGGGTGATCAGGGTGGTGACATGGGGTGATCAGGGGTTAATCAGTGACGGGGGGGGGGTGTTGGTGTGTGGTGATTGGTGCACCTACAGTGTCGTCTGGTGGTCCCGAGCAAAAGGAGCAGGCAGCAGGCATATCAGACGCTGTTTACAAAATTCAGATGCCATTTTTTTAACATCTACAGCCTGCCAGCGCATGATCAGCGCTGGCAGACTGTAGTTAAAGTTCCTGCCGTTGTGAATCTCGTTCCTCGCGAGATGATGCACTGATGCATCTAGGAGGAACATCCCGGCCGCCCGCAGGACGCATCCCTGCGTTACTCGGTCGGGAGGTGGTTAAAGTAGGTACACTTTTTTGAGGGGTTCCTACTCTCCTCAGCCAGGATATGGAACTGTGGAATATTGAAAATATGTGCCCGACATTAGTTGTCGTGTTTTTAATATACTTGTTTTAGTTTTTTTAGATCACTGGAACACTGTATTTTGGAGGCTAGGAGGGAGCCAAGAGGCCTAGACAGCAACACTCCGGGAAATATTAGTCGCCCCCCCCCCCCCCCCCACACACACACACACACAAACACACACACAGTTTTTTTTGACCGTTGATTGGAGATCTGGTCCGGTGCAGGATGACTCAGGTAATAATCGGTTGGTGCTATTTGTATAAATTATTATTGTTTTGGTTGGAAGGGGCAGGCCATACTGTGTGTACACTTGGTATCCTGGCTAAGAAAACGCCTATGTATTCTATAGAGCTGTGATTTTTTAATCAGTCCATACAATTATGTCTGTTTATGGAGAGAGGGGTGGCCTCTCACCGGAATAATCTTCTGGTGGAGAGACCATACATTACCTGGGCCTCCAGTATGTGCGAATGTGAATCCCGGTGAAACGGGAGTGCGTCTGAACCTAAATGTACGGTTACTGTATGAAATATGTTTATTTGTATGAGGACTGGATAAGCCGCTATACTGGCAATTGCTATTCATAAAAGGGATGTATATTTTCTGGACACACAGTAGTGACCCACCTCTGTTAGTACTAGCAATGTTTTGCATTTTTAGCACCACCAGTATTAGGAGGTTTCCTGCAGGAGCATGACCTCCTTATTGATCAATAGATTAGCGGCAGATACAGTGTTAATATACCTAAGACCACATTGCTAGCTTAATTCCACTTCACGGGTAAATAATCCAGGTAACATAGCAACAATATACACAAAGCAGCATGTGACCGGAAGTGAGGTAACATGGTAACCGGAAGTACACCGCACGCCGCTGAGAACGCCAAGAACACGCGTTATGGAAGTGTGCTGTACCTGGTATGGACTGCAATTATCTGACTTGGGCCCTCTACAGCCTCCTGTGAGTTGCACACATTATGTAATACTGTTGTATGTATTATCACAATTGGTACTTGTGAGGGGCTGAACCAAGGGGCGGGATTACCACCCACTCGACCGGTCCAGTGATTTGGGGGACACATGTATATAAGTTTGCTCACTTTGTATTTGTATTATGCTTGAGAAAGACTTATGCAAAGTTATGAAACGTCGCATACTGGGTTAATAAAGAAGAATTGACACTGACTACAGGAGTGCTACGGTTTATTCTTCGCTTGCTATATGAACAGGAGTCTGAGACCGGGACCTAACACCGCTGGCACTGCCACCAAAACGCAAGTCTGATTGTCTACGCAGGGTTAGTGCTGACCTACTATTCAATTTTTTGAAGATCTATGTTTTGGATCCACTCCTAATTTTTTGGGCATTAGCAATACTGATGGATTACTGTCCAAATGCTGACCGAGTGAAGGCAGATGCTCCACAGACAGGATCCGTTTTTTGGGGGTTATTGTTCTGACAGATCAGAGAAAGGGCAAAATAATCAGTGACGTCAACACAAACTTACTGCTGACACCCTCTCAACTATGTCAGGGGTCTCTACTTGTATAAGTGTTTAATAGAACAGGTTCTGTAGACATCTATGTGGAAACAGCTGACAAGAGTGTAAAAGGAGTGCGCTTCTTCTTGAGGATAACATCGACCTTTAAGGCTAAGTTCATACTTGAGTCCTTTTTCAGCACGATTAATATATACTATGCGAATGAAAAGAGATGGCAATTGCAGGAATTATATGAATGGGGCTGCCATCTGTATATCATTGGTCTGGACAAGCACGTGACAAATTTTTGCGAATGAATAAGTAGTGTTGAAGGGAGATGGTATTCATTCTGATTGTGAGATGTCTTTTGGAAAAATGATAAAAGTGGTTGTGTGGTAAACTAAAGGATATTAATGTAAAATGCTCTATTATGGATTATATGTAAAAGAAGCTACTCCTGTATTTGTAGTCACCCTGCCGAAGGAAATTATGTAATGAAGGTGGAGGGAGGAGGGGTGTGATTTATACTGGTGGTTTGTATTGTGATTAGGATCGCCCTTGAGAAAGCAAATGTGCGAAACCCAGGTCGGGCGTACTGATTTTATATGCTGTATTTTAAAGAAAATCTTGTGAGTATATTAAAACCTTTTAAGAAAAACACCCTGAAGGTACCTCACTATTTGTGCAAATTTTCAGCAGAAACACGCAGGTTGTGGAGACCAAATAGTTGGAGGTGGAGCCTGTCGATGTCCAGTGCCAGCAATTGTGGATGATTGCGTTAAAGCAGGGATGCCCAACCTGCGGCCCTCCAGCTGTTTTAAAACTACAACTCCCAGCATGCCCGGACAGCCTACAGCTATCAGCCTACAGCAGGGCGTGATGGGAGTTGTAGTTTTGCAACAGCTGGAGGGCCGCAGGTTGGGCATCCCTGCGTTAAAGCTACCAGTGTGAATAAGGAGCAGCGCGGTTCTATTCTACTCACTAAGTCTTTCGTGAATGGACCCACATCACATTCAGAACCTGCAGCGCAAGTAGAAAAAAAAAATTGTCTCTTAGTGGATTACCGTTATTATTTATTTTGAGTTCATACTTGAGTTATTTGGTTAGTTTTGGCCCCGTGACTGCCCAAATAAGTGAAGTGTGCAGTGATTCTAAGAGTGACGCCTATCATCTGCATGTCATACTGACTCACAGTATTGTTTCACTACTACAGCAGACTCCATAGTCGTGTTACTGCAAGTCACAGTGTTCTACACCACTATAAAGGCTCTCTGAAACCAGTAAATAGACTTTTTTAACGCAATTCGCCGCAAATAAATTTGCATCAAACCTAATTTTTTTTCTAGTCATGAAGTTCTATGTGTCACGAGAAAACATTCTCAAAATGGCTTGGATAAGTAAAAGCGTTCCAAAGTTATTACCACATAAAGTGATACATGTCAGATTTGCAAAAATCTGCCTGGAATTTCAGGTGAAAAGTGCCTCAGTGCTGAAGGGGTTAAAGAAAAGTGTCTAACCCTTTGCTGAAACAACCCAGCTTTCTTGGATTCTGTTTTAGCTCATCCATCTTAATATTCTGGTTGAGATACTTACCTCCTTCAGTACTTTTCCAGACACAATGTTACATTGATCATTGTAGTTACAGCAGATGTACCGTAGTTGCGTCACAGTATGTAGTCAGACCCAGCTTGAGAGTTTAAATTGGGTTTATTAATTCTATTTGTCCATGTCTACTTTGTGGTCACAGATGCTATAAGTAAGCAGGAAGGGTGGAGAAGATATAAAAATACAGCATCACTGGTATTACAGCAAGGTCGATATCACCACTAGGCTCCAAGTTTTCACTTTCAGAGTAGGGGGTTATGTCCCTGTGGTCAGATATTAATGTTGTTATGTGGTAGTGTGCAGAAACCACCACAGAATCAGGGCAAAGTTGAAAGTATCTGGTATTCCTCTAGAAGCCACCAGATGTGAGTATAGTATTCACTTAGATTGAAGGCTATCATACTGTAATACAAGATACAGTTACCCCTAAGAGGATAAGCAGGTATAGCAGTTGGGTACACTGTACAAAGCAGAGAAGCTGAAATTATAGGTATGTGCTAATCCACCAGAGGCCACTAGGTGGCAGTGTTAACATAGAGAATGGGAGACAATTCACAGCTTATAGACGCAGTAGACATAAATGGCTTCCTATGAGAGATAAGTGAAGTATTCAAAAATTCGATTCGGCTGCTTCGCCGAATTTTGCCAAAAAATTGGCTTCTTGTCATGGAGCGTATTTCTTTGTAAGTAGTGGGTGCAATTGCACCACTCCCCCCTCATTGTACCCCTAAGATGCTGCGTTCATACATGATCACGGCATCTGATAGCAATAATCGGGTGTAAAATTTAAAAAAATGAAATCATACTTACCTTATCTATTTGCTTGCGATGGGCCGGCCCCTGCCATCTTGATTGAAGATCTGGTGCAAAATCTCACGCGGCTTGTGACAACGTCATCACGTCGAGCATTGTGGTGACATCATATGTCACCGCGTACTGGATTTCGTGCAAGATCTTGGATGGATGAGGTAAGTGCAATTTTTTGTTTGATTTTTACACTATTTCAGGGAAAATCAATTAGATACCACGTAGCATGAAGAAATTCGGCTTAGTGACAAATCGAATTATCCCTGAAATTCGGATCAAAGTCATTAAGGGTCAAAATGGCAAGCAAGGATCCTCAAAGGAGTCAATCAAGTGTTAGAGAAGGGGGCTCACCTTTGAGAGGCCATATATTCCAGATCCACAAGAAGAGTTTCTACAGACGATCAGCTCCTGCCTCTAGAGGGGTGGGCATGTTAGGTGGCCTTGAGTCATGTTGAGTTTCAGCACCCTCACAGCAGATTAGCCCGACCTATTGCTGCCATCTTTATTGTCAGGCCTGTCCTCATCCTCAGCCACAGATCCTTGTGGGCACACAATGTGGGTAGGGTGGCCATACGTCCGGTTTCCTGGCACCCTGTTCTCCATCCGGCACACAGCATAGATGTATGCTCGGATGTCCTCCTTTTCAGTGGTTCCACGCTCAGACAGCAGCTTTGTGCTGTCTGAGCTTGAACTGCAGGCACAAACCATACTTCCCACTGTCCTGGATCCAGTGGGACAGTCCCAGATTTAAATGGTTGTCCTGCGGTCCCGGTACAGGGGAGGTATGTCCCGCTCTCAGGAAGCTCTCCCCTTTTCAGTAGAGACAGTTGCCTGTAATGATGAAGCAGAGAGCGGTCGGCTCCCTGCTTCATCATTCCTCCCCCCTACTGGCACAATCCTGGTCATATTACTGTGAGGGGGCATACATCAGGGCACATAACTGGGCATATTACTGTGAGGGGGCACTTATCTGGGCATAACTACTGTGAGGGGGCACATACTGTATGAGGGCATATAACTGTGAGAGGGCACATATCAGGGTATAACTACTGTAAGGGGGAAACTACTGTAAGGGGGTCACGTAACAGCAAAACAGGCTTCATGTCACCCAGCAATGGAACAGGCCATTTTCAGTCATTTAGGCCACTGGCACCAAGACAGAGGAGAGAGGTCACGTAATCTGGACATCGATACTGTGAGGGGGCACATATCTGTGCATTGATACTGTAAGGGGGCACATATCTGGGCATTGCTACTGTGAGGGGGCACATATCTGTCATAACTACTGTGAGGGGGCACATATCTGGGCATACTGTGTAAAGGGGCACGTATCTGGACATAATTACTGTGTGGTGGCATAAAGGGAAAAAAAATTACTATGTGGGGGCATTTCAGGGACTGGGTGGGATCAGGTGTTTAGTTATGTTTTGGGTGGAGTTAGAGGAGTGGCCTAATGCAGAACAAATGTGTCACTTTGCGCCATACATAGTGTCCCTCTTCCTTCTTTTCAAAAGTTGGGAGGTATGCACAAATTGACAATGGGTTCTCTCACCCCCAGTTAGTTACTAGAGACAGTGGACACGTCACTCTGTGACTGACTGAGGGTGAGAGAAGCACTCTAGGCCCAGCGCAGCTCACCTTCAGCTTTTCTAGTCCATTTTTGGGAGGATTGGGGGGGGGGTGTGGCTTATGGTTTCCAGCTTTTTAGGGTGACACAAGTGGCTACCCTAAATGAGGGATTTCCACTGGGGAACAAATAGCTGGATGTATGTCTGCAGGGAACACAATCCATTCTGCAGCCAGCGCCAAACTCTGGAACCGATCAGTGGTAGCCGCACATCAATGACAGGCACAAGCTGCAAGATGGCCACTACAGCCTTCTATATCAAGTGTGCTACTTCAGTATAAGGCTTATGGGAATCGAAATGGGTGCTCCCACGGTGCAGGAAAAGGTCAGGACTCGGAGTGAGTTCATAGTTACAGTCCTGCAAATAAATACGGCTGGATGCAGACGGATTAGAAGAGTCGTAAAGGGAGTAAGGTTGAAAGGTGGGCATGCACGATATCCCCAGAAGTCCATCAAAATATTTATTTATTTATATATTTATAATATATATATATATATATATATATATATATATATATTATTAATATAATATATGTGAGCAATAATATGTAGGTGTAGCTTAAAGGTTTTAATTTTTACAAGGGTTCGGCCGAATTTCACGGAAATGTTCGGGTTTGTGATCTGAACTTGATCCGAACTTGACCCCGAACCCCATTGAAGTCAATGGGGACCCAAACTTTGGGGCACTAAAATGGGTGTAAAAAAGCCCTGGATAGGGCTAGAGGGATGCAAAAGGCAAAATGTGGGTAAGTGCCCTGCAAACAAATGTGGATAGGGAAATAACTTAAAATAAAATAACCAAAAATTAAACAATATTAATTGGCAACTCGGAGTAAAAGGTGGAATAGGAGGTTGGGGAGGCTTCAGGTGGGAATGCCATCTACCATGTGCATGCGTTTTGTAGTCAGTAGTCACGCATCTTTTGATCAGTAACATACGTTTTTACAAACTTTGGTTTCCTACCAGCACTGCACAGCTATGGCTTACCACTGGCAAAAATGGGTTAATGTCACCCACCAATGGAACAGATGATATTCAGAAATGTTAGGCCCCTGGCACCCAGACAGAGGAGAGGTCAATGCTTGGCAAAACAGGCTTCATGTCACCCACCAATGCAGCAGACGATTATCAGAAATGGAGGCCCCTGGCACCCAGACAGAGGAGAGGTCATTGGACGGCAAAAGAGGCTTCATGTCACCCAGCAATGGAATAGGCAATTTTCAGTAATTTAGGCCCCTGGCACCCAGACAGAGGAGAGAGGTCACGTAACAGCAAAACAGGCATCATGTCACCCATCAAAGCAACAGGCGATTATCTGAAATGTTGGCCCCTGGCACCCAGACAGAGGAGAGGGCAATGCACGGCAAAAGAGGCTTCATGTCACACAGCAATGGAACAGGCCACTTCCAGTAATTTAGGCCCTAGCTCCCTGACAGAGGAGAGAGGTCCCATAACAGCAAAACAGGATTCATATCACCCAGCAATGGAACAGGCGATTATCATTAATGTAGACCGCAGGCACCCAGACAGAGGAGAGGTCAATCAACGGCAAAAAGACGTTAATGTCACCCACCAAAGCAACAGGCGATTATCTGAAATGTAGGCCCCTGACACCCAGACAGAGGAGAGGGCAATGCGCAGCAAAAGAGGCTTCATGTCACCCAGCAATTGAACAGGTGATTATCATTAATGTAGACCGCAGCCACCCAGGCAGAGGAGAGAGGTCAATGCACGGCAAAACAAGTGTCATGTCACCCACCAAAGCAACAGGCCATTTTCAGTAATTTTGACCGCAGGCACCCAGACAGAAGAGAGAGGTCACGTAACAGCAAAACAGGCTTCATGTCACCCAGCAATACAGCAGTCGATTATCATAAATGTAGGCCCCTGGCACCCAGACAGAGGAGAGGAGGTCAATGCACGGCAAAACAAGCCTCATGTCACCCGCCAAAGCAACAGGCCATTTTCAGTAATTTAGGCCGCAAGCACCCAGACAGAGGAGAGGTTCATACAAATTGGGGTAGGCCCCGAAATAATGGTACAAATAAAAAAAGGATTTAATGAATATGTGCACTGGAGTACAAGAATGTATGGTTGAGGTGTTTATAAATGTCTATTCTGCACAAGGTACGGACAAGTCCTGTGTGATCTATGCCTGGTTCATTTTAATGAACGTGAGCTTGTCCACGTTGGCTGTGGACAGGCGGGTGCGTTTGGGCAGGCTAGCACCTCAAAGGCATAAAGGGCAAGCTCAGGCCATGTGGACAATTTGGAGACCCAGAAGTTGAATGGGGCAGACCCATCGTAAGAACGTGGAGGCAGTGCACACGTACTGTTCCACCATGTTGTTCAAATGCTGCCTCCTGCTAAGACGTTCCGTATCACCTGGTGGTGCAGGTTGCTGTGGCACGGTGACAAAACTTTTCCACATGTCGGCCATGCTAACCCTGCCTTCTGAGGAGCTGGCAGTCAGAAACCGCCCTGATATAGTTTACCCTGCCCACAAGTTTGCCCTAAGTCAAGATGGTGGATTATGTGTTTCCATGTTACCATCTCACTTCCTGTTTCTGTTCCTTTTTAAACTGGCCAGACCTTCCTGTCTTTGCTGGAGTATTGTGTTTGGCTTTTTGTCCGCAATCCTCTTGCTGGAACTCACTCCTCCGTGTGTTCTGTGCCCTAGCGGTTCTCCCTGCTACCTCCTGTTGCCGACCCGGACTGTTCTTGGACCTTCGTACCTGCTTGCCGCCTGCCCTGACCTTCTGCTCGTCTACCTTCCTGCCAGCTTGCCGCCTGCCCTGACCTTCTGCTCGTCTACCTTCCTGCCAGCTTGCTGCCTGCCCTGACTTCTGCTAATCCTGACCTCGGTTCTTTTCTACAGACTCTGCCTCATCTGTGCGGGGCACAACAATGTGGGTTCTGCTACATCCGTACTATATTTACTCTTCGCCCAAGTCCTGGCCATCGGATTCCAGTTCTGTTGCACCAGTATCGTGACAGAATACTCCAGCCACCATGGATTCTGCCGGGACTGGATCTGTAGAGACCCGTATTAAGCAGTTGCAGACTGCAGTATTTAGTATGCACGCGGAGTTGCAAACCTTAAAGAAGAAATACGATGCCTTTGAGGGACAGACCGGCCCCAGCATTCAGTTTTATGGACAAACGATCGACGAACTCCGTGATACAGTGCAAGCACTGACTGTTCGCATAACACAGTTGGAGAATGCAGCTCCTGCACCATCTCCTACATCAACTCCTAAATTAACTACATTCCGATTTGGCGGGGACCGCGACAAATTCCGGGGGTTTATCAATCAGAGTCGCCTCTACTTTGACGCAAACTCCTCCCAGTTTCCTACTGATCGATCTAAAGTGCTATGCATCATTATGCTACTAACACACAAGGCTATCACCTGGGCGAGTCCGTTGATCGAGACCGGGGATGCCCGACTAAACAATCTGGAGGATTTCCTTGGGGCCATGAGCCAGATGTTCGATGACCCTAACCAAGGTGCTAAAGCAGAGGCAGCCTTACTAGCCTCGTGCCAGGGCAGACGTCCCGTCACGGAATATGCTATGGACTTTAAAAGATGGTCCGTCGACACTAACTGGAATGATGCAGCAAAATTATCTTTTTTCAAGAAAGGACTATGTAGTTCCCTAAAGGACGAGATGACCCGTGCAGAGGCCCCCTTAGAGCTTGATGCTTTTATCAACCACTGCATCCAAGTTGATACACGACTAGCTGAACGACAGCAAGAAAGATGGACCACACTGAACTATACTACGAAGCAGGCACTTTCTTCGTCTGCCCCCACTTCAAAAGAATTTCCCAAAAGAATCTACAAGGAATCAGAAAGCGAACCAATGCAAATAGACTCCATCTTAAAAGACGAAAATATTGATCTCAAGGAACATAGACTCCGAGAGAACTTATGTCTGTATTGTGGAAGAGCTGATCACTTTCTGATTAATTGTCCCAGACGTCCACGAAAACTGGTGGCAGCCATTACAGACCCCGATCTCTCAGATGAAGACTCTGTGACATCAGAAGTGGAATCATTGGAAGAAACAACCATCCGCTCCATCTCTTCAGTGGCCCCTCGTATTAAGAAGGAAAACAGAAACTCTCATTGCTTCCTCCCCATCAAATTTTCAATTAATTCCCAGTGGATATCCACCTCTGCTATGGTGGATTCCGGGGCTGGTGGCAATTTTATGGACTATTCCTTTGCAAAGAGACATGGGGTAAAGATTCATTAAAAATTTTCACCTATGATTAAGGAAACGGTAGATGGTAACCCTTTAAATTCGGGCGCAGTAGATCAAGAAACGGAACCCCTCAACATCTGTATAACACCACAACATCACAAAGTTCTATTGTTTCTTCTGATCCCCTCTCCTCATTTTCCTGTTATCCTAGGCTTGCCCTGGTTACAGGCACAGAACCCCGACATCAACTGGGAGACCAAAGAGATAACATTTCCAGGGAAGGATGCTATGCCAACAAAACAGTCAGAACAAGGGGGGGAAGCCACATCCCAGAACGATAAGGTGATGGAACTACCCCTCATATATCAGGATTTTATGGACGTTGGTGATAAACAAAAGGCAGACAAACTTCCGCCACATCGACCCTATGACTGTCATAGAATTGGTGCTTCCATCCCCTTCGGGAATATCTACCCCTTGGCAGGTCCGGAACTGAAGGCCCTCAAAGAATATATAGAAGAGAATCTGGCTAAAGGGTTTATCCGTCCCTCCTCCTCACCAGCAGGGGCTCCCATATTCTTTGTCAAAAAGAAGGATGGGTCACTAAGACCATGTATTGACTACCGCGAATTTAATAAAATCACAATTAAGAATCGCTACCCCCTACCACTAATCCTAGAGTTATTGGAGAGAGTACGTCACTCCAAAATTTTCTCAAAGTTAGACCTTCGAGGCGCCTATAACTTGGTCCGTTTCAGATCGGGAGATGAATGGAAAACAGCATTTAGATCACGGTACGGACACTTCGAATACCTTGTCATGCCTTTTGGTCTTTGCAACGCTCCAGCCACCTTTCAACACCTGTACAACGACATTATCAGGGATCTTCTGGACCAATTTGTAGTCATCTATCTAGATGACATTCTGATCTTCTCTAACTCAACAGAAGAACATCAGCAACATGTAAGACTTGTTTTGGAACGTGTTAGGAAAAATTTTATTATATATCAAACTTGAAAAGTGTGAGTTTCATCAAACTGAAATCCAATTTCTCGGCTACATAATTTCATCCCAAGGGTTACACATGGACCCCAACAAAATTAAAGCAATAGTGGACTGGCCTGTCCCCAGTAACTTAAAAGAGGTCCAACGCTTCATAGGCTTTAGCAATTTTTACAGACGCTTTATCAAAAAATTTTCAACAATAGTCGCCCCAATTACACAACTAACCAGAAAAACAAAAAAGGAATTTATTTGGTCACCTGAAGCACAAGATTCCTTTTGTTTATTAAAGACCAGGTTGACCACAGCCCCTGTATTGGTTCACCCCAACCCGGAACTGGCGTTCATTGTGGAAGTAGATGCTTCAGATTCTGCTATAGGAGCCATTTTATCACAGAGAACAGGAGACAAGGGGTTGTTACACCCTTGCGCTTTCTTCTCCCAACGTTTATCTCCGGCTGAGAAGAATTACGATGTGGGAAACAAAGAACTACTGGCTATTATAGCAGCCTTTAAAGAATGGAGACATCACCTTCAAGGAGCCTCCCAGCCAATAATAGTTCTCACCGACCATCGCAACTTGGAGTTCGTTAGATCAGCCAAATGTCTATCTCCTCGCCAGGCCCGTTGGACTCTTTTTTTAAACCAATTCAACTTTGTGATTTCATACAGGCCGGGTTCTCAGAATGGCAAGGCAGATGCCTTCTCCAGAATCTTTTCCAACGGTGCAGTGTCCACGACTCCACCTAAGACCATCATTCCAGAGTCTAGATTCGTGGGGGTAATCCATAATAAGGACCTACTTGAAGAAATCAAAGAAGCCTATGTCACTGACTCCCTCCTGGCTGAACCACCCGATGATCTGCAATTAATATTCAAAAACAGGGTATGGACCCATGGACAACAGTTATATATACCCGAGGTTATAAGACTTAGGGTTCTAAGACTAGTCCATGACTCTAAGGTCGCAGGTAACAGGGGTGTGCAGAAGACTCAGGAATTATTATCTTGTTTCTTTTGGTGGCCTAATTCTCGACAGGATGTGAAAATATATGTCCTGTCATGTGATATCTGTGCTAGATGCAAGACTCCACGCTCTCTTCCAGTAGGTTTACTACAGCCTTTGCCGGTCCCCTCCCGTCCTTGGGGCTCCATTTCCATGGACGTTATTGTGGATGTACCTACATCCAAGGGACAGAATACAATCTTAGTAGTGGTAGACCGTCTCACTAAGGCTGCACACTTCATTGCATATAATGACCTACCATCTGCTAAAGAAACTGCAGATCTTATAATACAAAATGTGTTTCGTCTACATGGGGTGCCAGATGAAGTTGTCTCCGATCGTGGAGTACAGTTTACTTAAAAGTTTGGGCGCAGTTTTTGCACATCTTTGGAAATCAATATCAATCTATCAACCGCCTTTCATCCTCAGTCTAATGGACAAACCGAACACACAAACCAGACTTTGGAACAATACCTTCGATGTTATATCTGTCACTTACAGGATGACTGGGTTGATCTTCATCCAGTGGCTGAATTTTCATACAATAATTCCCAAAATGCATCAACCAAACAGACTCCCTTCTTTGCAAATTTGGGGTACCATCCGAACATTCTCCCCAAATTTCCTGTTACTTCGCATATACCAGCAGTGGCGGAAAGAATTTCCACACTTCAACAAAATTTACTACTACTAAGAGAGACCTTAGAGAGTGCTCAGGAGAATTATAAGAGGGCCGCTGATAATTCCGTAGACCAGCACCAATGTTTAAAGTGGGCGACAAGGTATGGCTTTCTACGAGGAATTTAAAAATCAAGGTCTCCTCACCAAAACTGGGACAGAAGTTTATTGGGCCCTATAAAATCATGGGCATAATAAGCCCAGTGGCCGTTCGACTAAAACTCCCACGATCCATGAGGATACATCCTGTCTTCCACGTGTCCTTACTTAAGGCTGCAGTGCCCAATCCGTTTCCTGAACGTACCCTTCCTCCTCCCGAAGCAATGGAGATAGATAGACAGGAGCAGTTCGTGGTAGAAGAGATTCTGGACTCTATGATTTTCAGGAATTAGCTACAGTACCTTATCAAATGACAGGGGTACGGATCTGAAGAAAATTCCTGGGAACCAATAAACATCAATGCTCCTCGAATGATTAGACAATTCCATCAAACACATCCTGGAAGACCAAGTCAGGTCCCGTCCAGAGGCCGCTGTTGAGGTGGGGGTAATGTCAGAAACTGCCCTGATATAGTTTACCCTGCCCTCAAGTTTGCCCTCAGTCAAGATGGTGGATTATGTGTTTCCTAGTTACCATCTCAGATTCTGTTTCCTGTCAGAAGTCATCCTACTCTACCCTCAAGTTTGCCCTCAGTCAAGATGGTGGATTATGTGTTTGCTGGTTGCCATCTCACTTCCTGTTCCGTTTCCTTTTTAAACTGGCCAGACCTTCCTGACTTTGCTGGAGTATTGTGTTTGGCTTTTTGTCCGCAATCCTCTTGCTGGAACTCACTCCTCCGTGTGTTCTGTGACCTAGCGGTTCTCCCTACTACCTCCTGTTGCCGACCCGGACTGTTCTTGGACCTTCGTACCTGCTTGCCGCCTGACCTTCTATTTGTCTACCTACCTGCCAGCTTGCTGCCTGCCCTGCCCTGCTAATCCTGACCTCGGTTCTTGTCTACAGACTCTGCCTCATCTGTGCGGGGCACAACAACGTGGGTTCTGCTACATCTATACTATATTTACTCTGCTCCCAAGTCCTGGCCATCGGATTCCAGTTCTGTTGCACCAGTATCGTGACACTGGCTGTGACACAACTGCGTTGGCGACCTCTTGCTCCTCCTCCTCTACTTTCGCCTTGTGCTTCCACTTCTCCCCCCATGTCAGTTAGGAATGCCCTCAAGAGCGTGTCTACCAGCGCGCACTTGTACTCGCGCATCTTCCTATCAAGCTCCAGTGCGGGAATTAAGGTGGGCACGTTGTCTTTGTACCGGGTATCCAGCAGGGTGGCAACCCAGTAGCCAGCACAAGTTACAATGGGAGGAACTTTTCTGTCGTTGTTTAGACACTGCAGCATGTAGTCGCTCATGTGTGCCAGGCTGCCCAAAGGTAGGGATAAGCTGTCCTCTGTAGGTGGTGTATCGTCTGTGTCCTCCGTAGCCCCCAGCCACGCTCCAGTAATGGCCCTGAGCTGCGTTGGGTGCCACCCTGCAATGAACCCGGTTCCTCCTCCTCCTCTACCTCTTACTCCTCCTCCTCTTCCGCCAGAACTGTGCCCTGGCTGGCCACATGTGTACCTGACCTCTGCTGGTGCAGGAACCCACCCTCTGAGCCACTTCGGAATGACCGGCCTGAAACCCTGTGGAATGCCCCCTCTTCCTCCTCTGCCAAATCCTCTTCCATCATCGACGTGATTGATTTTTGAAGGAGACATAGAAGTATTATTGTAATGCTAACAATGGCGTCATCAGCACTGGCCATGTTGGTTGAGTACTCAAAAGACCGCAACAAGGTACACAGGTCTCGCATGCAGGCCCAGTCACTAGTGGTGAAGTGTTGCTGATCCGCAGAGAGACTGACCCCTGCGTGCTGCAGCTGAAACTCCACTATTGCCTGCTGCTGCTCGCACAGTTTCTCCAGCATATGCAAGGTGGAGTTCCACCTGGTGGGCAAGTCGTATATGAGGCGTTGAGCAGGAAGGCCGAAGTTAAGCTGCAGCGCAGACAGGTAAGCAGCAGCAGAGTAAGAACGCCTAAAGTGATCACAGACGGACCGCGCTTTCAGCAGCAGCTCTGACATGTCTAGATTGTTTTTAAGATACCTCTGCACCACCAGATTCAGCACATGCGCAGACAAGGGATGTACGTCAAACCGGCTAGTCCCAGAGCTGCAATGAGATTTCGCCCATTATCGCACACCACCAGGCCGGGCTTGAGGCTCACTGGCAGAAACCACTCATCGTTCTGTTGTACCATGCCTGTCCACAGCTCTTGCGTGGTTTGTCCCACAAACACTCACGTTTTAAAACACCCTGGCTGTGCTGCAGTTGAGTAGGAGGAGGAGGCAACAGGAGGCAAAGAATAATGCCCTGCGATCCTCGGTGGTGGAAGGACATGCACCTCTGGCCCAGCTGCCACTACGTTTTCCCAGTGTGCAGTTAGGGAGATATAGCGGCCCTGGCCTTGCTTACTGGTCCATGTATCTGTGGCTATGTGGACCTTGCCACAGATGCCATTGCGCAGCACACACTTGATTTTATTCTCCACTTGGTTGTGCAGGAAAGGGAAGGCTCGCCTGGAAAGGTAGTGGCGGCTGGGAACTACGTTGAAATGCTCTCATTCTGCCTGCAAGAGACGGACTTTTTCAAAGGCCAGCAATTTTGAAATGCTGGCTTTCAGGACCAGGGATCGAGGGTGAGTAGGTCGGTATTTTCTCTTTCTCTCCAGTGTGATGCTTGGTGATGGTGACGGAGGTGGTTTTGTTGGTGGGACAACCTATGTTTGCTGGTTGCCAGGTGCCAAGTTGACGTCATAGGTGGAGGAAGAGGCCGAGACAGCAGCAGAAGAGGAAGCTGGAGGAGCCTGAGACCTTTCGTGGTTTTTAAGGTGTTTACTCCACTGCAGTTCGTGCTTTGCATGTAGATGTCTGGTCATGCAGGTTGTGCTCAGGTTAAGAACGTTTATGCCTCACCTTAGGCTCTGTTGGCACAACGTGCAAACCACTTGTGTCTTGTTGTCAGGACATTGTGTGAAGAATTGTCACGCCAATGAACTCCTTGGAGCAGGCCTTGGTGTGCTCGGTGCCTGGGTGCGGTGGGCAGTAGCAGGCATACTGTCTATGGAACGGCCGATCGGCTTTTGCACCCTGCTCCCTCTTTTGCTGTGCTGTTGCCTCTGTGCGACCAACGCCTCTTCCTCAGAACTGTACACGTCACTAGCACAACCTTCAGTCCAGTCTGGCTCTAGGACCTCATCATCCTTCACACATCTTCCACCCATTCATGACCCCTGCCCTCCTCGCCGGTCTGCACATTGCAGAAAGCCACAGCAGTTGGCACCTGTGTTTCATCATCATCAGAGACGTGCTGCAGCGGTCTTCCCATGTCCTCATCCTGCAACATAAGTGGTTAGGCATCAGTGCATTCAAGGTCTTCCACTTCTGGGCCAGGGCTAGGTGGATGAGCTGGGGAAACCCTGCTGACAGAGTCATCAAAAAGCATAAGAGTTTGCTGCATGACTTGGAGCTCTGACTGCTTGGCTGATTTGCAAGGGGGTGAGGTGAAAGACTGATGAGCATGGGCTGCAGGTGCCAACTCTGAGCTTTCTGCAGAGGACTGGGTGGGAGACACTGTGAAGGAACTGGAGGCACTGTCAGCCACCCAATCTACTATCGCCTGTACTTGTTCTGGCCTCACCATCCACAGAGCCTACCAAATAACGCTGCAGGTTCTGTCACCTACTCGCACCAGAGGAAGGTGTTTCACTTGGACCTTTAGTTGGTGCAGAATGGCCACCTCCTCTCCCAGCAACAGGAGCTCCACAAACACCACCACGACCATGCGACCATGCCCACAACCCTTATTTGATGTTCTCCTCATTATTTACGTTCACCCACCAAGCTGAAAGATGCTTTCTCTCCAGTGTTAATTTAACTGCCAATTGTCAACAATTAAGTTCACTAAAGCAGTGCCCGTGTTCTTGTGGACCAAGAATAACGTTTTTTTGGCCTAAAACACACTGATTCTAAATTTCACTGCAGAAATGTAAAATATGTATTTGTACGCTGTATGCACAACTGTTTGGTGAACCCACGTTTTTTTTTTTTTTTTAAGTAAAACACAGTAAAGAACTATTTTCGTACTGCAATTTTAAAATGGTATTTGTACGCTGTATGCACAAGTGATTTGTGGTCCAAGAACAAGAATTCTTTTAATAAAACACAGAAAAGAAGTATTTCACTGCTATTAATAAAACATTGGTAATTCTACGGTTTATGCAAAAGTGGTTTTTGGACCCAGAACCCTTTTTTTTACAAATAAAATATAGAAAATCAGTATTTCACTGCTATTAATAAAATGTTGGTATTTCTACGCTGTATGCACAAGTGGTTTGTGGACCCAGATCAAGGATTTTTTTAAATAAAACACGGAATAACGTTGGTATTTCTATGCTGTATGCACAACTGCTTTGTGAAGCAAGAATATAACTTTTTTCCCACAAAAAAAAAAATGTAATTCACTATTTCACTGCAGAAATGTCAAATGTGTATTTTGGTGGTGTATTTGGAACTGCTTTCTGGACCAGGAATACTTCTATTTTTTCCAAAAATACACTGCGGCTCTATTTCACAGCAGAAATGTCAAATGTGTATTTTGGCGTGGTATTTCAAACTGTTTTGTGGACCAGAAATAACGTTTTTTCCCCAGGAAACACACTGATGCACTATTTCCCTGCAGAAATATTAAATATGTATTTGTACGCTGTCTGCACAACTGTTTTGAACACCAGGAATACTTTTTTTTGACAAAAATACACTGATTCTCTATTTCACCGAAGAAATGTAAAATATGTATTTGGGAGGTGTATTTCAAACTGTTTTGTGGACTAAGAATAACATTTTTTCCCTGAAGCACACTGATGCACTATTTCCCTGCAGAAATATTAAATATGTATTTGTACACTGTATGCACAACTGCTTTGTGAAGCAAGAATATTGCTTTTTTTTCCCACAAAAAAAAAAAAAAGTATTCACTATTTCACTGCAGAAATGTCAAATGTGTATTTGGGCGGTGTATTTCAAATTGCTTTAGGGACCAGGATCACAGCTTTTTATCACAACAATACTGCAGAAATGGAATATACGGTTTAATGTATTGTATACACAAGTGCTCTGTGGCACCACAGGTCCCAGACTAGACAAATGGACTATGTCACCCCTTAATTATACCAAAGGTAATGTAGGGGACTTGAGAAACCAGAAAAAAAGCATTTTCTCCTTCACTGAGCTACCAAAAAGGATTAAGCTGATGTCACTGCCAGGCTGGCAGACATGCAGTACACTGCAGTGGCTAAAATGGCCGCCGACCCCCACCTCTGTAACAGTTTGATTTAAAAAAAAAATTCCTTGGCAGTGGCTGGGTACAGAAATGTAGGATTGCTGAAGCTCCCTCCCTCTCTATTTGCTGTATCTTGTGGATTCATGTACAACAGGTTCTGCAGATTTCTTCCCTAATCTGTCCCTCACAGAAGCGGCAGCATCCTATCCCTACACTGAGAAGAGCAGAGTGACGTGTGGGGCTTAAATAGAGGCTGGGTCACATGCTGCACTCAGCCAATCACAGCCATGCAATTAGTAGGCATGGCTGTGATGGCTTCTTAGGGCAAAGAAGTAAAACGCTTGCTGATTGGCTGCTATGCAGCCCTTCAGAAAGCGGGAAGAATCGCCGAACAACGGACCGGAACCCGAACTTTTATGAAAATGTTCGAGTTCAAGTCCGGGTCCCGAACACCCCAAAATTTGGCATAAACCCGAACTATACAGTTCGGGTTCGCTCAACCCTAGTTAACAGGAAAAATACACCCAAAAAATAGTTAGCAATTTCTTGCAAGTACGACTAAGTATGAGCCAATTTTTTAAAAAATTCGATTCGGACGGTTCACCGAATATCCCAAAAATATTTGATTTAATCCGAAATTATTCCTGACAAATCTCGGTAAAAAACAGATATTTCCTGGTTGTAGAGATGTAGAAAATTGCTGAAACATGCCTAAAAGTGGCCCTATGTTGTGGGTGGGGCCAGATTGACAGAAGGTGGGGCCAACATAAGTAGGCAGGGTTAACTCCAGTAGGCGAGGCCATAAATGCCATAGGGAGCAGTTTATCGTGCTGCAATTTTTTTATTTAGCTCAGTGCAGCACAATAAACTGCCCCTGTAGAACCAAAAACCTCCCTAGAAGCTACCTCATTCAGATATGGAGAAAGGGGGTGAAGTGTTAACACACAGGTAATAGCACAGATTCACGCCTACCTTCAGCATTTTGACTGGTCTTTAATCATTACAATACAAAAAGGTGCATACATCACTACATACCTCTTACATCCAGTGACTTATCCTGTGATGTAGGATGTTCTCTTTTCTCATCTTCTCCATTCGGATCAAACTGCCATGATGACTTCTCTCAGTGATATCTCCTCTGATGTAGACATTCTTTTTCCTCATCTTTTTGTTAGGATCAGACAACACATGATTACATCTTGTAGCCATCTTCCATCTCTGCAGAGTATGACACACAGACATCTTAGTGTCCTCAAATTTCCAACATCTTCCCCACCATGGTGCCCTAACATTGTCATCCTGCTGCTACCTTCAATACTGTGCCCACTGTGCTCCCTAATGCCCCCCCAAAAAAAAATATACTCTAGAAATACTAACGCCCCCTATAGTGTGCATAGTTACAATAATGCCTGCCCCCAGCAATAATAAGGCCTCTATTGTTCTTCCAGTACTAAAATGCCCTGACAGTGCCTTCTGTAATAGTAATGCCCCTATAGTGCCCCTGCAATTCCTCCAGTAATAATAATGCCCCAGTATTAAAAATGCATGATAGTGTATCAAGCAATGATAATGCCCCCAAAATGCCCCCAGTTAGAGATAAGCGAATCAAAGTTGATGAAGTGGAATTTGATGCGAATTGCAGAAAAAATTTGATTCGCACCGAATCTGAATTTCCTCATGCTTCATGGTAACAAATTGCATGTTTTCCTAATAAAGGGAAAAATATATGTCATAATTGCTGTTCAGTTGTGAAGTAACATTAACATGGCTGCTGCACGTGTTAGGATATGGAGCAAAGAACTCTGGGAACGAGAGATCACCCACAATGCCATGCATGCAGCCAATCAGCAGCTAGACAGCCCTGTAAAGTCACAGCCCTATAAATAGCCTCAGCCATTTTGGATTCTGCCATTTTCCAGTGTGCTTAGTGCAGGGAGAGACGTCAGCAGGGGCTACGGACAGGGCTAGGAAATACTTCATTGTGATGAAAAAACTATTTACAAGTTCAGGGAAAGATTGTTCAAGGTATAGGGAAAGTATAGGGAGGCATCATCTACACTATAAAAGGAGAACAGGGTGCAATAGGAGAGCGTATAGGCTGGGTAATAGAAGCGATTCTATTACACCTTGCTGCACTAATTGGGGATCCAAATTGGTGTTATACTGCTGCTTTTAGGTTGTTTGCACTATATGATACATCACTAATTCCAGCAAACCTTGCTTGTTTTTGGGGTGTAAGTTTTATGTGATACAGCCATTTAGGAAAGATATGTACGTCCTATTAGCCGTTCTGCGTTGATTTTACATTATTTAACTTTTTTTGGGGGTGTATTATTAGGGGAAAAAAAGGAAAAATATGTCATAATTGCCTTTCAGAGGGGAAGTTACATTGTACTACAGCCATTTATGGGGTGTATTAATAGAACAGATCTTCTTTTCCCAGTGCACTGTAACGTCCTGAAGCTACTTCCAGTACCGATCTCTCAGGTGTTCTCTCTGCTGTGATGGTTCTTTCAGAAATATCTGCTGTGATGTTTTTCCTCTTTACTGTCTGGAACCCTTCATTATCTACACTGGTTCCTGTGGCTGGACCAGCTGGCTCTGTGGACGTGGTCTCTGTGGCTGGACCAGCTGGCTCTGTGGACATAGTCTGAGTTGATGAAACAGTTGTTTATACAAATATGGCCCTGCAGCTTGTTTAGCCGGTTCTGTAGACACTGACACTGCTCGGGTGACTTGGCGAGCGGTTTCATTGATTTCATGAAAAAAAAAAAAAATAACATTTTTCTTTTTGGAACAGATTTCTCTTCAGTGGCTGGTGCTATTTGTGGAGCAGCACCCATGGGTGGCACATCAGTCTCTATAGGAGGATCACTGGTACCATTCCTTGTAACATCATTGGGACTGCCAGTTTCTGGGACTACATCTGTAGTTTTAGGGACATCCTCCTGGTTTTCCTCCATGTTTTCTGTGAACATCTCCTCAGGGACCTTGTTGTGTTCTGCGTGCGTACAGTCCTGAAATGTGTGGCCCTGTTCTAACCACACGTTACAGATGACCGGGCCTGGGCACTCATCCTTTATATGCCCCAACTGTCCACATAATAAGCACTTCGTGTGAGAGCAGATATGGGTGAAGTGTCTGCCCCCACATCTATGGCACAGGCATGGCTGCCCAGGGTAATAACATATCCCTCTCTCAGAGCCCAGGTAGAAGGACTGCGGCAGATGGCTGATCACCCAGTTGTGTTGGACGAGCTGAACTCCTCTCACAGTGTAGCCCCCATTCCATATACCCTCCTCATCATAGATTTTTGTTGGTAGGCTTTCTACTATACACTGTCTGTTTAGCCAGAGCTCCAGATCTGCCAGCGCGACCACCTCTGACTGGAAGAGGATAGTGATCGTGACCACCTGGGGCCTAGACAGCTGGATCACTTTGAGATGCTCCCAAATCTTGTTCTCTTTAGTATCATTATAAATCATATAAATTTATAGTGTATTAATAGAACAGATACATACGTCCTATTAGCCATCCTGTGTTGATTTTATATTGTTTTACTTTTTTTTTTTTTTTGGGGGGGGGGTGTAGTAATAGGAAAAGAAAATGAAAAAACATATGTCATAATTCCCATTGAGCAATGAAGTTGCATTGTACTACAGTCATTTACGGGGTGTATTAATAGGAAAGATATGTATGTCCTATTAGCCGTTCTGCGTTGATTTTACATTGTTTTATTTTTTTATTTGGGGTATGTTAATAGGGAAAAATATATATCATAATTGCCGTTCAGCGGTGAAGTTACATTGTACTACAGCTATTTATGGGGTATATTAATAGGATAGATACATATGTCCTATTAGCCATCCTGTGTTGATTTTATATTTTACTATTTTTTTGGGGTGGGGTGGGGTGTAGTTAAAAGGAAAAAAAAATGAAAAAACATATGTCATAATTCCCATTTAGCAATGAAGTTACATTGTACTACAGCCATTTATAGGGTGTATTAATAGGATAGATACGTACGTCCTATTAGCCGTCCTGTGTTGATTTTACATATTTGTTTTATTTTTTGGGTGCATTAATGGGGAAAATAAGGGAAAAATATATGTCATAATTGCTGTTCAGCGGTGAAGTTAAATTCTACTACAGCCATTTATGAAGATTAGTAATAGGAAAGATATGTATGTCCTATTAGCCGTTCTGCATTGATTTTACATAGTTTTTTGTTGTTGTTTTTTTTTTTTGGGGGGGGGGTGTATTAATAGGCGAAAAAGAGGAAAAATATGTCATAATTGCCGTTCAGAGGGGAAGTTACATTGTGCTACAGCCATTTATGGGGTGTATTAATAGGATAGATACATACATCCTTTTAGACATCCTGTGTTGATTTTATATTTTACTATTTTTTTGGGGTGGGGTGGGGTGTAGTTAAAAGGAAAAAAAAATGAAAAAACATATGTCATAATTCCAATTTAGCAATGAAGTTACATTGTACTACAGTCATTTACGGGGTGTATTAATAGGAAAGATATGTATGTCCTATTAGCCGTTCTGCGTTGATTTTACATAGTTTTATTTTTTTATTTGCGGTATATTAATAGGAAAAAAAGGGAAAAATATATATAATAATTGCCGTTCAGAGAGGAAGTTACATTGTACTACAGCCATTTATGGGGTGTATTAATAGAACAGATACATACGTCCTATTAGCCGTTCTTTGTTTATTTGACATTGTTTTACAGGGGGGGGTGTATTAATAGGATAAAAAAAGGAGAAAATATATGTCATAATTGCTGTTCAGCTGTGAAGTTATATAATACCACAGCCATTTACGGTGTGTATAAATAGGAAAGATACGTACGTACCATTAGCCGTTCTGTGTTCATTTTACATTGTTTTACTTTTTTTGCAGGGGGGGGGTATTAATAGGGGGAAAAAAAGGAAGAATATATGTCATAATTGCCATTCAGCGGTGAAGTTAAATTGTACTAAAGCCATTGGGCTTTAGTGGGGTCTATTTATAGGATAGATACGTACGTCTCATTAGCCGTCCTGCGTTGATTTTACATTGTTTTACTTCTTTGAGGGGAGGTGTATTAATAGGGGAAGAAAAAAATTTATGTCATAATTGCTGTTCAGCAGTGAAGTTAAATTCTACTACAGCCATTTATGAGGTGTATTAATAGGAAAGATACGTATGTCCTATTAGCCGTTCTGCGTTAATTTTACATTTTTTTTTGGGGGGGGGGTGTATTAATAGGGGAAAAAAAGGAAAAATATGTCATAATTGCTATTCAGAGGGGAAGTCACATTGTGCTGCAGCCATTTATGGGGTGTATTAATAGGATAGATACATACGTCCTATTAGCCATCCTGTGTTTATTTTATATTTTACTTTTTTGGGGTGGGGTGGGGTGTAGTTAAAAGGGAAAAAAAATTAAAAAACATTTGTCATAATTCCCATTTAGGAGTTCACAGAAAACACCACTAAAATATAACTTTTATTATAATCACTAAAAGATAACCACCAATATCAGACAGAATTTGTTAAAAGCTTACTCTAATGTGTGATGATCATTAGACCAGGCAGGTATAAGAGATGTAGGGAGGAAAAAACCTATCCCTTATACTCACCCTAGTTACTGGGTACCCTGCCTAGCACCGCAGAATAGCCGCCCCGACAGGGGCGATCCCGCATCAGAAACCTCCTATAATCCCTCAAATGTCCCTGATGCAGAAGAGACCCACCACCAAAGTTGCAGTGCCGTCTACAGTCAATATTTCGGTCAGTCAAGATACAAAAAACAAAAACCTTTATATAATTTGCCAGATAACCCAGGGGTTAAATTCACCCCCTAAATGTTAGATTATATTATCCTAGAGGTTATATTCTACCTCTAGTATACAGTTCTCAATGTCCCTTGTCCCAACGCGTTTCCCCACATCAAACTTGATGTGGTTCATCAGGGGACTATATAGAAAGAGGGAAAATACCCTAGATATTTCATCGGCAGCAGAAATACAGGTACTGACCAATCAATGACACAATATAGTAACTCAATATAGAATCAATTAATATACCCCAGTACAGGAACGCTGAGCCCTAAATCCATGGGTACCTGATGAAGTACAGTACATTGGAGTACTAGTATTAAAAAAGAACAAGTAGTCCAAGTAATTACCCAGGACAGAGGGTCAGAAAGACGACAGATACTCCGGACACAAAATTAAAAAAGTACATAGAATACCCGGTGCACACACTGTGACCAACCTAGATGTTAGAAAAAAGGTCTGCCGGTGTGTACCAAAGACCGGTCAAAAGGGCACTCAAAATAGGCTCAGTCACCCTTGATATTGGTGACCAGTGCCCCAGACCAGATAGACCAGGACCAAACAAGCTATTAAATATGTGATCATTTGATACAGCGACCTGGATGTTATCTGATATATGGGGTTCAATCGATACCTATATGACACCTCTGAACAGCATAAATCACCACCGCATATAGAAAGATAAAAAGGATAATCTGGTTAACTTCCAGGTACTTGCGGAATCATTATATCCCAGGTATAGAGATTGGTGGCCAGGTCAATCTGGTCCTTGTCGTCCCCTGAGCGATGTGTGCCATAATTCCTATTTAGCAATGAAGTTACATTGTACTACAGTCATTTACAAGGTGTATTAATAGGGAAGATACGTATGTCCGATTAGCCGTTCTGCGTTGATTTTACATTGTTTTATTTTTTTATTTGGGGTATACTAATAGGAAAAAAAAAGGGAAAAATATATATCATAATTGCCGTTCAGAGGGGAAGTTACATTGTACTACAGCCATTTATGGGGTGTATTAACAGGAAAGATACGTATGTCCTATTAGCCGTTCTGTGTTGATTTGACATTGTTTTACAATTTTTTTTTTTTTGGGGGGGGGGGGGGGTGTATTAATAGGAGAAAAAAAGGAGAAAATATATGTCATAATTGCTGTTCAACTGTGAAGTTATATAATACCACAGCCATTTACGGTGTGTATAAATAGGAAAGATACGTACGTAACATTAGCCGTTCTGCGTTCATTTTACATTGTTTTACTTTTTTTGAGGGGGGGTGTATTAATAGGGAAAAAAAAAAGGAAAAATACATGTCACAATTGCCATTCAGCGGTGAAGTTAAATTGTACTAAAGCCATTTATGGGGTGTATTAATAGGAAAGGTACATATGTCCTATTAACCGTTCTGCATTGATTTTACATTGTTTTAGTTTTTTTGGGGGTGTATTAATAGGAAAAAAGGGGAAAAATAAATGTCATAATCATAATTACCGTTCTGTGGTGAAGTTACACTGTACTACAGCCATTTACGTGATGTATTAATAGGATAGATATGTACGTCCTATTAGCTGTCCTGCGTTGATTTTACATTGCTTTACTTTTTTTTGGGGGGTGTATTAATATTGCCGTTTAGCAATGAAGTTACATTGTACCATTTACAGGGTATATTAATAGGAAAGATACGTATGTCCTATTAGCCGTTCTGCGTTGATTTTACATTCTTTTATTTTTAATTTATTTTGGGTGTATTAATAGGGAAAAAAAGGGAAAAATACATGTCATAAGTAGAGATGAGTGAATTTTTAAAAAATTCAATTCGGCCAGTTTGCAGAATTTTTCGAGAAAATTTGGTTCGATACAAATTTATTTGCGGTGAATCGCGTTAAAAAATGGAAATTTCTAGGCTGCAGAAAGCCTTCTATAGTGGTGTAGAACACTGTGCTTTGCAGTACGCATATGGAGTCTGCTGTGGTAGTGAAATAATACTATGAGTCAGTATGACAAGCAGATGAAAGGCCTCACTCTTAAAATCACTGCATACTTTACTTATTTGGGTCATGGGGCCAAAACCCGTGTAATAATTCAAGTATGAACTCAGCCTTACAGGTCGATGTTAGCACCAAGAAGAAGCGCATTCCTTTTACACCATCATCAGCTGATTCCACATAGATGTCTACAGAAACTGTTCTATTAAACGTTTATACAAGTAGAGCCACCCAACAGAGTGGAGAGGGTGTCAGCAATAAGTTTGTGTTGACGTCACTGATTATTTTTCCCTTCCTCTTATCCGTCAGAACAATAACCCCCCAAAAAACAGATCTTATCTGTTAATCATCCGCCTTCACTTGGTCAGCATTTGGTCAGTAATACATCAGTATTGCTAATGCCAAAAAAAACAGGAGTGGATCCAAAACATAGAAGACATGCAAATATTCCATTAACGTGTCATCTGTGTTTTGTACCCACTCCTGCTTTGGGCTACCAAATCACAAGCCAATTCTGATTAGACCATACAGGCCTTACAGCTGCTACACAGACAGGCTCCATTGTGCATCTCATTTTTCCTTCCTTCTGACAGATCAGAAGAAGGGTCAAATAAATGATGATGTCAGCCAGGCCGAAAGGCAAAATAGTGGCCCAGTCATGAGGTTCGGAAGGTGGGAACAGCAAGAGAAGTCCACAGAGTGGCCCTATGACATAGTAGTGAGATGGAAGCAGCATAAGGAGACCACAGAGTGGCACAATGACAGTGTGGAGGTGGTGGCAGCATCAGGATGCCACAGAGCGGCACAATGACAGAGTGGAAGTGGCAGCAGCAGCATCAGGAGACCACAAAGTGGCAAGGTGACATAGTGTCGAGGTGACAGCAGAGTCAGTAGACCACAGAGTGGCAAGTTGACATACTGTGGAGGTGGCAGCAGCATCAAGAGACCACAGACTGACCCGGTGACAGAGTGACGAGGTGGATAGCAATACGAGTGCCAGCTAAAGATGGTGGGTGAAAGAAGGAGCACTTGGCATCAGATGTGTGGCAGCATCACAATAGTAGCTAAGGCAGATAGCCAGAAGAAACCGGTCTTTTTTGTCAAAGTGTTGGTGTGGCACCATGGATGATCTAGTCTGATGCATCAGGCATTGGTGGGTGGAAATCCTGACTGATCCACACCTGATTAATCTTGACAAAGGTCAGTCTCTCCTCATTTTGGGTGGACAGGCGAGTTCTTCTTGGGGTAACTATGGCCACCGCCGCACTAAACACCCGCTCTGATGCCCCACTACTGGCCGGGCAGGACAGCTTTTCCAAGGCACACTCTGCTAGTTGCCGCCACAAATCCAGTTTGGCTGCCCAGTATTCCAGTGGATCTTCAATGTGGGGGTGGCAGGGTGCTGTCCAAGTATGCCACAACCTGCTGATTAAGGTCCTGCTCCAGGTCTAGCTGCTGGTGAGTGGTTTCTTCATTAGGCAGGTGAAGAAAGCTGTTCATCAGCGACTCTAGACTCAAGTTGCTGTTGATGGAGCTGGAACTGCTCCTTCCCCCCCCGACCCTCCTTCCCCCCCAAAAGTTCAGTTTGTTCTCCTGCTCAGCGGGTGTAAAAATGGCTCCCATTTTGGACCGGTAGTGAGGGTCTAACATGGTTTAGAGCCAGTAGTTATCCCCCTCCAGAATGGTGACAATTCGTCTGTCACTACACAAGCAACTGAGCATGCATCGGGCCAAGTGACTCGGATATACTCCCTGCCTCCATCTCCACTGCATACTGCCAAGGTGCGTCATGATCATTTGCCTTGTCTTCCTCATCGCATTGTAGCTCCTCTGGCTGCTCCTGCTCCTCCTCTCCTGTCACCTGTGTATAAAAACCAGCCATTTCTCTACACATTGCTTGTGCTCGAATTTCCTCCTCCTCCTCCAGTTAAGCCCCTACAGGGCTCATGTGGACGTGAGATGTAGGCACCACGTCTCCAGTCCCCTGAATAGACAGATTTACCAGCAACTGATCCTGAACAAGAAGCAGTGGAATTTAGTTGTTCATCCCGTAGTCCTGGCGACTGACAAACATGGCCTCCTCAAAGGGCCAAAGCAAATGTTAGGTGTCACGCATGAGCTGCCACTTGCTGACATCAAAGTAAAACACAGGGGAGTACTCCTATCCGCTTGGATCATCAAGAAATCGTTTATGGCCTTTCTTTGTTCATATAATCAGTCCAACATATGGAGGGTGGAATTCCAACGGGTGGAAACATCGCATATCAGCCTATGTTTGGGGATTCCGTTCTGCGACAGCAGCTCAAGTAGTGTGTGCTTTGCGGTGTACGAGTGGCTGAAGGACATGCAAAGTTTCCTGGCCATTTTTTGAGGATGTCTTGCAGATGGGGTGAAGACTTTAGATCCGCTTTACAAAAAGATTGAAAACATGCCCATTGCAGGGCACATGGCTCATCCATTGACCCAGTGCCGATACCATGGTCTTCCCGCTGTCGGTCACCATCGTTCCGATTTTGAATTGTAGAGGAGAAAGCCAGTTTTCGATTTTTTGATGATGGACACGGAGCAGTTCCTCTCCTGTGCGACTCTGTTGAAGGCTTTAGAAAATATAACTGCATCGCTGAACGGCAATTATAATTTTCTTTTTTCCACTAATACACTCCAGAAAAGGGCTTTAGAACATATAACTGCACTGCTGAATGGCAAATATATTTTTCTTTTTTCCACATATACACTCCACAAAAGGGCTTTAGAACATATAACTGCACCGCTAATTGGCAAATAGGCCCTAATTGTTTTCCATTTTTCCACGACACTAAAGGCTTAAGAAGAAATAACTGCACCGCTGAAAGGCAAATATGCTCTTATTTTTTCCATTTATACACGTCACAAAAGGCTTTAGAACATATAACTGCAGCAGTGAACGGCAAACAAGCCCTTATTTTTTTCACTTATACATGACACAAAAGGCTTTAGAACATATAACTGCACCGCTATATGGCAAATATATTTTTCTTTTTTCCACTTATACACACCACAAAAGTCTTTAGAATATATAACTGCACCAATAAACGGCAAATATATTTTTATTTTTTCCAAATATTAACTCCACAAAAGGGATTAGAACATATAACTGCACCGCTGAAAGGCAAATATATATATTTTTTTCCACTTACACACTCCACAAAAGGCTTTACAACATATAACTGCACCGCTGAACGGCAAATATATATATATTTTTCCACTTATACACTCCACAAAAGGCTTTAGAACATATATCTGCATCGCTGATCTGAAAATACATATTTTTTTCCCCTCTTATACACTTCACAAAAGGCTTTAGATCATATAACTGCACCGCTAAACGGCAAACATATTTTTCTTTTTCACTTATACGCGACAAAAAGGGCGTTAGAACATATAACTTCACTGCTGAACGCCAAACAGGCCCTTATTTTCTTCCACTGATACAAGATACAAAAGGCTTTAGAATATATAACTGCACTGCTAAACGACAAATATATATTTCTTTTTTCCACTTATACACACCACAAAAGGTTTTAGAAGATATAACTGCACCAGTGAACGACAAATAGGCCTTTATTTTTTTTCACTTATACATGACACAAAAGGCTTTAGAACATATAACTGCACCGCTTTATGGCAAATATATATTTCTTTTTTCCAAGTATACACTCCACAAAAAGGCTCTAGAACATATATCTGCATCACTGATCGGAAAATACATATTTTTTTTCTTCCTCTTATACATTACACAAAAGTCTTTAGAACATATAACTGCACTGCTGAATAGCAAATAGGCCCATATTGTTTTCCACTTATACACTCCACAAAAGTCTTTAGAATATATAATTGCACCACCGAATGGCAAATATGCTTTTCCTTTTTCCAACTATTGACTCTACAATAGGCTTTCTAACATATAACTGCACCACTGAACGGCAAATAGGCCCTCATTGTTTTCCACTTATACAAGACACAAAAGGCTTTAAAACATATAAATGCACCGCTGAACGGCAGATATATTTTTCTTTTTCCACTTATACATTCCACAAATAGCTTTAGAACATATAACTTCACCGCTGAACGGCAAATATATTTTTCTCTTTTCCACTTATACACTCTATAAAATGGCTTTAGAACATATAACTGCACAGATGAATGGCAAATAGGCCCTTATTGTTTTCCACTTATACACGACACAAAAGTCTTTAGAACATATAACTGTAACGCTAAACAGCAAATATATTTTAATTTTTTCTACTAAAACACTCCACAAAAGGGCTTTAGAACATATAACTGCACCGCTGAATGGCAAATAGGCACTTATAGTTTTCCAATTATACATGACATAAAATGCTTCAGAACATATAACAGCACCGCTGAACGGCAAATACATTTTTCTTTTTTCCACTTATACACTCCACAAAAAGGCTTTAGAACATATATCTGCATCACTGATTGGAAAATACATATTTTTTTTCTTCCTCTTATACATTACACAAAAGTCTTTAGAACATATAACTGCACTGCTGAATAGCAAATAGGCTCATATTATTTTCCACTTATACACAGTACAAAATGCTTTAGAATATATAACTGCACCGCTAAACGGCAAATATATTTTTCTTTTTTCCATTTATACACTCCACAAAAGTCTTTAGAATATATAATTGCACCACCAAACGGCAAATATATTTTTCCTTTTTCCAACTATTCACTCTACAATAGGCTTTCGAACATATAACTGCACCACTGAACGACAAATAGGCCCTTATTGTTTTCCACTTATACAAGACACAAAAGGCTTTAAAACATATAACTGCACGGCTGAACGGCAAATAGGCCCTTATTTTTTTCCCACTTATACACTACACAAAAGGCTTTAGAACATATAACTGCACCTCTAAACGGCAAACAGGCCCTTATTTTCTTCCACTTATACAGGGTACAAAAGGCTTTAGAATATATAGCTGCACCGCTGAAAAGCAAATATATTTTTATTTTTTCCATTTATACACTCCACAAAAGAACATATAACTGCACTGCTGAATGGCAAATTGGCCCTTATTGTTTTCCACTTATACAGTACATAACACTAAAGGCTTTAGAACATATGACTGCACCGCTAAACGGCAAATATATATTTCTTTTTTCCAATTATACACTCCATAAAAGGGCTTTAGAACATTGAACTCCACCGCTGAATGGCAAATGGGCCCTTATTGTTTTCCACGACACAAAATGCTTTAGAACATATAACTGCTCCACTGAACGGCAACTAGGTCCTTATTTTTTTCCACTTATACATGACAGAAAAGGCTTTAGAACATATAACTTCACAGCTGAACGGCAAATATATTTTTCTTTTTTCCACTTATACACTCCACAAAAGAGCTTTAGAACATTTAACGGCACCGCTGAATGGCAAATAGGCCCTTATTGTTTTCCACTTATACAGTACATAACACTAAAGGCTTTAGAACATATGACTGCACCGCTAAACGGCAAATATACATATTTCTTTTCCACTTATACATGACACAAAAGGCTTTAAAACATATAACTGCACTCTTGAATGGCAAAAAGGCTCTTATTTCTTTCCATTTATACACGACACCAAAGGCTTTAGAACACATCACTGCACCGTTGAACGGCAAATATATTTTTATTTTTTCCACTTATACACTCCACAAAGGACTTTAGAATTTATCACTGCAGAGCTGAATTGCAGATAGGCCCTCATTGTTGTCCACTTATACAGGACACAAAAGGAACATATAACTGCACTGATTAATGGCAAAAAGGCTCTTATTTCTTTCCATTTATACACGACACAAAAGGCTTTAGAACACATCACTGCACCGCTGAACGGCAAATATATTTATCTTTTTTCCACGTATACACTCCACAAAAGGGCTTTAGGGCATATAACTGCACTGCTGAACGGCAACTAGGCCCTTATTTTTTTCCACTTATACATGACAGAAAAGGCTTTAGAACATATAACTTCACCGCTGAACGGCAATTATATTTTTCTTTTTTCCACTTATACAGTCCACAAAAGGGCTTTAGAACAAATAACTACACCGCTGAATGGCAAATATATTTATCTTTTTTCCACTTATACACTCCACAAACGAGCTTTAGAACATATAACTGCACCGCTAAATGGAAATATATATATTTCTTTTCCTCTTATACACTCCACAAAAGGCTTAAAGGCTTAGAACATATAACTGCACCGCTTAACGGCAAATAGGTCGTACATTTTTTCCACTTATACACGACACAAAAGGCTTTAGAACATATAACTGCACCGCTAAATGCAAATATATATATATTTCTTTTCCTCTTATACACTCCACAAAAGGCTTAAAGGCTTAGAACATATAACTGCACCACTTAACGGCAAATAGGTCGTAAATTTATTCCACTTATACACTCCACAAAAGGCTTAAAGGCTTAGAACATATAACTGCACCGCTTAACGGCAAATAGGTCGCACATTTTTTCCACTTATACACGACACAAAAGACTTTAAAACATATAACTGCACCGCTAAATGCAAATATATATATATTTCTTTTCCTCTTATACACTCCACAAAAGGCTTAAAGGCTTAGAACATATAACTGCATCGCTTAACGGCAAATAGGTCGTAAATTTATTCTACTTATACACGACACAAAAGGCTTTAGAACATATAACTGCACCGCTGAATGGCAAAACGGCTCTTATTTCTTTCCAGTGATACACGACACAAAAGGCTTTGGAACAAATAACTACACCGCTGAATGGCAATTATATTTTTCATTTTTCCACTTATAAACTCCACAAAAGAACTTTAGAATTCATAACTGCACCGCTGAATGGCATATAGGCCCTTATTGTTTTCCACTTATATAGGACACAAAAAAGGCTTTAGAATATATAACTGCACCGCTGAACGGCAATTATATTTTTCTTTTTTCCACTTATACACTCCACAAAAGGGCTTTAGAAAAAATAACTACACCGCTGAATGGCAATTATATTTATCATTTTTCCACTTATACACTCCACAAAAGGACTTTAGAATTTATAACTGCACCGCTGAATGGCATATAGGCCCTTATTGTTTTCCACTTATAAAGGACACAAAAAAGGCTTTAGAATATATAACTGCAGTCGGGCCCCGGCGGCGTGATGACATGAATACCTCACGATGCGTTCTCCTCCTCCTGCTCTCCCTCCCTCCCTCCTCGTCTTCCGGCCAGCACCTGGGGCACGAAGTTCGAACCCACCGAAGTACGCCGACTCCCTGGTGAACTCCCCCGAATGTGTGTTCGCTCCCGGATGGTTTCCTGCGTCCTGTTTGCTGCCGTTTGTGGTGAGGTGCGGACCTGGGTGGCTGTGGCTTGTAGTCTGGCATGTCCCTCTCCTCCTGCCGTGGCTCTGCCTGGCTCTCCCCCACCTTCTCCGCTCCTCTGTTGGCTCTGTTGGTCCTACCCCCCTGCTGGAACCATGCCGTGTTGGCTCTCGCCTGCTCCTTGCTGCTCATTGCTGCTGCTGGGTTGTGTCTCCTGCTCCTGCCTGGGTCCGTACTTATCATGTGAAGACATCTGACATGTGAGAAACTTGAGGGGAGAAAGTGTGTTTGATACATTTGTCCCTGTTCCCTTTTTCTGCCCACATGTAAGTGCCTTGTGTGGTGCTCTATTGAGACTATTGATTTGGGCATTTTAAGTATAAGGACATAAAGAAAAGAGAAAGAGGAAAAAAAGAGAAAAAATAGGAAAGAAGAAAAGGAAAAAAAATGGGGATAATAAGAAGGAGGGAGAAGAAAAACCGATAAGGGCCTAAAAAAATCCTCAAAAAGAAGAGAGGCGAAAGCCTGAAAAATCCTTTTTAAAATCTAGAAGAAAAAAAAGAGTGAAGAAGAGAAGGAAAGAGGAAAAAAAAAAGGGAAAAAATATATATATATAAAAAAAAAAAATATATATATATATATATATATATTTAAATATATATATATATATATATATATATATATATATACATATATATTGAAAAGGGGCCTTAAATAACAAATGGCTCCAAAGCGGCGCTCAATCGACTCTTCTGGAACAAAACTGGGGCCTAAGACACTAGAAAGTAAAATCAACAAGTTTTTGAAATCTCCCTCTCTAAATTAAAAGGACTTACCTAAAGGGAAACTGTGTGTCGACCCTAAGAAAATTGTCAAAATCCCCCAAGCTGAAGAATTGTCTGAGGACGGGTCTTCGGAGGTAGGCCATGAAGGAGGGGAGGAAAGTCTGCTAATGCAAACAGAAACTGAACATGACCCCTTAGCTTTGGAAAAAATCCTGTGCGCAGTTAAAAATAATGGTATTCTAATACAGGGGATGTCCACTCAGTTGGGGTCAATGCAGAGTGATATATCCTTAATAAGAGAAGACCTGGCAAAAATCCGCGATCGAGAAAAAACGGTCGACTCTCTGCAAACCGATATTGTCATGTTAAAATCTAAGACTTTGTCCCTGGCTTCAGAAAACCACCTTCTACAAAATAAGCTGGAGGATTTGGAAAATAGATCAAGGCGGTATAACATCCGCATAGTTGGATTTCCAGAAGGAGTTAAAGGTCGGCAGCTAGTTGATCGACTTAAGGATCTGATTGCGGAAAACTTGGGCAGTGAACACTTTTCGTCTATGTTTCAAATAGAAAGAGCCCACCGGATTCCGGGGGGGAAACCCATCCCAGGGAGGCAGCCGCGAGTAATCTTAATGAAGCTGTTATTGTCCATAGACAGAGACATGATATTGAGAAGAGCAAGAGAATGCTCACCTATTAAATATCAGGGTACTAAATTGCTATTCTTTCCTGACTTTGCTCGGCAGACTCAGGAAAAAAGACATCCAAGGACATTAAATATTCTCTACAGTATCCAGCAAAATTAAGAGTGATTTACAATGGAACTTCTGGGATGGAACAACTGGGCATATGAAAATATGGGCATATGAAATATTTTTTTAAATGAAGTGATGGAGGGGATGGAGGGGGGATGGGACTAGTGGGGGGGAGAACAGCCGGAAGATAGAGGTTTGCTGACTAGATCGGGCGGACCAGTAGAGGGGGGGAGGGGGAGAGGGGATGGGTATTGCCTTGCAGGGAAGGTGTTTTTTTTTTTTTTTTTTTCTGCTTTACTGATGTTTGTCAGAATCGACTCCTGGAATGTTAGAGGTCTCGGGGAAAGGGTTAAGAGGCAAGCTATTATGGATGCACTAAAAAGATATCTTCCTGCAATTATTTGTATAGTGGAAACCCATCTCACCAAAGAGGCCGTGACCCGCTTGATGACGGGATGGCACTCTCAATCCTATCATTCCACTTTTAGTAGTGCTTCTAGGGGTGTTTCGGTTCTGATTTATAATTCTATAGATTTTACTTTAATAGAATCTTATATAGATGATCAGGGTAGATTTATTTTTTTGTATGGCAGGCTCTATGGTTATAGTTATATTCTTGCCTTTTTTTATATACCTCTGCCATTCTCGATGTATCCACTTATCCAACTACTGTGTTTCTTGGAAAAGAAACCAGAATGTCGGCTGGTCCTGATGGGAGACTTTAACGCTGTTATGGATCCTAAAAAGGACAGACTAACTTTAGATGCAGTTTGGGGAAGGAACATTTGCCAATCTTCACTGCCCCATTTTTGCTTGGAAGTTGGACTGGTTGATATATGGGAATATGCTGGCGGAGGAAAGAGAGTATACTCCTGTGTTAGCAGGGGGGGTAGAGCCATGTCCAGGATTGATTTGGCGCTTACTAATGAGAGTAACTTGAATAATATTAGAAGGATACGATATGGAGTAAGAACAGTTTCAGACCACTCACCCGTATCAATTGAGGTTCGCATTGGGGAGAACAAAGATAATAGGGGGCTTGGTTTTAAGCTGAATCCATATTGGCTTACCATTATGGATAATTATCAGTCTATTAAATTACATGTATAATCCTTTTGGGAGGTGAATCTCCCCTCCGCCAACATCAATTCAGTTTGGGATGCCCTGAAAGCATATCTCAGGGGGGTCCTTATAAGCGATATTACTGCTGTGAGAAGAACATTTAGGAAAAAAGAGAAGGATTTGGCTGAGACTGTGGCATCCACAACGGATCGATTTATTAATAAACCTACTGAATATAATAAGGAAGAGATGCAGAAGGCTAGCTGTTTTCTGAAGGACTATGTAATTGAGAAAGCAAACCATAGATTATTTTTTAAGGGACAGAAGCACTTTTCAGAGTCCGGACGCCCTGGTAAGCTTTTAGCTAGAATAATCGTACAACAGGATAAGAAAAAAAAAGCTATTACTCTGATCCGTAACTTAGATGGGGTAATTATATCAGACCCAGAGGGAATTAGAGACACCTTTTTGCAATACTTTTCTCAGACATATAGAGCTTCTCCTGGTTTGCCACCTGACCTGGCGAGGCAATTCCTGGAAAAAATCTCTCTTCCAATATTAACGGAAGTTCAAAAAAAATGGAAAGAGAATTATCTCTTCCGGAGATCCAAGAGGCCTTGAAGTCTATCTCTGGGAACTCATTGCCAGGGTCAGATGGTCTTCCGTACGAATTTTATCGTAAGTATAGTGATGCTATCCTTCCGCATCTATTGGAAGTGTTTTCTCAAGCCTCGCAGGGAGGGGCTCTGCCACAGTTCATGATGGAAGCTTTGATAGTCCTAATCCCTAAAAAAGATAAAGATCCGATGGATCTGAGTTCATATAGACCAATTTCCTTACTAAATTTGGATGTTAAGTTATTATCAAAAGTTTAGGTTAAGAGGCTTTCCGGGGTTATGTCTTCAATTATCCACCCAGATCAAAATGGCTTTATACCAAAAAGGGGCACCCATTATAACCTGCATAGGCTTTTCACTAATATTCAATCTCCTGGGAGTGACACCCGCTCTATCCTGTCGCTGGATGCCACTAAGGCGTTTGACATAGTCGAGTGGGTGTTCCTCTGGGAGGTGATGAAAAAAATGGGTTTTGGCCCCAAGTTTATGGCGATTGTGCAGTTGCTATATAAATGCCCAGTAGCCAGGATCAGGATTAATGATACGCTGACAGAGAGTTTTGTACTGGAAGAGGTACTCGTCAAGGATGTCCTCTCTCCCCTCTCTTTTTTAATATCTATATTGAACCTCTGGCAGCTAGTATTAGGCAGGACTTGAGAGTGGCTGGTTTTGGTGTAATGGGGAAGCAGGACCGTATATCCCTCTATGCAGACGACATCTTGTTTTTCATCCATCAAATAGAAAACACACTCCCTCGAATAATGGAATTAGTTAACTTATTTTCTGTTTCTTCCGGTCTAGAGGTTAATTGGGAGAAAACTGCTCTCCTCCCTGTAGATGAATTGCGAGGATCAATGGAAAATTCTACTACTAATCGGTTACTGATTTCTGATTCAATAAAATACCTGGGGATAACAGTTTCTGCCAAAATTCAAGACTACCTACAACTCAACCTTTTCCCCTTATTGTCGAAGTTGAGATCTAAAATTAAGATATGCCAAAAAATTCTGCTCGCAAGAGCGGACAGAATTTCATTAATAAAAATGGTGGTGCTGCCCCAGATTCTTTATGTTCTTCGCAATTCGCCTGTATGGATTGAAGATAAGTATTTTAGATTGATAGAGCGGATGATTAACGATTTATTATGGGGAAGGAAGCGCGTGAGATTGAAGGCGCTCTATTTTTCTATGCCCTATAATCGGGGAGGTCTTAACCTCCCCTACTTTAGAGGTTACTTTATGGCCTCTCAGACTCAGGTTTTTCGGATTTATTTACAGTACTAGAGTCTGATTATTTAATTAATACACAGACCGGCTATAAACCTTTCTGCAGAATGGCTACAAAAGCCTGGCTGGTTATAAAGAGCTGGTTTAAAGCTGAGGCATCACTTATTTGTACTCCACTATGGAATAACTCAAAGCTTTTGAATTTAGATGACCCAAATTGTCGGCAATACTGGAGGATGAAAAATATTCAATATTTGTATCAGGTGGTTAAAGATGGGCAAATCCTGTCGCTTATGGAGCTAAAACAAAAGGTAAATGTAGGTGAGGTGGCTTGGTATGCATACTTTCAACTAAGGTCGGCACTTCTTAGCACCGTTGTTAGTCATTCATTTAATGTAGACACTCCTGAATTTTTGCACAATTTGATTAGTAAAAAAGGTGGAATGAAAGTTAAACTATCACACTGTTATAGACACTTGATGAAATTTTTTTTTTCAGAATGTCTTTCTCCAGGACAGAGATCCTGGTCTGTTTCACTGTCAGAGGTGGGCTCCCCGGATTGGGAGAATATAGGTGATAGCTTAAGTCAGGTTTCGCACAATTTTAATCATACTGTTGTACAGTTTAATATTATGCACAAAATATATGTGACACCCTTATGGCTCCACAGGAGGGGATTTAGAGCCTCCTCAGAATGCCCTCGCTGCGGGGACCCCAGGGCAGATCATTTACATCTATTCTGGGACTGCCCGATAGTGAGTAGAGATGGCCCGAACTATTCGCCGGCGAACAGTTCCCGGCGAACATAGCTTGTTCGCGTTCGCCTTGGCAGACGAACATATGCGATGTTCGGTCCACCCCCTATACATCATCATTGAGCAAACTTTGACCCTGTACCTCACAGTCAGCAGACACATTCCAGCCAATCAGCAGCATACCCTCCCTCCCAGACCCTCCCACCTCCTGCACAGCATCCATTTTAGATTCATTCTGAAGCTGCAGTCTTAGTGAGAGGAGGGAGAGTGTAGTTGCTGCTGATTTAATAGGGGAATCGATAGCTAGGCTAGTGTATTCAGTGTCCACTCCAGTCCTGAAAGACTCATCAGATCTCTGCTGTAAGGACAGCGTCCTGACAGCACCCCAAAAAGCCCTTTTTAGGGCTGCTACATTAGTCTGCTTTTTTTCTTCTTCTCCATATATATATTGCAGTTGCCTGGCCTGCCCGTGTGTGAGGAGGCCCACCCCTATCATCCCATGTGGCACAGGACTTTGCATCAAAAAAAGGCATTTAATTTTTACACTTTAATCTAAGGTTAGTTGCCTGCCAGTGTGTGTCAGGCTGACTTCCACTGACTGTAGTGTGCCCACTGCCAGTGCCCATCACTCATACCGGCTGGCACAGGACTTTGCATAAAAAAAGGCATTTAATTTTTACACTTTAGTGTAATTTCAGCTGCTTGCCTGCTGCTAGTGTGTGTCAGGCCGACTTCCACTGACTGTAGTGTGCCCACTGCCAGTGCCCACCACTCACACTGTGTGGCACAGGACTTTGCATCAAACAAAGGCATTTAATTTTTACCCTGTAATCTAAGGTTAGTTGCCTGCCAGTGTGTGTCAGGCTAACTTCCACTGACTGTAGTGTGCCCACTACCAGTGCCCACCACCACTCATAGCGTGTGGCACAGGCATTTAATTTTTACACTTAAGTCTAATTTCAGTAGCTTGCCTGCTGCCAGTGTGTGTCAGGCCGACTTCCACAGACTGTAGTGTGCCCACTGCCAGTGCCCACCACCACTCATACCGGATGGCACAGGCATTTAATTTTTACACTTTAGTTTAATTTCAGTTGCTTGCCTGCTGCCAGTGTGTGTGAGGCCGACTTCCACAGACTGTAGTGTGCCCACTGCCAGTGCCCACCACCACTCATACCGGATGGCACAGGCATTTAATTTTTACACTTTAGTCTAATTTCAGTTGCTTGCCTGCTGCTAGTGTGTGTCAGGCCGACTTCCACAGACTGTAGTGTGCCCACTGCCAGTGCCCACTACCACTCATACCGGGTGGCACACTAGCTTGCCGATAAATAAGGCATTTAATTTTTACACTTTAGTCCGGATAGGGTACGTAACAGGGATTAAACTGATAGGAATAGTACTAGTTAAGACACCACTCATATAGGGTGTCACAGCACATTGCTCTGTGCACGCGTAGTGCCCCAATTTGGGAGTAAGAGGACCGACCAAGCTGCTTTTTCCATCTCCCGGTTCCTAAAATCAATTCAGTTTGGTGTATGAGAGTTTGGTCTGTCACTGTGAAGGCAGTCGAAGGTACCCGGCCTACATTTTTTTTCACAAAAGGCAATCCCTGATATGGGACGTAACAGGGATTAAACTGATGAGAATAGTACTACAGAAAATACCACTCATATGGGGTGTGACAGTAAATTGCATGGTGCAGACGCATTGACCAAGGATTAAAACAGAGTGGAGGGAGCCAGCTTTTTTTTAACCATCTCCCCGTTCAAAAAATCAATTCAATAGATGGCCCCCAGTTTGGGGACGTAACAGGGATTAAACTGATGAGAATAGTACTACAGAAAATACCACTCATATCGGGTGTGACAGTAAATTGCACGGCACAGACGCAGTGACCGTGGATTAAAACAAAGGGGAGGGAGCCAGCGTTTTTTTAACCATCTCCCCGTTCGAAAAATCAATTCAATTCACCTTTCGGGGACCCTCGGTGTTGTACGTGGCTGGGTGGAGGAAGAAACCTTCAATGACATCACCGGGACATGGCTAGCTTGGTATCCAACCTTGTGCAAATGGGGAGTTTGCAGTTGTGCAAATGAACTGTTTGCGGTTGTTTGCGGTGCATTAAAAGGGGAGTTTGGTCTGTCAATGTCTGTAAAGTGGGCGTAACCCTTACACTACCTGATCGATACAACATCATACCTGATCGTATACACACACTGGATGTTTTAAAGCATGTTATTCCAAACAATTTAGGAATGTTACGTGATTTATGCCCTTTATGGATTAAAACCCGACTCTGCGTCCACTACGTAATTTTCCATGGGAGTTTTGCCATGGATCCCCCTCCGGCATGCCACAGTCCAGGGGTTAGTCCCCTTGAAACAACTTTTCCATCACTATTGTGGCCAGAAAGAGTCCCTTTGGTTTTTAAAATTCGCCTGTTTATTGAAGTCTATAGAGGTTCGCCCGGTTCGCCCGTTCGCGAACATTTGCGAAAGTTCGCGTTCGCCGTTCGCGAACTGAAAATTTGATGTTCGCGACATCACTAATAGTGAGCAAGTATTGGAGAACAGTTCAAACAACTTTGGCTCAGAGACTTAACACTGATATTCCTCTATCTCCCAAAGTATGGGTCCTGGGGGATCTATCGGAAGTTAATTGTAAGCCCCTGAAGCGCCAATTGTTGATTAAAGTGATGTTTTTGGCCAGGCTTCTTATATCCAGAGAATGGTGTTCCCCCTCTGCCCCAGATTGTAATAACTGGCTATGTCTAGTGTGGTAAGGTGCAAGGTGTCATATGTGATGGCAGGTACGTGTCACCGAGGTTGCTGGCCTCGGTGAGGTGAGAGCCGGGTTTTTGTCTGCAGCAGCTAGTGCTGTTTGACTTTGTTAAATAGCATGGCTGCAAAGCCGATCCGGGCCGGCTCTTACTGGGAGCAGCTAAAGAGTAGGGTGGGTGGCTGCTCCCCACGGTCCAGTCCATGTTTTGGGCTGGATATAAAACACAGCCAGCAGCTGTGTCTGGGGAGTGTGATTATCCTGGAGCTGCTAACAGGGCTGGGAGTTCTCTGTCCAGGAGGAAAGAGCTCAGCAAGGTGGTATTTTGTTCCTGGCTACCTGAAGCTGGATTCTCCTGCGGCTGGGCCGACAGCGTGGTGCGAACCTGCACCTACACCTCCCAGGTGACTGAACCTGTGTTGGACTGTTTTTGTTTGGCTACGTTATTTCCGTTGTGTGTGAACTGTCACCAAGAGACTGTTTTTCATTTTGTGTGCAAGTGTGAATAAAACACTGTTTGTTGCACAATCTGGACTCCTTGTTTTGCCTCTAAACTGCACCCGCACCGCTGTCTACCAGAGCGACTCCCCACATTTGGTGTCGGATGCGGGCATGCGCAGTGAGGCTGGCGTGAACGCCGAAGTTTTGTTTTTCTAAAGTGTATGGAATATATTAAGCCAGCAAAGCTGCAAGCAGGAGTTTCTGGCAACATGGAGGCTGCTGTGAAGGCTCTCATAGAGGCTAACGTGCAGCAGCGGGAGACCAACCAACTACTGCTACAACATGTGATGGCGTTACAGGCGGCAGGAGCGTCCCACCACGTCCAAGATGCCCGGAAGCGGTCCGTGCGGCGATCCCAAAATGACCCCCGCAGACGGCGTTGAGACGTACCTGGCGGTTTTGAGAAGGTCGCCGTGAGGGAAAAGTTACCCCGTGACCAGTGGGCTGAGGTGGTCGCTCCGTTCCTGGCTTCCGGACCCCAGCAGGTGTTTTTCGACTTGTCGGATGACCAAGCGGCAGATTATGACACTGTGAAAGGAGAGGTCCTAGCCAGACTGGGCGTGAACGTGCTGGTCCGCGCCCAAAGAGTCCACCAGTGGGACTTTAAAACGACTGAACCCGCTAGGCCGCAGTTCTACGATCTGCTGCACAGGCTGCAAAAGTGGCTGCAGCCCGATCTACTAAGTCCCACTGCCATGCTGGATCGACTGTTGGCGGACATCTTTTGGAGGGCCCTGCCTTATCCCCTCCAGCACTGGATCGGCCAGGTATCGCCCACCAATGCCCTGGAGATGGTCGACCTGGTGGAGCGCTACGAGGCCACCAGAAACCTGCAGGGGACTCTTGCGGGAAGGGGTCAGTCAAACCCGGAGGCCTCTGCCCCAGTTCCGACGTCCGGCGACAGAGCGGCCTGCCCGGAATATACCCCCTGCGAGTCCGCCTCCCGTGGTATGCTGGAGGTGTCAGGAGCCAGGCCACATCAGGGCCGACTGTCCGCATCGGGATGAGCCGATGGATATGAACTACGGGGGTCGTCACTCCCTGTATGCACGGAAGCTGTGCGCAACTGGCACCCGTGAGGTGCAGGACCATAACCACCTGTGTCAGGTAGAGGTGGGAGACTCTCTGGCGGTGGCTCTGCTGGACTCCGGGAGTTTAGTCTCCCTGGTAAGGGCTGCACTTGTACGGCCTGCGGAGTATACTGGCCGTAAAGTCGGGGTCCTGTGCATCCACGGAGACCTGAAAGACTATCCCACTGCACTAGTGACTTTGTCCACAGCGGCTGGTAGGTGGACCCACGAGGTGGCTGTCGCTACTAAACTCCCACACGAACTAATACTTGGGAGGGACTTCCCGGTTTTCCGGCGCTGTGGCCGGCAATAAAGGTATCTGAGGGACCCGAGACAGGGGTGACCCTAGTAGAGTGGCCTGATACCGCTGGAAGGCCAGAACCCTGGGAGCCCGAGTCTGAAGGGCCGGCGGTAGGGGTGACCACTGCTCCAGCGGTAGAGGGAGACAACCCCACTGGAGTGTAATGGTGGGAGACACGGAGGACTTGCCACCGGGACCTGAGTTGGCAGACCTCAATGTCTCCGGGGAAAATTTTGGGACCGCACAACACCGGGACCAAACCCTAACCAGGGCCTGGGAGAATGTGCTGGAAATTGATGGGAAACCCCAGAAACCAGGGGCTGAATTAATGTTCCCACGGTTTATTGTTCTGCAGGATATGTTGTATCGGGTGAACCAAATCCGAGGCGAACCTGTTGAACAGTTGGTGGTGCCCACAGCGTATCGCAAGCTTGTCATGGAGCTTGCCCACCAACATGTTCTTGGGGACACCTGGGGTGGCAGAAAACCCAGGACCGCATACTGCAGCGATTTTATTGGCCCAGTGTGTTCAAGGAGGTAGAGAATTATTGTAAGTCCTGTCCGACCTGTCAGATAACTAGCCCCCAGCCACATTTCCGTAGTCCCCTGGTACCTCTGCCAATTATTGAAGTACCGTTTGAGCGAATCGCGATGGATTTAATTGGGCCTGTACCAAAGTCTGCCAGGGGCCACCAACACATTCTGGTAGTTCTCGACTATGCCACTCGGTATCCGGAGGCGGTGCCTCTGCGACATACCTCAGCTAAGCTCATTGCCAAAGAGTTAATGGAGATGTTTTCCCGTGTGGGCCTGCCAAAAGAGGTTCTGAAAGACCAAGGGACCCCTTTTATGTCCAAAGTAATGAGGGAACTGTGTAAATTGTTGCGTATAAAGCAGTTACGGACGTCCGTTTACCATCCGCAAACAGACGGTCTTGTGGAGAGGTTTAACCAAACTCTAAAAAATATGTTAAAGAGGGTGGTGTCTAGAGATGGGAAGGACTGGGATCTGCTTCTGCCCTATCTCATGTTCGCAGTGCGAGAGGTGCCCCAGGCCTCTACTGGGTTCTCGCCCTTCGAACTGCTTTATGGCAGACACCCTCGGGGCCTGTTGGATATCGCCAAGGAAGCGTGGGAACAACAGCCTGTCCCCACAAAAGTGTCATTGAGTATGTCGCCCAAATGCAGGACCGGATGGAAAGGGTGTTGCCCTTGGTCCGGGAGCATATGGAGGCAGCGCAACAAGCCCAGAGTAGGGTGTACAATCGTCAGGCTCGGGTGCAGGACTTCAATCCGGGAGATCGGGTTTTGGTTCTGGTACCCACCCTTGACAGCAAATTCCTAGCTAGGTGGCAGGGCCCCTATGAGGTGATCGAGAAGGTAGGGGAAGTAAATTACAAAGTACACCAGCCAGGCGGCGCAAGCCGGAGCAGGTGTACCACGTGAATTTACTTAAGCCGTGGAAAGATAGGGACACAGCCGACGACCACAGCCCCGGCCAGGGCTTCTAGGTGAAAGGGTCCAGCCCCACAGTTCGAGGCCTGTGAAGCAGTAACCACGGTAAAAATTGCAGACAGCCTGTCTTCCAAACAAGTTCAGGAAGTCAGGAGTTCATCAGTCGGAACACGGATGTGTTCTCGGACCTCCCTGGCCGCACGTCTCTCATCCAACATGACATCGTCACTGAGCCTCAGGCCAAGATCCGGTTAAAACCATACCGGGTACCCGAGGCTCGGCGACGGACCATCGCGGGAGGAAGTACAGTTAATGTTGAAGCTCGAGGTCATTGAGGAGTCGAAAAGTGAGTGGGCCAGTCCCATAGTCCTAATACCCAAGCCGGATGGGACGTTAGTGGTTCTGCAACGACTTTCGTAAGTTAAATGAAGTATCCAAGTTTGACGCGTATCCCATGCCCCGAGTAGACGAGCTGGTTGAAAGTTTAGGACAAGCCCGTTATTTTTCTGTGCTGGACCTCACTAAAGGGTACTGGCAGGTACCCTTAACGGAGTCGGCTAAGGAAAAACCGCATTTGTTACCCCGCAGGGCCTGTATCACTACAAGGTGTTACCCTTTGGCCTGCATGGCGCCCCGCCACTTTCCAAAGGTTAATGGACATAGTGCTGCGACCACATCGTCGGTACGCCTCGGCCTACTTGGATGATGTAGTCATCCACAGCACCGACTGGGAAAGCCATTTACCCAAGGTGCAGGCGGTAGTGGATGCCCTGAGGAAAGCCGGACTGACCGCTAACCCAAAGAAGTGCTCCATAGGGTTAGAGGAGACAAAATATCTGGGATATGTAATTGGGCGGGAGTCATCAAACCTCAGGTAACTAAGGTAGAGGCCATTCGTAACTGGCCCCGACCGGTCACCACCAGGCAGGTAAAGTCGTTCCTGGGGATTGTAGGTTACTACATGAGGTTTGTGCCCCACTTTGCCACAATAGCAGCGCCATTGACAGACCTGTTGAAGGGGCGAAAGTCTGGGAGGGTTAGCTGGAGTGAGAAGGCGGAGGAGGCTTTCTCCGTGTTGAAGTCGGCCCTGTGTGGGTCCCCGGTTTTGGTGACACCCGACTTCAACAAGGAGTTTGTCGTACAGACCGACGCCTCGGAGGTAGGCCTCGGTGCGGTACTGTCGCAGGAGGTCAACGGGGAAGAACATCCCGTTGTCTTCCTGAGCCGTAAGCTCAGTCCCGCCGAGTCCAGGTATAGTATAGTGGAGAGGAGTGCCTGGCTATCAAGTGGGCACTCGAATCTCTCCGCTACTACCTGTTAGGGAGGAGGTTCCGTCTGGTGACCGACCATTCCCCCTCAAATGGATGAGTCAGGCCAAGGAGAGGAATGCTCGGGTCACCAGGTGGTTCCTATCTCTTCAAAATTTCAAGTTTTCCGTGGAACACAGGGCAGGCCGCTTGCAGGGCAACGCAGATGCCCTGTCCCGCGTCCACTGCCTCACGTGTGTTCACCCCTCAGGGTTGAACAAAGGGGGTATGTGGTAAGGTGCAAGGTGTCATATGTGATGGCAGGTACGTGTCACCGAGGTTGCTGGCCTCGGTGAGGTGAGAGCCGGGTTTTTGTCTGCAGCAGCTAGTGCTGTTTGACTTTGTTAAATAGCATGGCTGCAAAGCCGATCCGGGCCGGCTCTTACTGGGAGCAGCTAAAGAGTAGGGTGGGTGGCTGCTCCCCACGGTCCAGTCCATGTTTTGGGCTGGATATAAAACGCAGCCAGCAGCTGTGTCTGGGGAGTGTGATTATCCTGGAGCTGCTAACAGGGCTGGGAGTTCTCTGTCCAGGAGGAAAGAGCTCAGCAAGGTGGTATTTTGTTCCTGGCTACCTGAAGCTGGATTCTCCTGCGGCTGGGCCGACAGCGTGGTGCGAACCTGCACCTACACCTCCCAGGTGACTGAACCTGTGTTGGACTGTTTTTGTTTGGCTACGTTATTTCCGTTGTGTGTGAACTGTCACCAAGAGACTGTTTTTCATTTTGTGTGAAAGTGTGAATAAAACACTGTTTGTTGCACAATCTGGACTCCTTGTTTTGCCTCTAAACTGCACCCGCACCGCTGTCTACCAGAGCGACTCCCCACACTAGTTAAGAAGGTGAAAAGCTATGAGAGGATCTTGTATAGACAAAGAGGGTCCTATGCAAAGTGGGGTAGTATTTGGAAGGATTGGGACGATTAAGTGATTCCGTCTTTTTTTTTTTTTCTCCCTGCAGGGTTTGTGGGGGGGGTTGCCGGGTGGTTAGGGATGACTTTGTAATTCTGTCTTTTTATGGACTGTATTTTTCAAGATGATTAAAATAAAAAAGGTATAAAAAAAAAAGAAAATATATAACTGCACCGCTTAACGGCAAATATATTTTTCTTTTTTCCACTTATACACTCCACAAAAGGACTTTAGAATTTATAACTGCACAGCTGAATGGCATATAGGCCCTTATTGTTTTCCACTTATACAGGACACAAAAAAGGCTTTAGAATATATAACTGCACCGCTGAACGGCAATTATATTTTTCTTTTTTCCACTTATACACTCCACAAAAGGGCTTTAGAACAAATAACTACACCGCTGAATGGCAAATATATTTTTCTTTTTTCCACTTATACACTCCACAAAAGGACTTTATAATTTATAACTGCACCACTGAATGGCAACTAGGCCCTTATTTTTTTCCACTTATACATGACAAAAGGCTTTAGAACATATAACTTCACAGCTGAACGGCAATTATATTTATCATTTTTCCACTTATACACTCCACAAAAGGACTTTAGAATTTATAACTGCACTGCTAAATGGCATATAGGCCCTTATTGTTTTCCACTTATACATGACACAAAAGGCTTTAGAACATAACTTCACCGCTGAACGGCAATTATATTTTTCCACTTATACAGTCCACAAAAGAGCTTTAGAACATATAACTGTACCGCTGAATAGCAAATAGGCCCTTATTGTTTTCCACTTATACAGTACATAACACTAAAGGCTTTAGAACATATAACTGCACTGCTAAATGCAAATATATATATGTTTATTTTCCTCTTATACACTCCACAAAAGGCTTAAAGGCTTAGAACATATAACTGCACCGCTTAACGGCAAATAGGTCGTAAATTTTTTCCACTTATACACGACTCAAAAGACTTTAGAACATATAACTGCACCGTTGAATGGCAAAACGGCTCTTATTTCTTTCCATTTATACACTACACAAAAGGCTTTAGAACAAATAACTACACCGCTGAATGGCAATTATATTTTTCACTTTTCCACTTATAAACTCCACAAAAGGACCTTAGAATTTATAACTGCACCGCTGAATGGCATATAGGCACTTATTGTTTTCCACTTATACAGTACATAACACTAAAGGCTTTAGAACATATAACTGCACCGCTAAATGGCAAATGTATATATCTCTTTTCCTCTTCTACACTCCACAAAATGCTTTAGAACATATAACTGCACCGCTTAACGGCAAATAGGCCTTGATTTTTTTCCACTTATACACTCCACAAAAGGGCTTTAAAACATACTACGGCACCGCTGAATGGCAAATGAGCCCTTATTTTTTCCTCTTATACACAACACAAAACGCTTTAGAACATATAACTTCACCACTGAACAGCAATTATATTTGTCTTTTTTCCACTTATACACTCAAATCACAGAAATATAGTGGCCAATATGGGGGAACTGCTCAGATCCCAAACACTGTAGCATGTTTCTCATTGGGGGAGCAGTCCCACCGCATGTGGACCGCAGCAAACGGCCATCCCCAGCAAAAATTGCATACAATGGAGGATGCCGGCACGGACCACATGAGCCACAAAAGCATCCTACACAAAACGGAGCATTGTGCGGATGAAATATATAAATATAAAAATCACAGAAAAAAATGCACCAAACGGATATGCCACTGACTATACTAGCTAGTCAAACAAGCAGATATTAAAAGCTGAGACTGTTTGCCAATATATTCCTGTCAGGAACACATCGGAGCCCCTAATGCACCACGTCACAGTCACTCAGCATGGCATGGGGTCTTACCACAACGCTAACTATGGTGTGAACACAGTCTGAAGGTGATGGAATACTGCTCACAGCCAAGCTTCCACACAACTGCATAGCAGGACAACTAATGCAATGTGAATAAAGCAAGACTGCAAGCCACACCCATGTCAGACCGTGTGATGGAGGCTGCCAGGTGCAAAAGAATGTCAGATGAAGGCACATTCAATACATATTGAACAAAAATCACAGAAAACGTATACACTTATACTCCGTATAGTATATACTTATAATCCACTTATACACTCCACAAAAGGATTTTAGAATTCATAACTGCGCCGCTGAATGGCATGTAGGCCCTTATTGTTTTACACTTATACAGGACACAAAAAAGGCTTTAGAATATATAACTGCACCGCTAAACGGCAATTATATATTTTTTTTTTCCACTTATACACTCCACAAAAGGGCTTTAGAACAAATAACTACACTGCTGAATGGCAAATATATTTTTCTTTTTTCCACTTATACACAACACAAAAGGCTTTAGAACATATAACTTGTAACAATGACAGTTGGCAGCCACCAGCGTGCAGTGCATCCGACTACGTACCTCCTCTTCGCTGCAGGCTCCGGACCCGCTTTCCTGCGCTGTCGCAGGCTACGACAGCTTCTGTTGTATCTTGTAGGAGCCGCAGGCGTCCTGGTACCTTAAGGGTTAATGCACGCCCTTGATTCAGCCCTCTCTCCAATCCTGGCCAGGCACCACCTTTAAAAGGGTGCTTCCCCCTTCCTGAAATGCCTGAGCAATATTGTACTTCCTACAGCTAAGGCTCCTGTTGTTCCTGCATTCGATATCCTGCTTATGACCTCTGCCTGTATCCTGACCTCGTCTCTGCTTGATCCTCTTGTACCTCTCTGCTCTCAAGTTAAAGACCCGGACTGTCGATCACGCCTCTGTCTGCTGTGCAGATCGTTACACCAGCTGCACCTGGACTAACTCAGCTCTGCTGTTCGCACAGCACTAGCTCTGCTATACCGCTTGTTCAGCTCAGCATTATCTGCGGCTGTCTGCTATATTGCCTGTTCCCCGGTGCTAGCATCTGGGCTTTCTGGCCTGCCCGGCCAGCTGCCACTTAACCGGGGCCACTCTTGTGGTAGCGACCTAGTGTCTCCCCTGCAGCTGAGTCCAGCTTCCGCATCCTGGAGCGGGACAAAGGGTGAAAACCAGGGGGACACTTAGACTCCTCTCCCAAGTTTGGCCCAAAGCCAAACCGGTAAGTGGCACAGCGGGTCCACACCCGTTGATCCGTTACATAACTGCACCGCTGAATGGCAAATAGTCCCGCATTTTTTCCTCTTATACACGACACAAAAGGCTTTAGAACATATAACTGCACCGCTGAACGGTAATTATATTTTTCTTTTTTCCACTTATACAGTCGTGGCCAAAAGTTTTGAGAATGTCACAAATATTAGTTTTCACAAAGTTTGCTGCTAAACTGCTTTTAGATTGTTTCAGTTGTTTCTGTGATGTAGTGAAATATAATTATACGCACTTCATACATTTCAAAGGCTTTTATCGACAATTACATGACATTTATGCAAAGAGTCAGTATTTGCAGTGTTGGCCCTTCTTTTTCAGGACCTCTGCAATTCGACTGGGCATGCTCTCAATTAACTTCTGGGCCAATTCCTGACAGATAGCAACCCATTCTTTTATAATCACTTCTTGGAGTTTGTCAGAATTAGTGGGTTTTTGTTTGTCCACCCGCCTCTTGAGGATTGACCACAAGTTCTCAATGGGATTAAGATCTGGGGAACAACGCTGAAGGGTGTCGTGCTCATCCACAAGAAGCCAGGAGCCCGGACCTCGCCCTGAACCTTGGCGCACAACAAATCCCAGAATGAAGAGAAAAAACCGGTCCAGCTTCACTGAAAAAATACTTGAGGCTTTATTTAAATCCCGTGCAGATAAAAACCAACATACAGCAATGCAAAAAAATCGACCAGTTTCGGATCACTATAAGTGCGGACCCTTAGTCATGATGTGCATCAGTGAGAGGTGAAGTCGAGACTAAATAGCGAACAACCAAAAAACAGGTGATCGCAATCAGGTACAAGACACACCTTCTGATGACATCCTCCACAAGCAAAGTACATAGCAGTTACAACATGCCAAAAAAACATAGAAAAATGAGATGAGCAAATTACAATAATAAAGAAAAGTTAAAATATTAATAATGTAGAGTATCATGACGCCGGTTCAATCCTGATGGTATTCGTGAACCTAACTTGAAAATCCAAAAGCACTCACGATTGAGCAGCTTTTTCTTGTGATCACCGCCTCTGCTTGGTCTATTAACCCTTTCTACTCCTTGTACTGACATGCTGTCTGTATTGCCATCGTGAACCGCAGCAAAATGCAGACTTGCAGCAGAAACATTTTTTGTTCTGGCATGGGGTACATCAGAGATGTGACGACATATTCGAACTTTTAAGCTGTTTGATGTGCACCCCACATACTGTAAATTACACAAAGAACATGTTATGCAATATACCACATATGTGGTGTTACAATTGATATATTGCTGAACAGTATGAGTGGTGTGATTACTTGTGGACATAATAAGCGAGCCCGTCTTCATATATGAGCAACATGTGCATTTTTTATGCCCACATTTAAAATTACCTGTATGTTTCAGCCATGTAGGCTGGGACACAGGTTTATCCAAGTATAGAGATGGGCTCACCATATTTGCCACAGTAACAGCACGTCGGGCAACACATTTGACACCATCTTTTACAATATCCCCCCAAGTTTGATCATATTTGAGAAGATGAGAATGCCTTTTAACAATATCACAAATTTGTGAAAATTCACAGCTGTAACTCGTAGAAAAAGTAAGTTGCTTCTCTTTATGACCAAACTTGGGTGTTTTGTTAGGAAAAATTAAATCATCCCAGGACATAGTAGAGACCATATTTTTGGATCGGTTTAAGAGTCTGCTGGAATAATTCCTAGCCAGGAAACGAGTGGTAACAGTCCTCATTTCTTCAGTATAGGTTTCACTGGAGGAACAATTACGCAGGGCACGGATGTATTTACCCCTAGGAATATTTTTGATGGTGTGTGCAGGATGACAGGATCCCGCATGCAGGATAGTATTTCCTGCAGTTTCTTTTCTATACGTGCGACTCTGCACACAGCCATCCCCCACGTCTCCCACCAAGCACAGATCCAGAAATGATATTGAAGTTTTGTGAAAATTTAGAGAAAAATGAAATATGCAATTATTGGCATTAAGAAAGGATCCAAATGATGGTACGGCCGCCACATCGCCCGACTAAACAAAGAGCAGGTCATCGATGTAAAGATCGTACCACCGGATGGATCTACTCCATGGGTTGGAATCAGAAAATAAAAAATGATGTTCCCACCATGCCATATAAATGTTTGCAAGCGATGGTGAGAAACGGGCCCCCATAGAGACTCCTCTGCATTGGAGGAAAAACCTCCCATTAAACATAAAATAATTGTGCTGCATAAGAAATAATACCACTTTGCAGAGGAAATCTCTAAAAGGTAATGAAAAATTAGAATAAAGACCCAAAAACCAACCCAAAGAAATTATGGCCGTGTACAGAGAAGCAACATCAGCTGAAATCCAAGAAAAATCAGAAAGCCATTGAAAGGAATGAAAAGCCTGTAGAACTGAAGCATTGTCCTTCAGAAAACCAGGAATACACTGCACCAGTGGCTGCAGAATACTGTCCACTGTTCTAACCTGGTATAGGTGACGGAATCAGAGAGCATAAGCTCATTTTGTGCAGCATAAGCTCATTTTGTACACAGGTCTGTCCAGGATGACCACCGCTCCCACCTTATCAGCCTTTCTCACAATTATATCGGACATCCTCTTTAAATCTCTTAACGCTCTGCGTTCACTGGCCGTAAGGTTATACTTTCTGTCATTTACATCCCTGCTCTGAATCACCCTATCTAATTCAACCAGATCACATTCTACATTATCCTGGAATTGATCAAGAGCAGGGGTGCGCGACTGAATAGGATAAAAATCTTTGTTGTAAGTCCGACAGTTGTTTGCAAAGTCAGTGCGCACCTGCCTCTCTGAATCAACCCCAGAGGAAAAACGCATGGTCTGCATAGAGGCAATATGTGATAATTCCTGGAAGGAAAGGGAAGAAATCAGAGCAGCGGGAGAATTTGAATGAGTTATATCAACCTCTGCAGAATCTGTATCGACAATATCTATATTAGAGAAGTGTTTCTGAATGGTAAGATTACGTGCAAAACGGTTAACATCAAGTAAGGTACGATATACATCAAAATGCACTGTAGGAGAAAAAGATAAACCTTTGGCAAGTACATTAATTTGCAATTGTGAAAAGACCTTGGCTGATAAATTAATGACTTGAATATTATCTAGGTCTTTCTGTGACGTGATGGATAACGACCTCCTACTTGCGTGCTTCCGCCCTGCGCAGCGTTTTTTGCCGGCCTCATGGCGACATTTTTGTTCGGATTAGTGTCATGTACAGTGTCCAAATGATCAACAGAGGTTAACACAGATGATTCTGGGGCAGAATCAGAGGATTCAGCTTCAGTGGAGCTAAAAGCCACTTTGTTGCCTTTATTCTTTTTATAATGATGAATGATAATAGAATGAGTTGTATGGGTACGCATATCAGACCAATTATACACATTGTCAGACCTATAGTCTTGCAAATCGCGATTGTATTTCTCTTGCTTGATATGAATCAAACTATCCTTCATTGTTTTTAGGCTCTCTTGAAGTTTATGATCTGGGATTTGTTGTGCGCCAAGGTTCAGGGCGAGGTCGTTGCGCAGGCACTGCAGCATGTAGTCACTCATGTTTGCTAGGCTGCCGAGAGGTAAGGACAAGCTCTCCTCTGTGGAAGGCATATCGTCATCGTCCTCGGTATCCCCCCAGCCACGCACCAGTGATAGGCCTGAGCTGTGTTGGGTGCCACCCCGCTGTGAACCTGCTTCATCCTCATCCTCCTCCACCTCCTCCTCCTCATCCTCCAGTAGTGGGCCCTGGCTGGCCATCTTTGTACCTGACCTCTGCTGTTGCAAAAAACCTCCCTCTGAGGCACTTCTAACAGATTGGCCTGAAAGTGCTAAAAATGACCCCTCATCCTCGTCCTCCTCCTCTTTCATCATCGCCCTAAGTGTTTTCTCAAGGAGACATAGAAGTGGTAGTGTAACGCTGATAACGGCGTCAACGCCACTGGCCATGTTGGTGGAGTACTCGAAACAGGGCAACAGGGCACACAGGTCTCGCATGGAGGCCCAGTCATTGGTAGTGAAGTGGTGCTGTTCCGCCGAGCGACTGACCAGCATGTGCAAGGTGGAGTTCCACCTGGTGGGCACGTCGCATATGAGCCGGTGAGCGGGAAGGCCGAAGTTACGCTGTAGCGCAGACAGGCGAGCAGCGGCAGGAAGTGAACGCCGGAAGCGAGCACAGACGGCCTGCACTTTATGCAGCAGCTCTGACATGCCGGGGTAGTTGTGAATGAACTTCCGCACCACCAAATTCAGCACATGCGCCAGGCAAGGGATGTGTGTCAAACCGGCTAGTCCTAGAGCTGCGACGAGATTTCGCCCATTATCGCACACCACCAGGCCGGGCTTGAGGCCCACCGGCAGAAACCACTCGTCGGTCTGTTGTTCAATACCCCGCCACAACTCCTGCGCGGTGTGGGGCCTGTCCCCCAAACATATGAGTTTCAGAATGGCCTGCTGACGTTTACCCCGGGCTGTGCTGAAGTTGGTGGTGAAGGTGTGTGGCTGACTGGATGAGCTGGTGGAAGCAGAGGACGAGGAAGCCGAGTAGGAGGAGGAGGCTACAGGAGGCAAAGAATGATGCTCTGCGATCCTTGGCGGCGGAAGGACATGCGCCAAAGAACTCTCTGCCTGGGGCGCAGCCGCCACTACATTTACCCAGTGTGCAGTTAGGGAGATATAGCGTCCCTGGCCATGCTTACTGGTCCATATATCTGTGGTTAGGTGGACCTTGCCACATATGGCGTTGCGCAGTGCACACTTGATTTTATCGGATACTTAGTTGTGCAGGGAAGGCACGGCTGTCTTGGAGGAGTAGTGGCGGCTGGGAACAACATACTGTGGGACAGCCATCGCCATCAGCTGTTTGAAGCTGTCTGTGTCCACCAGCCTGAATGACAACATTTCAAAGGCCAGTAGTTTAGAAATGCTGGCATTCAGGCCCAGGGCTCGAGGATGGCTAGGTGGGAATTTGCGCTTTCTCTCCAAGGTTTGTGAGATGGAGAGATGAACGTTACTGTGTGACATGGTGGAGATGCTTGGTGACGCAGGTGGTGGTGTCGGTGGCACATCCTCTGTTTGGTGGGCGGCAGGTGCCAACATTCCTCCCGAGGCGGAGGAAGAGGCCGAGGCAGCAGCAGAAGAGGGAGCAGGGGGAGCCTGAGTGAGTTCCTTGCTTTTAAGGTGTTTACTCCACTGCAGTTCATGCTTTGCATGTAGATGCCTGGTCATGCAGGTTGTGCTAAGGTTCAGAACGTTAATGCCTCACTTCAGGCTCTGATGGCACAGCGTGCAAACCACGGGTCTTGTCGTCAGCACATTGTTTAAAGAAGTGCCATGCCAGGGAACTCTTCGAAGCTGCCTTTGGGGTGCTTGGTCCCTGGTGGCGGTGGCCAGTAGCAGGCGAACTCTCTTGGCGGCGGCTGTTCTGCTTTTGCCCCCTGCTCCCTCTTTTGCTACGCTGTTGGCTCGGTCTCACCACTGCCTCTTCCTCCGAACTATGAAAGTCAGTGGCATGACCTTCATTCCATGTGGGGTCTAGAACCTCATCGTCCCCTGCATCGTCTTACACACAGTCTTCCTCCCTGACCTCCTGTTCGGTCTGCACACTGCAAAAAGATGCAGCAGTTGGCACCTGTGTTTCGTCATCATCAGAGACGTGCGGACTCTGATAAGGTGGTATTCCCATGTCCTCATCATCAGGAAACATCAGTGGTTGTGCATCAGTGCATTCTATGTCTTCCACCATTGGGGAAGGGCTAAGTGTATTCCCTTGGGAAACCCTGCCAGCAGAGTCTTCAAACAGCATAAGAGACTGCTGCATAACTTGAGGCTCTGACAGTTTCCCTCATATGCATGGGGGTGATGTGACAGACTGATGGGCTTGGTTTTCAGGCGCCACCTATGCGCTTTCTGCAGAAGACTGGGTGGGAGATAATGTTGTGAACGTGCTGGATCCACTGTCGGCCACCCAATTGACTAGCGCCTGTACCTGCTCAGGCCTTAGCAACCTTAGAACGGCATTGGGCCCCACCAAATATCGCTGTAAATTCTGGCGGGTACTGGAACCTGAGTTGGTTCACTAGGACGTGTGGCTGTGGCAGAATGGCCACGTCTTCTCCCAGCACCAGAGGGTCCACTAACACCACCACGACCGCGTCCCTTACTAGATGTTTTCCTCATTGTTACCGTTCCCCAAGCACCACAATAAGAAAAAACAATATTTGGCACAATGTATTGATTTTAAATTCAGGCCTTTTTTTACAGGCACCTAACACTATCTGCCTATTTATTTATGTACCATATTACACTAATCCAAGCACAGCAGTAACCACTGATTTAGGGGAATATCAATTGTAGGACTAGTATTTACGCCCTGGATGAAAGGTATCCTTTTTTTGGAAAGATTTACACTTGGCGAGTGGAGTGTGAAAAAATATGTAGGATTATGCCTACAGTAATTGTATTTTAACACTTTGTGTAATATACCCTTTAATGGACAGAAATAAAATGGGAGATGCACGGTAGCGTGTGAAGTTATTGAGGATGAGCCTCTCAGCACTTGTATATACACCTTGAGTGCATTATACCCTTTTACGGACTGATTAACACTTGGCCTGCCACAGCTGGAACACCAGATTCAGAGTATTGCTATATTTGCAAGTGAATTTTACCCCAGAACAAAATCTATCCTTTGCAGGCCACTATTAAACTTGGCCAGCCACAGCTGAAAGCACTGATTTATGGTATTGCTATTTTGGCAATTGAATTTCACCCCAGAACAAAATATATCCTTAGCCAGATACTATTAAACATGGCCAGCCACAGCTGGAACCACTGATTTATGGTATTGCTATTTTGGCAATTAAATTTCACCCCAGAACATAAACTATCCTTTGACGGATACTATTAAACTTGTCCAGTCACAGCTGGAACACCAGATTCAGGGTATTGCTATTTTGGCAATTAAATTTCACCCCAGAAAAAATTATACCCAGTTACAGACAGATTTAAACTAGGCCTGCAACAGCTGGAACACCAGATTCAGAGTATTGCTATTTTGGCAATTGGATTTCACCCCAGAACAAAATATATCCTTTGCCGGACACTATTAAACCTGGCCAGCTACAGCTGAACCCACTGATTTATGGTATTGCTATTTTGGCAATTGAATTTCACCCCAGAACAAAATATATCCTTTGCAGGACACTATTAAATTTGACCAGCCACAGCTGAAACCACTGATTTATGGTATTGCTATATTGGCAATTGAATTTCACCCCAGAACAAAATATATATTTTGCAGGACACTATTAAACTTGGCCAGCCACAGCTGAAACCACTGATTTATGGTATTGTTATTTTGGCAATTGAATTTCACCCCAGAACAAAATATATTCTTTGCAGGACTCTATTAAACTTGGCCAGCCACAGCTGAAACCACTGATTTATGGTATTGCTATTTTGGCAATTAAATTTCACCCCAGAACATAATCTAGCCTTTGACGGATACTATTAAACTTGTCCAGTCACAGCAGGAACACCAGATTCAGGGTATTGCTATTTTGGCAATTAAATTTCACCCCAGAAAAAATTATACCCAGTTACAGACAGATTTAAACTAGGCCTGCAACAGCTGGAACACCAGATTCAGAGTATTGCTATTTTGGCAATTGGATTTCACCCCAGAACAAAATATATCCTTTGCCGGACACTATTAAACCTGGCCAGCTACAGCTGAACCCACTGATTTATGGTATTGCTATTTTGGCAATTGAATTTCACCCCAGAACAAAATATATCCTTTGCAGGACACTATTAAATTTGACCAGCCACAGCTGAAACCACTGATTTATGGTATTGCTATATTGGCAATTGAATTTCACCCCAGAACAAAATATATATTTTGCAGGACACTATTAAACTTGGCCAGCCACAGCTGAAACCACTGATTTATGGTATTGCTATTTTGGCAATTGAATTTCACCCCAGAACAAAATATATTCTTTGCAGGACTCTATTAAACTTGGCCAGCCATAGCTAAAACCACTGATTTATGGTATTGCTATTTTGGCAATTGAATTTCACCCCAGAACAAAATATATCCTTTGCCAGATACTATTAAACTTGGCTAGCCACAGCTAAAACCACTGATTTATGGTATTGCTATTTTGGCAATTAAATTTCACCCCAGAACATAATCTATCCTTTGACGGATACTATTAAACTTGTCCAGTCACAGCTGGAACACCAGATTCAGTGTATTGCTATTTTGGCAATTGAATTTACACCAGAAAAAAATATACCCTGTTACGGACAGATTTAAACTAGGCCTGCAACAGCTGGAACACCAGATTCAGAGTATTTTGGCAATTGGATTTCACCCCAGAACAAAATATATCCTTTACTGGACACTATTAAACCTGGCCAGCCACAGCTGAAACCACTGATTTATGGTATTGCTATTTTGGCAATTGAATTTCACCCCAGAACAAAATATATCCTTTGCAGGACACTATTAAACTTGTCCAGCCACAGCTGAAACCACTGATTATGGTATTGCTATTTTGGCAATTGAATTTCACCCCAGAACAAAATATATCCTTTGCAGGACACTATTAAATTTGGCCAGCCACAGCTGAAACCACTGATTTATGGTATTGCTATTTTGGCAATTAAATTTCACCCCAGAACAAAATATATCCTTTGCAGGACACTATTAAACTTGGCCAGCCACAGCTGAAACCACTGATTTATGGTATTGCTTTTATGGCAATTGAATTTAACCCCAGAACAAAATATAACCTTTGCAGGACACAATTAAACATGGCCAGCCACAGCTTAAACCACTGATTTATGGTATTTCTTTTTTTCCTATTGAATTACACCCCAGAACAAAATATATCCTTTTCAGGACACTATTAAACTTGGCCAGCCACTGCTGAAACCACTGATTTATGGTATTGCTAATTTGGCAAATAAATTTCACCCCAGAAGAAAATCTATCCTTTAACGGATACTATTAAACTTGTCCAGTCACAGCTGGAACACCAGATTCAGGGTATTGCTATTTTTGCAATTAAATTTCACCCTAGAAAAAATATACCCGGTTACAGACAGATTTAAACTAGGCCTGCAACAGATGGAACACCATATTCAGGGTATTGCTATTTTGGAAATTGAATTTCACCCCAGAACAAAATATATCCTTTGCCGGACACTATTAAACTTGGCCCGCCACAGCTGAAACCACTCAGTTATGGTATTGCTATTTTGGCAATTGAATTTCACCCCAGAACAAAATATATCCTTTGCAGGACACTATTAAACTTGGCCAGCCACAGCTGAAACCACAGATTTTTGTATTGCTATTTTGGCAATTGAATTTCACCCAGAACAAAATATATCCTTTGCAGGACACTATGAAACTTGGCTGGCCACAGCTGAAACCCCTGATTTATGGTATTGCTATTTTGGCAATTAAATTTCACCTCAGAACATAATCTATCCTTTGACGGATACCATTAAACTTGTCCAGTCACAGCTGGAACACCAGATTCAGGGTATTGCTATTTTGGCAATTAAATTTCACCCCAGAAAAAAATATACCCAGTTACAGACAGATTTAAACTAGGCCTGCAACAGCTGGAACACCAGATTCAGGGTATTGCTCTTTTGGCAATTGAATTTCACCCCAGAACAAAATATATCCTTTGCCAGATACTATTAAACTTGGCTAGCCACAGCTAAAACCACTGATTTATGGTATTGCTATTTTGGCAATTAAATTTCACCCCAGAACATAATCTATCCTTTGACGGATACTATTAAACTTGTCCAGTCACAGCTGGAACACCAGATTCAGTGTATTGCTATTTTGGCAATTGAATTTACACCAGAAAAAAATATACCCTGTTACGGACAGATTTAAACTAGGCCTGCAACAGCTGGAACACCAGATTCAGAGTATTTTGGCAATTGGATTTCACCCCAGAACAAAATATATCCTTTACCGGACACTATTAAACCTGGCCAGCCACAGCTGAAACCACTGATTTATGGTATTGCTATTTTGGCAATTGAATTTCACCCCAGAACAAAATATATCCTTTGCAGGACACTATTAAACTTGTCCAGCCACAGCTGAAACCACTGATTATGGTATTGCTATTTTGGCAATTGAATTTCACCCCAGAACAAAATATATCCTTTGCAGGACACTATTAAATTTGGCCAGCCACAGCTGAAACCACTGATTTATGGTATTGCTATTTTGGCAATTAAATTTCACCCCAGAACAAAATATATCCTTTGCAGGACACTATTAAACTTGGCCAGCCACAGCTGAAACCACTGATTTATGGTATTGCTTTTATGGCAATTTAATTTAACCCCAGAACAAAATATAACCTTTGCAGGACACAATTAAACATGGCCAGCCACAGCTTAAACCACTGATTTATGGTATTTCTTTTTTTTCCTATTGAATTACACCCCAGAACAAAATATATCCTTTTCAGGACACTATTAAACTTGGCCAGCCACTGCTGAAACCACTGATTTATGGTATTGCTAATTTGGCAAATAAATTTCACCCCAGAAGAAAATCTATCCTTTAACGGATACTATTAAACTTGTCCAGTCACAGCTGGAACACCAGATTCAGGGTATTGCTATTTTTGCAATTAAATTTCACCCTAGAAAAAAATATACCCGGTTACAGACAGATTTAAACTAGGCCTGCAACAGATGGAACACCATATTCAGGGTATTGCTATTTTGGAAATTGAATTTCACCCCAGAACAAAATATATCCTTTGCCGGACACTATTAAACTTGGCCCGCCACAGCTGAAACCACTCAGTTATGGTATTGCTATTTTGGCAATTGAATTTCACCCCAGAACAAAATATATCCTTTGCAGGACACTATTAAACTTGGCCAGCCACAGCTGAAACCACAGATTTTTGTATTGCTATTTTGGCAATTGAATTTCACCCAGAACAAAATATATCCTTTGCAGGACACTATGAAACTTGGCTGGCCACAGCTGAAACCCCTGATTTATGGTATTGCTATTTTGGCAATTAAATTTCACCTCAGAACATAATCTATCCTTTGACGGATACCATTAAACTTGTCCAGTCACAGCTGGAACACCAGATTCAAGGTATTGCTATTTTGGCAATTAAATTTCACCTCAGAACATAATCTATCCTTTGACGGATACCATTAAACTTGTCCAGTCACAGCTGGAACACCAGATTCAGGGTATTGCTATTTTGGCAATTAAATTTCACCCCAGAAAAAAATATACCCAGTTACAGACAGATTTAAACTAGGCCTGCAACAGCTGGAACACCAGATTCAGGGTATTGCTCTTTTGGCAATTGAATTTCACCCCAGAACAAAATATATCCTTTGCAGGACACTATTAAACTTGTCCAGCCACAGCTGAAACCACTGATTTATGGTATTGCTATTTTGGCAATTGAATTTCACCCCAGAACAAAATATATCCTTTGCAGGACACTATTAAACTTGGCCAGCCACAGCTGAAACCAATGATTTATGGTATTGCTATTTTGGCAATTGAATTTCACCCCAGAACAAAATATATCCTTTGCAGGACACTATTAAACTTGGCCAGCCACAGCTGAAACCACTGATTTATGGTATTGCTATTATGGCAATTGAATTTCACCCCAGAACAAAATATATCCTTTGCAGGACACAATTAAATATGGCCAGCCACAGCTGAAACCACTGATTTATGGTATTGCTATTTTGGCAATTGAATTTCACCCCAGAACACAATATATCCTTTGCCGGACACTATTAAACTTGTCCAGCCACAGCTGAAACCACTGATTTATGGTATTGCTATTTTGGCAATTGAATTTCACCCAGAACAAAATATATCCTTTGCAGGACACTATTAAACTTGGCCAGCCACAGCTGAAACCACAGATTTTTTGTATTGCTATTTTGGCAATTGAATTTCACCCAGAACAAAATATATCCTTTGCAGGACACTATGAAACTTGGCTGGCCACAGCTGAAACCACTGATTTATGGTATTGCTATTTTTGCAATTAAATTTCACCTCAGAACATAATCTATCCTTTGACGGATACTATTAAACTTGTCCAGTCACAGCTGGAACACCAGATTCAGGGTATTGCTATTTTGGCAATTAAATTTCACCCCAGAAAAAAATATACCCAGTTACAGACAGATTTAAACTAGGCCTGCAACAGCTGGAACACCAGATTCAGGGTATTGCTCTTTTGGCAATTGAATTTTACCCCAGAACAAAATATATCCTTTGCCAGATACTATTAAACATGGCCAGCCACAGCTGAAACCACTGATTTATGGTATTGCTATTTTGGCAATTAAATTTTACCCCAGAAAAAAATCTATCCTTTGACGGATACTATTAAACTTGTCCATTCACAGCTGGAACAGCAGATTCAGTGTATTGCTATTTTGGCAATTTAATTTCACACCAGAAAAAAATATACCATGTTACGGACAGATTTAAACTAGGCCTGCAACAGCTGGAACACCAGATTCAGAGTACTGTATTGATATTTTGGCAATTGGATTTCACCCCAGAACAAAATATATCCTTTGCCGGACACTATTAAACCTGGCCAGCCACAGCTGAAACCACTGATTTATGGTATTGCTATTTTGACAATTGAATTTCACCCCAGAACAAAATATATCCTTTGCAGGACACTAATAAACTTGGCCAGCCACAGCTGAAACCACCGATTTATGGTATTGCTATTTTGGCAATTGAATTTCACCCCAGAACAAAATGTATCCTTTGCCGGTCACTATTATACTTTGCCAGCCACTGCTGGGACACCAGATTTAGAGGATTGCTATTTTGGCAATAAGCACAGCCAAGCCCCTGATGTAGGATATAGCAAAAAAAAAAACTAATATTGATGGATTGATGGACTTGGTGGCATCTTGTGCTGGTGCACCACAAGTCACAAAATGGCCACCGATCACCCCAGAAAAAAGTGACAAAAAAACGCTCTGTGCAGCCTAAAAACCAGTGAGCAATTAACTAGCAGAAGTTGAATGATTCACAGCTGTAAATCAATCACTTCTTTAGGGGTTTTTGCTGACTTTTCCCTGCCTAATCTTGCACTCACAGAAGCTGCGTCCTCTCCCTACACTAATCAGAGCAGTGTGACGTGCGGCGCTACATGACTCCAGCCTAAATAGAGGCTTGGTCAAATGCTGCACTTGGCCATTCACTGCCATGCCATTAGTAGGTATGGCTGTGATGGCTTCTTAGGGGAAGAAGTAAAACGCTAGCTGATTGGCTGCTGTGCAGCCCTTCAGAAAGCGGGAAGATATTGCCGAACAACGGACCCGAACCCAAACTTTTTTGAAAATGTTCGGGTCCGGGTCCCAAACACCCCAAAATTTTGTACGAACCCGAACTATGCTCGAACTGTTCGCTCAACACTAGTTATCACTTTTGCCTTATGGCACGGTGCTCCATCGTGCTGGAAAATGAATTGTTCTTCACCAAACTGTTGTTGGATTGTTGGAAGAAGTTGCTGTTAGAGTTTTTTTTTCTACCATTCTTTATTCATGGCTACATCGGAGAATTTGACTTTGCCCCAGTCCTCAGCAGTCCATTTACCATACTTTCTGCAGAAGATCAATCTGTCCCTGATGGTTTTTTTGGAGAGAAGTGGCTTCTTTGCTGCCCTTCTTGACAACAGACCATCTTCCAAAAGTCTTCGTCTCACTGTGCGTGCAGATGCGCTCACACCTGCCTGCTGCCATTCCTGAGCAAGCTCTGCACTGGTCGCACTCCGATCCCGCAGATGAATCCTCTTTAGGAGACGATCCTGGTGCTTGCTGGACTTTCTTGGACGCCCTGAAGCCTCCTTAACAAGAATTGAACTTCTTTCCTTGAAGTTCTTTATGATCCTATAAATTGTTGATTGAGGTGCAATATTAGTAGCCACAATATCCTTGCCTGTGAAGCAATTTTTATGCAATGTAATGATGGATGCACGTGTTTTTTGCAGGTCACCATGGTTAACAATGGAAGAACAATGATTTCAAGCATCACCCACCTTTTAACATGTCAAGTCTGCCATTTTAACCCAATCAGCCTGACATAATGATCTCCAGCCTTGTGCTTGTCAACATTCTCACCTGAGTTAACAAGACGATTACGGAAATGATCTCCGCAGGTCCTTTAATGACAGCAATGAAATGCAGTGGAAAGTTTTTTTTTGGGATTAAGTTAATTTTTATGGCAAAGAAGGAATATGCAATTCATCTGATCACTCTTCATAACATTCTTGAGTATATGCAAATTGATATTATAAAAACTTAAGCAGCAACTTTTCCAATTTCCAATATTTATGTAATTCTCAAAACTTTTGGCCACGACTGTACATTCCACAAAAGGACTTTAAAAAATATAACTGCACCGCTGAATGGCAAATAGGCTCTTATTTTTTTCCACTTATACATGACACTACAGGCTTTAGAACATATAACTTCACCGCTGAACGGCAATTATATTTTTCTTTTTTCCACTTATATACTCCACAAAAGGGCTTTAGAACAAATAACTACACCACTGAATAGGCTCTTATTATTTTCCACTTATACACTCCACAAAAGAGTTGTAGAACATATAACTGCACCGCTGAATAGCAAATAGGCCCTTATTTTTTTCCACTTATACCGTACATAACACTAATGGCTATAGAACATATAACTGCACCGCTGAACAGCAAATATATTTTTCTTTTTTCCACGTATTCACTCCACAAAAGGGCTTTAGAGCATATAACTGCACCGCTGAACGGCAACTAGGCCCTTATTTTTTTCCACTTATACATTACACGAAAGGCTTTAGAACATATAACTTCACCGCTGAATGGCAACTATATTTGTCTTTTTTCCACTCATACAGTCCACAAAAGAGCTTTAGAACAAATAACTACACCGCTGAATGGCAAATATATTTATCTTTTTTCCACTTATACAATCCAAAAAAGAGATTTAGAACATATAACTGCACCGCTGAATGGCAAATAGGCCCTTATTGTTTTCAACTTATACAGTACATAACACTAAAGGCTTTAGAACATACAATTGCACTGCTAATCGGCAAATATATATATTTCTTTTCCTCTTATACACTCCACAAAAGGCTTTAGAGCATAACTGCACCGATTAATGGCAAAAAGGCTCTTATTTCTTTCCATTTATACACGACACAAAAGGCTTTAGAACACATCACTGCAACGTTGAACGGTAAATATATTTTTCTTTTTTCCACTTATACACTCCACAAAAGGGCTTTAAAACATCCAACTGCTTGCAGCGCTGAATGGCAAATATATTTTTCTTTTTTCCACTTACACACTCCACTAAAGGACTTTAGAACATATAACTGCACCGCTGTATGGCATATAGGCCCTTATTTTTTCCACTTATACACAACTCAAAAGGCTTTAGAACATATAACTGCACTGCTGAATGGCAAATAGGCCCTTATTGTTTTCCACTTATACAGTACATAACACTAAAGGCTTTAGAACATACAATTGCACCGCTAATCGGCAAATATATATATTTCTTTTCCTCTCATACACTCTAAAAAAGGCTTTAGAACATATAACTGCACCGCTTAACGGTAAATAGGCCTTTATTTTTTTCCACTTATACACAACACAAAAGGCTTTAGAGCATATAACTGCACCGATTAATGGCAAAAAGGCTCTTATTTCTTTCCATTTATACAAGGCTCAAAAGGCTTTAGAACATATAACTGCACCGCTGAACGGCAAATATATATATCTTTTTTTTCCTCTTATACACGACAGAAAAGACATATAACTGCAAAGCTAAGCGGTAAATATATATATATTTTTTCAACTTATTCACTCCACAAAATGGCTTTAGAACAGATACTGTAACTGCCCCGCTGAATGGCAAATAGGCCCTTATTTTTTTCCATTTATACACGACACAAAACTGTTTAGAATATATAACTGCACCGCTGAACGGCAAATATAATTTTTTTTTCCACTTATACACTCCACAAAAGGCTTTAGAACATATAACTGCACCACTGAACGGCAAAAATTTTTTTTAGAATTCATGATGGCTGAGGCTATTTATAGGGCTATGATATCACAGGGCTGGCTGGCTGCTGATTGGCTGCATGCATGGCATTATGGGTGATCCCCGTCCCGAAAGTTCCTTCCTCCATGTCCTCACATGGGCAGCAGCCATTTTATAAAAAAATACGATTCGCTACCACGAAGCCTGAGGAAATTTAGCTTCGGTGCAAATTGAATTTTTCCTGAAAAATAGATCGAATTCCACTTCGTCAACTTCGATTCACTCATTTCTAGTCATAGATGCCATTTGGCGGTGAAGTCACATTGCACTATAGCCATTTACGTTGTGTATTAAAAGGAAATATATTTATGTCCCATTAGTCGTTTTGCGGTGAATTGTGATTGTTATATTTCTTTGTTTGGGGTGTAGTAATAGGAAAAAGAATAGGTCTTAATTGCCGTTCTGCGGTTAATTATAATTGTTATTTTTGCTTGGAGGGGGTAGTTTATTAATCGGTAAAACATATATATATATATGTCTTAATTGCCATTCTGCGGTGAAGTTACATTGTACTACAGCCAATTACGTGGTATATAAAAAGGAAATATACGTACATCCCATTAACTGTTCAACTGTGAATTGTGATTGTTATGTTTCTTTTTTCAGGGTGTAGTAATTGGAAAAATAATTTGCCTTAATTGCCGTTCTGCAGTGAATTATAATTTTTTTTTTTTTTGAGGGGGGGGGGGGGGTGGTGTTTATTAATCAGATGAAAATTGTGGACATGGACCACGCGTTACGAATGGCCTGGGCACTCCTGTTTTTCTATGGTATAGTTTATAAAACCACAAGCTGAAAAAAAGGTGTTGTCTCATCCGGGCTCCTGAACTGAAGGGAGAGCACTGTATGCATGCACAGTCATTCTCCATTATGTTATGAGTGTTCGGATAATAGCTGATCACTGGCTCTGCTATTTTTAGAAATTCTATAGCAGTGAATGAAGATAATGCTGCGCATGCTTACTGTTATAGGGAGCGTGTGGGTGACACACTGTTATGGGGGACCTGTGGATGTCACACTGTTATGGGGGACCTGTGGATGTCACAACGTTATGGGGGATCTGTGGTGGACACTATTATGGAGGTTCTGTGGATGACAATGTTAGGGAGGATCTGTGGAGGACACTGTTATGGGGAACGTGTGGATGACACACTGTTATACTGTATGGGATCTGTGGATGTCACACTGTTATGGGGGGACCTGTGGATGTCACACTCTTATGGGGGACCTGTGGATGACACACTGTTATGGGGGATCTGTGGAGGACACTGTTAAGGGGTATCTGGTTGTGATATGACCACAATGTGTGACAGAGCTGTACAGATTCCTTTATTATCACACCAAAATAACAAATCCGGATAGTATTAAAACAATAATTGTATTATTACATTTAAAACAGAATTCACTTTCATAAAATGTAATACATTATATCTTAGCATGGTTGGTGGTGTTAATAACACAAAGGGACAAAAGCCCTCACCGGAGGTAATACATAGCATATGTAGTAATGCCAGGTTACATAACATTTATGCAGAACAGTGGTGTTAGTACAATCCACTAGTTGGAAACAATACAATTTGCCTAATATGACATGTGTTGGGCCAGAGCTGCTTCTAGTGTACAGATAGCTAATAGCATTGTCTGTTGTTGAATTGCCCTCACATCAAAGCCGGCCCACCACTGAAACAGTACCTTGTAAATAACAGTAACAATTTGTCCTCCCGTGTTATGACATGCGTTTCGCCGCAATGGCTTCCTCAAGGGAGCACAATCTGTGGCCAGAAGGTGAAGTGTGGCCAGGCTGCCAATGTAGGCACCACGGACCTGCGTCAACACATGCAGCATCACCATAAAGTGGCCTGGGACAACCATGGCTCCGATGTGGTGGTCCAGCCTGCCGCAGAAACCGCTGCATCAGCCAGTAGCACACACACGGTTTCAGGCAGTCAAGGCTCCACCACCTCAGCTGAAGGGAGCTGTCTGTCCTTCCCATCATCTGCTGGACCTGATGCTCCTGCTCCTCCTTCTACTCCTGAAAGATTATCAAAATTAGGGTTATTCACTTTAGAAAAAAGAAGACTGAGGGGAGATCTAATTACTATGTATAAATATATCAGGGGTCAGTACAGAGATCTCTCCCATCATCTATTTATCCCCAGGACTGTGACTGTGACAAAGGGACATCCTCTGCGTCTAGAGGAAAGAAGGTTTGCACCCAAACATAGAAGAGGATTCTTTACGTTAAGAGCAGTGAGACTATGGAACTCTCTGCCTGAGGAGGTGGTGAATGGTGAGTACAATAAAGGAATTCAAGAGGGGCCTGGATGTATTTCTGGAGTATAATAATATTACAGGTTATAGCTACTAGAGATGGTTCATTGATCCAGGGAGTTATTCTGATTGCCTGATTGGAGCCGGGGAGGAATTTTATATTCCCCTTAAGTGGGGAATATTGGCTTCTACCTCACAGGGTTTTTTCTGCCTTCCTCTGGATCAGCTAGCAGGATGTTAGGGCGAACTGTTATTTCCGCTTCTGCCTCCACGTTCTCACACCATTGGTTCTGCAACAATGTCTGCCTCTGCCTCCTCATCCTCCACCGGGTCCTCAGCCTCCACTGCAGGGACAATTCACAGTGCTCCTCCAGCATACCACATGTGCAGGGCATGGCGGTGTCACGCTGTTCTGCACCTAGTTTGCCTGGGCGAATGGAGTCGCACAGGAGAGGAACTGCTCCACGTCCATCATCAATAAATCGATAACTGGTTTTCTCCTCGACAACTCAAAATTGGAACGATGGTGTCCGACAGCGGGAAGAACATGGTATCGGCGCTGAGTCAATGAGGGCTGAGCCATGCGCCCTGAATTGTGCATGTGTTAAATCTTTTTGTAAAGCGGTTCCTGAAGTATTCACCCCATCTGCAAGACAGATGTCTTTTTTCGGCCTTATGTACTATGTTACTATGTTACTCCTAGTCAGTCATTCCGTCAGCAATCGATCACTGAAGCGATTGCCAAGAGACAATAATATGCGTGCCGAGCCGAGCTGTTATTTCTTTGCGAAAAAGGCAGTACCAGCCCTGCACATATGTGTAGAACAGAAGGTGGGCCAGTCGGTGTCTGCCAAATTGCACTGCAGCAGCAACGTGTGGAGCTGTAATTATGGTCAAGGACAATATGTGTCCTTTATGGCCCACTGAGTAAATGTGGTTCCTGCCCAGCCACACCAGCAACTTGGCCAGGTGACGCCGCTTCCGCCACCACGTTCTCACACCATTGGTTCTGCAACAATGTCTGCCTCTGTCTTCTCATCCTCCACCGGGTCCTCAGCCTCCACTGCAGGGACAATTCACAGTGCTCCTCCAGCATACCACATGTGCAGGGCACGGCGGTGTCACGCTGTTCTGCACCTAGTTTCGAATAGAGTCGCACAGGAGATGAACTGCTCCGCGTCCATCATCAATAAATCGATAACTGGTTTTCTCCTCGACAACTCAAAATCGGTGCTGAGTCAATGAGGGCTGAGCCATGCGCCCTGAATTGTGCATGTGTTAAATCTTGTTGTAAAGCGGTTCCTGAAGTATTCACCCCATCTGCAAGACATCCTGAAAATGGGCAGGAAACTTTGCATACACTTCAGCCACTCGTAAACTGCAAAGCACACCCTCCTCGAGCTGCTGTGGCAGAACGGCATCCCCCAACATAGGCTGATCTGCGATGTTTCCACCTGTTGGAATTCCACCCTCCATATGTTGGGCCGATTATATGAACAGAGAAAGGCCATAAACCATTTCTTGATGATATAGGCGGAGAGTAACTTTGATGTTAGCCAGTGGCAGCTCATGCTTGACACCTGCCATTTGCCTTTGAAGAGGCCACTTTATTTGTCAGTCGCCAGGACTACGGGATGAATAACGTCATTCCACTGATTCATGTTCTGGAACAGATGCTGCTAAATCTGACTGGCCAAGGGACAGGAGACATGGCGACTACATCTCACGGCCACATGAGCCCTGTGGGGGCTGAATGAGAGGAGGAGGAGGACATTGGAGCACAAGCAATGCATAGAGAAATGGCTGTTTTTTATACACAGGGGACAGGAGAGGAGGAGCAGGAGCAGCCAGAGGAGCTACAGTGCGATGAGGAAGACGAGGCAGATGACCAAGACACACCATGGCAGTATGCAGTAATGATAGACGCAGGGAGTATCTCCGAGTCACTTGCGCAAAAGGCCCGATGCATGCTCAGTTGTTTGTGTAGTGACAGTTGAATTGTCACCATTCTGGAGGGAGATGACTACTGGCTCTAAACCATGTTAGACCCTCACTACCGGTCCAAAATGGGGGCCTTTTTTACACCCGATGAGCAGGAGAAAAAACTGATCTTTGTGCGCCATTGCCCATCCTCACGCAAGAGGGGGGGGGGGCAGAAGCAGTACCAGCTTCATCAGCAGCAACTTAAGTCTACAGTTGCTGATGAGCAGATTTCTTCACCTCTGCCTACTGAAGAAAATACTTACCTTCAGCAGCTAGACATAGAGCAGAACCTAAACCAGCAGGCTGTGGCATATTTTGAGGACACCCTGCCACCCCACATCGAAGATCCCCTGGACTACTGGGCAGCCAAACTTGATTTGTGGCCGCAAACTGGCTGAGTTTGCCCTGGACAAGCTTTCCTGCCCGGCCAGCAGAGTGGCATCAGAGTGGGTGTTTAGTGCGGCAGGGGCCATAGTTACCGCAAGGAGACCTCGCCTGTCCCCCCAAAATGTGGAGAAACTGACCTTTGTGAAGATGAATCAGGCATGGATCAGCCAGGATTTTCAAAAACCAGTGCCTGATGCATCAGACTAGATCATCCATGGTGCCACACCTACACTTTGATAAAAGAGACCTGTTTCTTCTGGCTACCTGTTTCATCTACTATTCTGATTTGATGCTGCCACCCACTTGATGCCACACCTGCTGCCAGGTGCTCCTACTGCCACCCACTATCTTCAGCTGGTACTGGTATTGCCCTCTACCTCCCCACTGGGCCACTTTGTGGTATCCTCATGCAGCTGCCACCTCACCACTCTGGTCTCCATATGCTGCTGCCACATCACCACTCTGTGGTCATCTCATGCTGCTGCCTCCTCACCACTCTGTCACTGAGCCACTCTGTGGTCTCCTCATGCTGCTGTCACATCACCACTGTGTCACATCATCACTGGGCCACTCTGTAGTCTCCTCAGGCTGCTGCCACCTCACCACTACCGCTCCACAGTATTTTTGTAGCTGGTCTCCCTAAGATCAGCTATTGCTTTGTTCGAGTAGTCACCAAAGCATTGCTCCCGGTTAGCCAGAATCCTACTCCACACTGATGAGGGGCAACACCCCGAAACAGCTGTCTGTGGATGGATAACTTGCTTAGGTCTTCCCTGTCACATCCTTAAAGCTTGTAAAAAAGCGGGATCTTGACATAGGGGCCACTTAATATGGTGGTTTTGGTGATCTCTGTAATAGAGACACCCCTTTGCTTGTTTTTCCTTCCTTTGAGGGATATCTGGCTTTCACTGTGTTGTAGACCCATAACTGGGGCTCCACAATCTTTTTGCATTTTATGTTTCCCAGGGAGCTTTGCACTTTGGATTGCTGTGTTTGAGACTCTTAAGTGAGGCTCCATGGTATTTTTGTAGCTGGTCTCCCTAAGATCAGCTATTGCTTTGTTTGAGTAGTCACCAAAGCATTGCTCCCCGTTAGCCAGAATCCTACTCCACACTGATGAGGGGCAACACCCCGAAACAGCTGTCTGTGGATGGATAACTTGCTTAGGTCTTCCCTGTCACATCCTTAAAGCTTGTAAAAAAGCGGGATCTTGACATAGGGGCCACTTAATATGGTGGTTTTGGTGATCTCTGTAATAGAGACACCCCTTTGCTTGTTTTTCCTTCCTTTGAGGGATATCTGGCTTTCACTGTGTTGTAGACCCATAACTGGGGCTCCACAATCTTTTTGCATTTTATGTTTCCCAGGGAGCTTTGCACTTTGGATTGCTGTGTTTGAGACTCTTAAGTGAGGCTCCACGGTATTTTTGTAGCTGGTCTCCCTAAGATCAGCTATTGCTTTGTTTGAGTAGTCACCAAAGCATTGCTCCCGGTTAGCCAGAATCCTACTCCACACTGATGAGGGGCAACACCCGAAACAGCTGTCTGTGGATGGATAACTTGCTTAGGTCTTCCCTGTCACATCCTTAAAGCTTGTAAAAGAGCGGGATCTTGACATAGGGGCCACTTAATATGGTGGTTTTGGTGATCTCTGTAATAGAGACACCCCTTTGCTTGTTTTTCCTTCCTTTGAGGGATATCTGGCTTTCACTGTGTTGTAGACCCATAACTGGGGCTCCACAATCTTTTGCATTTTATGTTTCCCAGGGAGCTTTGCACTTTGGATTGCTGTGTTTGAGACTCTTAAGTGAGGCTCCACGGTATTTTTGTAGCTGGTCTCCCTAAGATCAGCTATTGCTTTGTTTGAGTAGTCACCAAAGCATTGCTCCCGGTTAGCCAGAATCCTACTCCACACTGATGAGGGGCAACACCCTGAAACAGCTGTCTGTGGATGGATAACTTGCTTAGGTCTTCCCTGTCACATCCTTAAAGCTTGTAAAAGAGCGGGATCTTGACATAGGGGCCACTTAATATGGTGGTTTTGGTGATCTCTGTAATAGAGACACCCCTTTGCTTGTTTTTCCTTCCTTTGAGGGATATCTGGCTTTCACTGTGTTGTAGACCCATAACTGGGGCTCCACAATCTTTTGCATTTTATGTTTCCCAGGGAGCTTTGCACTTTGGATTGCTGTGTTTGAGACTCTTAAGTGAGGCTCCACGGTATTTTTGTAGCTGGTCTCCCTAAGATCAGCTATTGCTTTGTTTGAGTAGTCACCAAAGCATTGCTCCCAGTTAGCCAGAATCCTACTCCACACTGATGAGGGGCAACACCCTGAAACAGCTGTCTGTGGATGGATAACTTGCTTAGGTCTTCCCTGTCACATCCTTAAAGCTTGTAAAAGCGGGATCTTGACATAGGGGCCACTTAATATGGTGGTTTTGGTGATCTCTGTAATAGAGACACCCCTTTGCTTGTTTTTCCTTCCTTTGAGGGATATCTGGCTTTCACTGTGTTGTAGACCCATAACTGGGGCTCCACAATCTTTTGCATTTTATGTTTCCCAGGGAGCTTTGCACTTTGGATTGCTGTGTTTGAGACTCTTAAGTGAGGCTCCACGGTATTTTTGTAGCTGGTCTCCCTAAGATCAGCTATTGCTTTGTTTGAGTAGTCACCAAAGCATTGCTCCCGGTTAGCCAGAATCCTACTCCACACTGATGAGGGGCAACACCCCGAAACAGCTGTCTGTGGATGGATAACTTGCTTAGGTCTTCCCTGTCACATCCTTAAAGCTTGTAAAAAGCGGGATCTTGACATAGGGGCCACTTAATATGGTGGTTTTGGTGATCTCTGTAATAGAGACACCCCTTTGCTTGTTTTTCCTTCCTTTGAGGGATATCTGGCTTTCACTGTGTTGTAGACCCATAACTGGGGCTCCACAATCTTTTGCATTTTATGTTTCCCAGGGAGCTTTGCACTTTGGATTGCTGTGTTTGAGACTCTTAAGTGAGGCTCCACGGTATTTTTGTAGCTGGTCTCCCTAAGATCAGCTATTGCTTTGTTTGAGTAGTCACCAAAGCATTGCTCCCGGTTAGCCAGAATCCTACTCCACACTGATGAGGGGCAACACCCTGAAACAGCTGTCTGTGGATGGATAACTTGCTTAGGTCTTCCCTGTCACATCCTTAAAGCTTGTAAAAAGCGGGATCTTGACATAGGGGCCACTTAATATGGTGGTTTTGGTGATCTCTGTAATAGAGACACCCCTTTGCTTGTTTTTCCTTCCTTTGAGGGATATCTGGCTTTCACTGTGTTGTAGACCCATAACTGGGGCTCCACAATCTTTTTGCATTTTATGTTTCCCAGGGAGCTTTGCACTTTGGATTGCTGTGTTTGAGACTCTTAAGTGAGGCTCCATGGTATTTTTTGTAGCTGGTCTCCCTAAGATCAGCTATTGCTTTGTTTGAGTAGTCACCAAAGCATTGCTCCCGGTTAGCCAGAATCCTACTCCACACTGATGAGGGGCAACACCCCGAAACAGCTGTCTGTGGATGGATAACTTGCTTAGGTCTTCCCTGTCACATCCTTAAAGCTGGTAAAAAAGCGGGATCTTGACATAGGGGCCACTTAATATGGTGGTTTTGGTGATCTCTGTAATAGAGACACCCCTTTGCTTGTTTTTCCTTCCTTTGAGGGATATCTGGTTTTCACTGTGTTGTAGACCCATAACTGGGGCTCCACAATCTTTTTGCACCTCACCACTATGTCACTGGGCCACTCTGTAGTCTCCTCATTCTGCTGCCACCACTGGGCCACTCTGTAGTCTCCTCATGCTGCTGCCACCTCCCCACTATGTCACTGGGCAACTCTGTAGTCTTCTCATACTGCTGCCACCTCACCACTCTATAGTCTCCTCATGCTGCTGCCACCTCACCACTATGTCACTGGGCCACTCTGTAGTCTCCTCATGCTGCTGCCACCACTGGGCCACTCTGTAGTCTCCTCATACTGCTGCCACCTCACCACTCTATAGTCTCCTCATGCTGCTGACACCTCACCACTATGTCACTGGGCCAATCTGTAGTTTCGTCATGCTGCTTACACATCACCACTCTGTGGTCTCTGAATGCTGATGCTAACTCAACACTCTGTCACTGGGCCACGTTGTGGTCTCCTCATGCTGCTGCCACCTCACCACTTTGTGGTGTCCTCATGTTGCTGCCTCCTCACCACTATGTTACTGTGCCACTCTATGGTCTCCTCATGCTTCTGCTACCAAACCACTATGTCACTGGGCCACTCTCTGGTCTCTTCATGCTGCTGCCACCTCACGACTATGGGCCACTCTGTGGTCTCCTCATGCTACTGCCACCTCACCACTCTGTGGTATCCTCATGCTGTTGCCACATCACCACTCTGCAGTCTCCTCAAGCTGCTACCACCTCACCACTATGTCACTGGCCACTCTGTGGTCTCCTCATGCTGCTGCCACCTCGCTACTATGTCACTGGGCCACTCTGTTGTCTCCTAATGCTGCTTCCACATCACCACTATGTCACTGGGCCACTCTGTGGACTCCTTATGCTGTTTCTACCCTCCCCACTCCATGACTGGGCCACTATTTTACCTTTTTGGCCTGGTTGACATCCTACCCACGCCACCACGCCTGGTTGACATCCTCCCACGCCACTCTCCTCATCACTATTTGTCCGCCTAGTGGAGGAAAGGACAGAGGCAGGTTGAGGACAGGTGAGGGCACAGGGCCTGCTCCCAGGCCATGCCAACCAAGGGTTGTGTCTGACAAACCCACTGACTCTTGGCTGGGGGAGTGTGATGTCACTTGCAACAAAGTCGAAGATCGATTCAACCATTCAAGAACCGCTGGGTTGCTGGTCACGACACGACCACTAGCTGACACTTTGTTCGTGACTGGTTGAATAACACTCCAAGTAAAATAAATGCGTGGTTCACAGGAGACGGTTCCCAAGCCGAATATCAATCAAGGCAAATAAAATTCCTGAGATCCACTGTATTGCTTCAATTGTGATTTTATTCAGCTTTTACATCAGATATGCGGATTACCAGTTACAGTTATGACGTTTCGGCAATTCGCCTTCATCAGAGAACTGGATGAGCGGCACAAAAGGAGTATAGGGACACGGTGGTCGCGTAAGTTGGGTTCTATGGCCCTAGTGGGGGTAGTAGGAGGCAAGCTGCCATGTCTGATGTAAAAGCTGAATCAAACCACAATTGAAGCAATACAGTGGATCTCAGGAATTTTATTTGCCTTGATCACTAGCTGACACTGGGAGCTCAGGCCTCTTGAAGTCTCCACTGCTGCCACGGCCCTTAGCACTGCTGTGACCTCTGCCTGCGGCCGAAACATTTAGGCCTCTGCCACTCCCCTGTGCAGGGCCTGGCACTTCTCTGTCTGACATACTGTTAGATCAAATAATCAAATGTTAGATCAAATATTTTTTATTTTGCCACTAATACACGGAAAACTGGGTTTTAGAATATATCACTGCACCACAGACCGACAATTAGGCACAAATTTTTTTCAACTTTTACACAAAAGGCTTTTCAACAGATAAGTGCAACGATGAACAGGGATAATATTTTTATTTCGCCACTAATACACAGAAAATGGGCTTTAGAATCTATCACTGCACCGCTGAGCAACAGATATTTTTTTTCTTTTTTCCACTAATACAGGCCACAAAAGGCTTTACAGCAAATAACTGCACCGCTGAGCGGCAAATCATTTTTTTCTTTTTCCACTAACACACAGAAAAAAGGGCTTTAAAACAGATAACTGCTGCACCGCTGAGCAGCAAATATCTTTTTTCTTTTTCCACTAACACACAGAAAAAGGGCTTTAAAACAGATAACTGCACCGCTGAGCAGCAAATATTTTTTTTCTTTTTCCTCTAATACACGCAAAAAAGGGCTTTAAAACAGATAGCTGTACTGCTGAGTGGCAAACATATTTTTTCTTTTTCCACTAATACATGGAAAAAAGGGATTTAGAACAGATAACTGCACCACTGAGCGGTAAATATATTTTACTTTTTCCACTAATACACAACAAAAAGGGCTGTAAATTCTTGTAAATGCTTATATTGTATTACATATAACTGCACCGCACAAGGGCAAATAAAATGTAGAAATATTTCCTTGTAATAAACCCTGTTAATGCTTGTATCAAACAGCACTTGCACCCTAATAAGAATGGTTTACTGAAATTACAGAGCTGTATAATGGCAATTTGGATCCCAAGTCAGTGCAGCAAGGTGTAATTGGATTGTTCCTATTACCCAGGCTGTCACCTCCCCAACTGAACCCTGTTCAACAGAAATGCTGGTGGAATGATTACTCCCTATCCTTTCCCTACACCTTGAATAATCTTTCCCTGCACTTGTAAATAGTTTTTTTTTCACCACAATCAAGTCTTTTTTATCACTGTCCCTAGCGCCTGCAGACACGTCTCTCCCTGCACTAAGTACGCTGGTGAATGGCAGAATCTAAGATGGCTGATGCTATTTATAGGGCTGTGATGTCACAGGGTTGGCGGCTGACTGGCTGCATGCATGTCAGTATGAGTGATCCCGCCTTCCAGAGTTCCTTGCCTCATGTCCTCACACATGCAGCAGCTACTTTAGAAAAAAACGTGATTCGTTACCACGAATCGTGAGGAAATTCAGCTTCTGTGTGAATCGAATTTTCCTTAAATTTGGATCGAATTTGTCAGCTTCAATTCGCTCATCTCTGCCTGGCACTAAAATTGACCTGTAGGGCTGAATTCACACGAGTTATTTGGTCAGTTTTGGTCTATAACTGCCAAAATAAGTGAAGTGTGCAGTGATTCTAAGAGCGACACCTGTCATCTGCTTGTCATACTGACTCACAGTATTGTTTCACTACCACAGCAGACTCCCTATGCCTGCTACTGCAAGGCACAGTGTTCCACACCACTATACACGCTCTCTTTAGCCAGGAAATAGCTGCTTTTTAACCGCTACAGGACCGCCTAACGCAGGGATGCGTCCTGCGGGCGGCCCTGTAGCTCTGAGTTGACGCGTCGGCGCGTCATCTCGTGAGAGCCGAGATTTCCTGTGAACGCGCGCGCGTGCGCGTTCCTGAGGAGCGCGGCACAGCAGTTCGGCTACAGCCTGCCAGCGATGGATCATCGCTGGCAGGCTGTAGATGCGAATAAAATCGCATCAAACTGCTATATCAGACGCTGTTTTATGAACAGCGTCTGATATAGCTGCTACCTGGTCCTCTGGTGGTCCCATTTACTGGGATCGACCACCAGAGGACCAGGTAACTACAATAAAGTTGCACCAAACACTACACTAACCCCCCACCCCCTCACCTATTAACCCCTTGATCACCCCATCTAGACCCCTGATCACCCCCTGTCATTGATCACACCCCTTGTAAGGCTCCATTCAGGCGTCCATATGTGTTTTGCGGATCCGTGGATTCCGCGGATCCAGCGGATCCGATCCGCGGATCCGATCCGCGGATCCTCAAAACACGGACACCCGGCAATGTGCTTTCCGCATTTTGCAGATCCGCACATTGCCAGAACTATATAGAAAATGCTTTTCTTGTCCGCGGTTGCGGACAAGAATAGGACATGTTCTATATTTTTGCAGAACGGAAGTGCAGACCGGAAGCGCAGATCCGTAATTCCGGATCCGAGCGGGACAAAGTCTGTCCCCATAGAAATGAATGGGTCCGCAATTCCGTTCCGCAAACAGAATTTCGGACGTGTGAATGGGGCATAAGGGCCCCCTTTACCGCCAGTTAGCTAGCTACTTGTTAGGTAGCTAGCGCCCAACCCACCGCACCGCAGTCACTGATTTTGGCAGAGATTTTTTCATCCACATTGATCGATGCGAATGAAAAAATCTGTGCCGTTCATTTTTTTTTCAGCGCAGAGGCTGAACGGAAAAAAATCTCATTACCCGTCTGCTCAATATACGGAGAATCGCAGAAACTCCTAATGCTGGCCATACGTGTAATGATTGCGAAGACCCCTAAAATGCCAGGGCAGTACAAAAACCCCACATGTGACCCCATTTTAGAAAGAAGACACCCCAAGGTATTCCGTGAGGGGTATGGTGAGTTCATGGAAAATATTATTTTTTGTCACAAGTTAGTGGAATATGAGACTGTAAAAAAAAACAAAAAAAAAAACAATTTCCGCTAACTTGTTCCAAATTTTTTTTTTCTGTGAACTCACCATACCCCTCACAGAATACCTTGGGGTGTCTTCTATCCACAATGGGGTCACTTGTGGGGTATTTATACTGCCCTGGCATTTTAGCGATCCTAAAGCGTGAGAATCCAAATGCGTAAAAATGCCCTGTGAAATCCTAAAGGTACTCATTGGTTTTAGGGCCTCTTTGCGCATCTTGGCTGCAAAAAGTGTCACTCATGTGGTATCGCCGTACTCAGGAGAAGTAGGGCAATGTGTTTTGGGGTGTATTTTTATATATACCCATGCTGGGTGTGAGAAATATCGCTGTAAACGACAACTTTTTAAAAATTTTATTCAAAGTTGTCAATTTACAGAGATATTTCTCTTACCCAACATGGGTATATGTAAAAATACACCCTAAACACATTGCCCTACTTCTCCTGAGTACGGCGATACCACATGTGTGACACTTTTGCAGCCAAGATGCGCAAAGGGCCCAAATTCAACGAGTACCTTTTAGGAAGGAGCATTTTTACGCATTTTCTTCTCACGCTTTAGGGCCCCTAAAATGCCAGGGCCGTATAAATACCCCACATGTGACCCCATTTTGGAAAGAAGACACCCCAAGGTATTCGCTGAGGGGCATAATGAGTCCATGAAAAATTAAACTTTTTGTCAAAAGTTAGCGGAAACGGAGACTTTGTGAGAAAAAACAATAAAAAATCAATTTCCACTAACTTGTGCCAAAAAAAAAATCTTCTATGAACTCGCCATGCCCCTCATGGAATACCTTGGGGTGTCTTCTTTCCAAAATGGGGTCACATGTGGGGTATTTATACTGTCCTGGCATTTTAGGGACCCCTAAAGCGTGAGAAGAAAAATGCGTAAAAATGCCCTCCTAAAAGGTACTCATTGGAATTAGGGCCCCTTTGCGCATCTTGGCTGCAAAAAGTGTCACACATGTGGTATCGGCGTACTCAGGAGAAGTAGGGCAATGTGTTTTGGGGTGTATTTTTACATATACCCATACTGGGTGAGAGAAATATCTCTGTAAATTGACAACTTTGAATAAAAAAATTTAAAAAGTTGTCGTTTACAGCGATATTTCTCACACGCAGCATGGGTATATGTAAAAATACACCCAAACTCATTGCCCTACTTCTCCTGAGTACGGCGATACCACATGAGTGCCACTTTTTGCAGCCTGGAGTGCGCAAAGGGCCCTAAAACCAATGAGTACCTTTAGGATTTCACAGGACATTTTTACGCATTTGGATTCTCACACTTTAGGGGCCCCTAAAATGCCAGGTGAGTATAAATACCCCACATGTGACCCCATTTTGGAAAGAAGACACCCCTAGGTATTCTGTGAGGGGCATGGTGAGTCCACAGAATTTTTATTTTTGGCACAAGTCAGCGGAAATTGTTTTTTTTTTTTTTTTTTTTTTTACAAAGTCTCATATTCCACTAACTTGTGACAAAAATAAAATTTTACATGAACTCACCATACCCCTCACAGAATACCTTGGGGTGTCTTCTTTCCAAAATGGGGTCACATGTGGGGTATTTTACTGCCCTGGCATTTTAGGGGGCCCTAAAGCGTGAGAAGAAGTCTGGAATCCAAATGCGTAAAAATGCCCTGTGAAATCCTAAAGGTAATCATTGGTTTTAGGGCCCCTTTGCGCACTCAAGCTGCAAAAAGTGGCACACATGTGGTATCGCCGTACTCAGGAGAAGTAGGGCAATGTGTTTTGGGGTGTATTTTTATATATACCCATACTTTGTGTGAAAAATATCTCTGTAAGCGACAACTTTTAAAAAATTTTATACAAAGTTGACAATTTACAGAGATATTTCTCTCACCCAACATGGGTGTATGTAAAAATACACCCCAAAACACATTGCCCTACTTCTCCTGAGTGCGGCGATACCACATGAGTGACACTTTTTGCAGCCTGGATGCGCAAAGGGACCCAAATTCCAATGAGTACCTTTAGGTTTTACATGGCGACTCACAATTTAGCCCGCCCAAAATGCCAGAACAGTAAACACACCCCACAAATGACCCCATTTCGGAAAGTAGACACCCCAAGGTATTCACTGAGGGGCATAGTGAGTCCGTCTGAGATTTTTTTTTTTTTGCCAGAAGTTATCAGAAATTGAAACTTTTTTTTTTTTTTTTCTCAGAAAGTGTCATTTTCCGCTAACTTGTGAAAAAAATGAAATGATACATGAACTCACCAAGCCCCTCCGTGAATACTTTGGGGTGTCTTCTATCTAAAATGGTGTGATTTGGGGGTATTTATACTTTCCTGACATTCTAGCACCTGAAGAAACATGACAGGCGCTCAGAAAGTCAGAGCTGCTTCAAAATGCCGAAATTCACTTTTTGCACCATAGTTTGTAAACGCTATAACTTTTACCCAAACCAATAAATATACACTTATTGGATTTTTTTATCAAAGACATGTAGAACAATAAATTTAGAGAAAAATTTATATAGAAATGTATTTTTTTTAAAAAAAATTTACAACAGAAAGTGAAAAATGTCATTTTTTTGCAAAAATTTCGGTCATTTTTGATTAATAGCAAAAAAAGTAAAAATGTCAGCAGCAATGAAATAGCACCAAATGAAAGCTCTATTAGTGAGAAGAAAAGGAGGTAAAATTCATTTGGGTGGTAAGTTGCATGACGGAGCAATAAACGGTGAAAGTAGTGTAGTGCAGAATTGTGAAAAGTGGCCTGGTCATTAAGGGTGTTTAAGCTAGGGGGGCTGAAGCGGTTAAACGACCAAATCAAATTTTTGAGAAATTCTCTCATCTCTGTCCTCCTCCACTGCCCAACTAATTAGTACCATCCCAAAGGGTTCCATAACTGTGGTAAGAGAGGAGGAGGCTGAGTCAAAATACCAACACATTCCCATTAATACCTATAGGAGTCCTTCTGTTGCTAACTGCTTTTGGCCACAGTGACCTGCTATTGGCTGTGGAGTGATTCAGGAGGTAAGTTCATTGTCAGGGGTTTGGTCATTGTAGGGGGAGTTATTTAGTCTTGGATAACCCCTTTAAGTGTCCTGAGAGGTGTATTTAATACTTAGAGGTAAGAGCGCCCTATTAAATGGAAGTTGACGGAGTGCAGTAAAGATATGTGTACTTGATCTTCCTGTGAAAGTAGGGTGGTCGGGGCGAAGGTTGGTTCATGGTCTGTTAATTGAGAAATTCGGGTATGCATTTTGTTTGTCCATGAAAAGGTGCACTTTAAACTTTTTTAACCGTTTCATGACATGTACAGCACTGGAGCAGCAGGCGTCATTACAGTGATCGGCATTTTTAAAGCCTTTAGATGTCGTGATTAAGGGAGATCACAGCATCTAAAGGGTGAAAAATCCAGAAGCTCGCGTGTAATTGATTTTAATTCGCTGAACCTCACTGAAGAGGCTCAGGGCATAGAATGTGTCGGCAGATAAGAACCATTTGGCCCATCTAGTCTGCCCAATATACTGAATACTATGAATAGCCCCTGGCCCTATATTATATGAAGGATGGCCTTATGCCAATCGCATGCATGCTTAAACTCCTTCACTGTATTTGTAGTTGCCACTTCTGCAGGAAGGCTATTCCATGCGTCCACTACTCTCTCAGTAAAGTAATACTTCCTGATATTACTTTTAAACCTTTGCTCCTCTAATTTAAAACTATGTCCTCTAGTAGCAGTTTTTCTTCTTTTAAATATTCTCTTCTCTTTTACTGTGTTGATTCCCTTTATGTATTTAAAAGTTTCTATCATATCCCCTCATTAAAGCTGCAATTCTTGTTTTGGCCACCAGGTGGCAGGACAAACGAAGAAATCAGCAATTGTGAGCAATAACTGGATTAAAAAAATCCATAATTGTTCAGAATAATAAAAAAAAGAAAGAAATTGGATTTCTTGTGCTCAAATACGAGATTCAAAATCATAACAAAAAAGTAAAAAAAATGTTAAAAAATATGTACAAAAATTAAAAAATATAACAGTTTAAATCACCACCTTTACCTATACATAAATAACAAAAATATATAAACATCATGATTATCCCTGTGACCAAAAACGCATGTAATATCAAAATCTTAAAATATTGAAAAAAAAGAGTGAAAATGACCAATTTGCTTTTTTTCACTGCTTCTCTTACCCAAAAGATGTAATAAAATGTGATAAAAAAAAAAGTCACACACGCTCCAAAATGGTATCAATAAAAACTACAGATTGTCCCAGAAAAAATTAGCCCTCACACAGCTCAGTAGATATAACTATAAAAAAGTTATGAGGGTCAGAATATAGTGATGTAAAAAATTTTTTTTTTTCAAAGTTTAAAGGTGTTCTGCAGTTTGTTTAAACTGATGATCTATCCTCTGCATAGATCATCAGCATCTGATCGGTGGGAGTCCGACACTCGGGACTCCCGCCGATTAGCTGTTTGAGGAGGCAGCGGTGCTCTTGGAGCGGTGCTCGCTGTTTACCTCAGGCCAGTGACGTCACGACTTGTAATAACTGGCCTGGGCGCGGTTAAACTCTGTTCACTTGAATGGAGCTTAGCCCCGCCCAGGCCAGTTGATACAAGTTGTGACGTCACTGGGCCTGCGGTAAACAGTGAGAAGGCCGCGGCGCTCCAGGAGCGCCGCTGCCTTCTCAAACAGCCGATCGGCGGGGGTCCCGGGTGTCGGACCCCTGCCAATCAGAGGTTGATGATCTATCCAGAGGATAGATCATTAGTTTAAACCAGACATGCTCAACCTGCGGCCCTCCAGCTGTTGCGAAACTACAACTCCCATCATTCCCTGATAGCCTACAGCTATCATCTTACAGAATGGCATCGTGGGAGTTGTAGTTTTACAACAGCTGGAGGGCCGCAGGTTGAGCATGCCTGGTTTAAACAAACTGCAGAACCCCATTAAATTTATTTTTACACTATTTGGACATAAAAAACCTACACATATGGAGTATAGTTATAATCAAACTGACCCAGAGAATAAAGGGCATGGGTCAGTTTTGCCGCAAATGAAACGCTGTGGGAACAAAACCCTTAAAACGGGAAAGGAATTGCGGTTTTTTTTTCCAATTCCACCTCAAATCTTCATCTACCCCTAGTCATTTTGAAATAAATAGTTTGCATTATTGGTTCACTGCTGTGTGCTGGTGCAGCTAGTTACAGTATTGTGTTTGTATATGACTATGTTAAATTAGTATTTTATGCTGGTCTAATATACTATGGTACTACTAGGTATGTACATGGTAGCTTCTAAAGATGGAAAAATGAACTTTTTTTTTTTTAAATCACTTGCGGCGAGTTGCGCCGCAGCGCTGCCGGCCACCCACCCCAGCCTGCATGTGCCATGCGGCCCTGGTCCTCACTCACAGAGCGGCAGCACATGGTCATGGGGGCACTCAGGGGGTGTGTGACTGGCGAGTGGCTCCGCGGCGGGCGGCAGCAGGGACTGGAGCAGCTGTTGGTGACTGCAACTCACACAGCCAGCCCAGACGGACTGTCGACTGCCGTAGAGTGATAAGGTGATAAGCGCAGAGCGCATATTGTTTATAATTATTACACAACATTAATGGGGGGGGTCACAGTGACATGATAGGAGGGGGGACAAATCAAATGTCTGTAGTCTGTGCCATGGAGGGGGAGAAATGTAACATGGGGGGATGATGTGCCATGGGGGGGGTGGTGTGACACAATAGAGGGTCATAATGTCATCATGGGGGGGAGGGGGGGGCACCAAAATGTAGCTTTGCTCATGTTGGCAAAAATCCTTGCACCAGCCCTGAGTAGCTAAATGTCAGCCAAATGCTCCTTAAACTGGCAGCCATCTGTTCTGACTCTTACATAAGCTTGGCTTGGCAGAGCATGCATGTGTCCTAAACAGGGGGGAAAACCATTGAGCAGTAAACATCCCTCTATGACATCAACATACCTAAAATTCATAGATTCAGGAGTTGGCTTTGTGAGTCATAATGGGCCCATAGTCTTTCTGGCCTGAGGACCCCCTACACAACATGTGTAGTATAAAGGACATTTTAAATGGGCCGATGCCCAGGCAATTATCAGGAATTAACATTCATTATAACTTCCTGATCATGAGTGGAGGTGTCAGCTGCAATTACATGCAGCAATCATCCCCTCTTCTACTGGGGGTGAAAACTTGGTCAGGACTCTACCCTCTAAAAGGAACAACTATTAGCAAATGAGGCAGTGGAAAAAATAGCCCAAGGGTCATTGAAAGGGATTTAGGCAGAAACTCTTCTGTCCTGTGTGTGGGGGCTTGGTTTGATCTTTGCTGTGATGCCCTTAAAGGTGTTGTGAAAATTCATATATTGTCATTATGTCTCTCAGTGTGTAAACCATTGGAGTGGATATCTTACTGTGGATGTAGAGAACAATCAGCTGCCGGACGCAGAGGTCTCCGCTGGCAGTCTATGTGCTATGCACTGGGCTGTAGGCCGGGGGAGACTGATGCACTGCAGAGCAGTGTTGTCTTGGGAAATGGATGTGCGCCAGCTAGGGCCCCCGCCCATAGAGCGGATTTATTGGCTTGGTGTGGATGCATTTATTAAGAGAACAATATACGGAAAGGAACGTGCATTCGTTATTTCCAGTGCGCCCGATCAACCGCTGGAAATGGTGACGCTGTTCCTATAAGTAGGCCCACATGAGAATCCTAGTGAGCCTTGTTGAGCATTGATCACTGAACGGTGCTGAACAAGACTCCCCCTAGTGGTGATTGAGAGAAATGTTGTGTGTCATCACTTCCTGTATGTTTGTACTGTACATGAAGAGAGTGGTCAGGTGTTGGGCCTGCCCCTTCCTATTGTTATCCCTTTTGTCTATGTAAATAAAGAAGGAGGCGGGGCGAGAGGGCAGTATCTCACCAGATCTCAACCATGAAGCATCTTATCTCATTACTGGAATAGTGCGGCCTTTCCTTACACAAAAGGAGCTGATACACGTGCTTGTGAGCACGGGGTAAGGAAATTACTATAACAAAGGGAACCTGTCACCTCTACTATGCTACCCTCACTGAGCATTTCTAAATGTTTATTGTGTTCCCCTAAACATATAAATTACACTTTTAATTTCATCTGCAGCCAAATTAAATAAGTATGATGCATTTTGTACTTTCCTCCTTTTATGCAAATTAACATAAAAGAGTCATATCTTACTTGTGTGACCAGAGAAGAGTCATATTTTCTCAGAGTCAAGCACCTCAGCTCCGACTAAGAAACGCCCCTATAGATAAAATCTAGCAGATTCGCTGTCAATCAAAATCTAGGGGGAGGGAAATATGCTCTGATGGTGTGAGGGGAAGGAATTATTTATGCAAATGAGCATAACGGTGGGAAAGCTTTAGAGGATGATATAATAGGACATGTTAGTCCTGAGAAGGTTATGGATGGATTGCTGGTAACTACCAAGGTAGACATACTTGAAGGTACATTCAATTTTATATGTGAAAACTTGGAGACAGGTCCCTTTAATTCTCTATGCCACTGTATGCAACTATAATTCTTCCAATCCATAGAGACAGATTGTTTGTTGGCAGCACATTCCTATTTACACAGGAAAATGTGCTGCTGGTAAATTATGATTTTATATGCTTAAAAGATACGATTAACTGATAAACAAGCGTTTGCTCATTCATGGGGTGATTGGCAGCACAATGGTAATTATCAGGCATAAGCATTTGTACGAACACTCAACCCCAATAATTGCCCTGATCTTCAGCCCATATAAAAGGATCTTAAGACTGAGTTCACAAAAAAAAAATTGTTTTTTTTGCAATTTTTTAAATGTCCCAGGACTTCTGCTATGGAGAATACATAACAAGACCTAAAAACTGGACCACGATGTAAGGAAGACCTTCTAAAATATCATTCAATTACATTTAATATCTAACTGCTGCAGATATTCCCATAAACAAAAGGAACCAACTAACTGTGAAACAAGTCTTTTTCTGAAAATACAAAAAAAAAACAACATCATGGCGTTTACTTATTATTATGCCATATAACCTTTTCTTTCTAACTATTATTCACTTCTCTTTCCATACATATGCCTGTCTGATAAAAATAGCAGCATTCACTTATATCCTTGACCTCCCTATTTACATATTGTTTATTTCCTTTTCATTTAACCATTTATTTCCAAAAATTATTTATTTACAAGAATAATTAACCCATCCCCTTCCATAGCATCCAATCCCATATAATAGCATCCTACTAACTATACATAGCCATGCAGTGAATAATAATGTAACAGGTTCAGACATTAACCAATGTTATGTTAATCAATTGCAGAGAACATGCAAATACATGCAGTTAATAGACATACACCAGTGTTATTTGTATCCAGTTCTCCTTCTAGAAATAGAATGATATTTACATTATTCCTTATCAAGACTTGAATGTCAAAAACATAATTGTATATGTATTATAATCTTCCTTCATATCTGCATAGATTCATTAGAAATCCCAAATGCTGGCACAGAGGATAAAGCCTCCCTGTCTCATTTCCTTTCAGCACTAAAAAGTTTAAAGGGATTTCCCTCCTCTGTAACTTTCCTTCCCCAGTGAGGTGAAGGAGAAGGGAAAAAAACCTGATTATATTATTTTCGGAACGAGAAAAAGTCCTTATAAGGCTGTCATCTGGCGCATCTCTCTGCTCCCTCCCTTCTCCCTCCATCACTTACTCCCTCCCTACACTCTCTTCACGTAAGATGCTGTTGCTTGGAGACAGGTTCCTGTTGCTAGGGCTGTGTGGGAGGAAAACCATGTTAAAAGAGTTGAGAGAGAGAGAGAGAAAAAGAAAGAAAGAAAGAAAGAACTAAAGAAAGAAACATAGGAATATATGGTTACTATAAGCAAATCCTATCATAAACAAATCAAGAATTAACCTGATAGGTTGTTTTGAAATAGTAACTGTTACAGGAGATAAACCCCCTTACCTTTACAGCAATTCTTTCCACCATTAAGCACTTGAGAGGTCATTTATGAAATCAGATATGTCAGTTTTGTGGAGTAAAAAATTTGCAAGTCATGGCAACTGCTACATTTTTGCAACATTTTGTGATCCTTGCCACTTTTCACAGTGGTCTATGTTTAGTAACATAGTAACATAGTAACATAGTATATAAGGCCGAAAAAAGACATTTGTCCATCCAGTTCGACCTGTTTCCTGCAAGTTGATCCAGAGGAAGGCAAAAATCCCCTGTGAGGTAGAGCCAATTTTCCCCACTTAGGGGAAAAAATTCCTTCCCGACTCCAATCAGGCGGTCAGAACAACTCCCTGGATCAACGACCTATCTCTGGTAGCTATAGCCTGAAATACATCCAGGCCCCTCTTGAATTCCTTTATTGTACTCACCATCACCACCTCCTCAGGCAGAGAGTTCCATAGTCTCACTGCTCTTACCGTGAAGAACCCTTTTCTATGTTTGTGTACAAACCTTCTTTCCTCTAGACGCAGAGGATGTCCCCTCGTCACAGTCACAGTCCTGGGGATAAATAGATGAGCTAAGAGCTAAAAGTGAGATTAGACCTGGATTATGGCTTATTTACTATGTGCAACTTTTGAAAAAGTCTTATCTCTACAGAAAATCAGTCACTACCTGCCAAACAAATGACAAAGTGTAATAAAATAAAAAAGTCTATTTGTTTTTACTATTGTACAATGCAGTCTGTGTTGGTTGCGAAATGGTTGGTATAGCTGGCGCAGTTTATGGCAAAATACTGGTGTTTATGCTGTCAGAACAACAATGTATGCGTGGGAAGCGTAAGAAAATATATTCTACATGAGACGGAAATGGCTTGTTTTAAAAACTGTGTAGCATAAGAGAAGATTGGGAGGGAAAAGTAGATGATAGAGGGAAGATACAAATGCTAGCATAATACCATGAAATTGAAATATAACCAAGGAGCTATAAATAGATACAATGAATACAATGGATGCTATAAATACTACATACCAGATTCATCACTGTTCATCTTTCTCATAGAACTAATGTAGGCTGTTCTGGCATGGGACCAAAAAAATATACAAGAAATAAAATGTGAAGCCACGTAAAGTCTTACAGTACATCAAACAGCCTTTTAAATAGAAATAGCCAGATGTTAAAAAGGATAAATGAAACAGCTCAAACATTTCAGTAGGAAAATGTGGTAGTGAGTTTGTGGTCTGATCTGTACAGTTAGCTGTTAAAGGGTACTGGCTAAAGAATCAGATAGATAGTCTGGTGTCAACGTCCAGTCAGAATATACTGACACTGGTTTAATGTTTTAGTAAAACTTTGTCATCCCCAATGTCATTGGCGCTAAACTCTATCTATAGCTGGCAACAGCTGGAGTGCTATATTTGTCTAGACACTGTTTGGTGAAGACTGTTTTAATCTAGCCTATTTGTTTATAAAGAACACAATTTTATTTGCCTTTTGATTGTATATATATTTCACAGTCATGTGTATATCTATCTATCTATCTATCTATCTATCTATCTATCTATCTATCATCTTTCTAGCCTTAATCTAACTCAAATAAACATATATCTCTTTTTCTCTTTTTTTGCCTAGCTCCTGTCCTTGCTCTCCCTCCTTCCCCTTCGCCCACGCATTCTCTCCCACAATCTCTCTCACCCCTCTTTATTCACCCCTCCTTATGATGAAATCCTTATTTTAGCTCTTCTATTTATAACTCAATGCTAGCAAAGCATAATGGGTAGTGGCAATGCCAGCTTCCCCCTCCAAATACTACTATACGCCAAAATGTATACTGACCACAAACATCTGTACTAACAGTCTGTCTTTCACGGGCTAAATGCATATACAGCACTGGACTGAGATATGCAGGGACAGTGCTGGCCGAAGCAGCGTTAATATCTTGGAATGGTGAAAAGACTGTATAGTCATGCAGTTCCAGAATATACCTATCCCCAGTGCTGCTAACATGCGTATTACACCACCGAATGTTAACCAGTTAGTCTATATAGGGTTCAGCAAGCACAATGCTATATTGCACTTAAGTGTTGTAAGTATCTACCTCCTATTGGAGACATTTTATTGTAATTATACTTGAAAAGTTTTCTTTCTGTATGTAAATGCAGGTCATGGATCCATCAGGGCATCTTCTTACACTGCCTGGAGTCACCACCGAAAGTCCACCCATTTTCGGCTACATTCACATCTGTGTTGTGCAGTCTGGCTTTGAGATCCGGCACAGAGGTCTCAAAACTTCAGCACAACACTTCCATTTTGTCCTTATTCATTGTAAATGGGGACAAAATGGAACAAACCGGTTAAGGGGATGGTCCATTATGGAGGTCAGTGTTAAGGGTTCACTAATAAAGGAGCAGCTCCTGTGGAGGTCACTGTTAAAGGGGTGGGCCACTGTGGAGGTCACTGTTAAGGGGGCAGGGAACGGTGAAAGTCAGAGTTAAGGGGACGGTCCGTTATGGAGGTCAGTGTTAAGGGGCGGGGTGCTTTAGAGGTCACTGTTAAGGAGGTGGGGTGTTGTGGAGGTCACATTTTAAGGGAATGGAGCTCTGTGGAGGTCACTGTTAAGTGGGCGGGTTATTGTGGAGGTCTCTGTTAAAGGGGTGGGCATTGTGGAGGTCTCTGTTAAGGGGGCAGGGAACGGTGAAAGTCAGAGTTAAGGGGACGGTCCGTTATGGAGGTCAGTGTTAAGGGACGGGGTGCTTTAGAGGTCACTGTTAAGGAGGTGGGGTGCTGTGGAGGTCACATTTTAAGGGAATGGAGCTCTGTGGAGGTCACTGTTAAGAGGGCGGGTTATTGTGGAAATCACTATTAACGAGATGGGGTACTGTGGAGGTCACTAATAAAGTGGCGGCCTCTGTGGAAGTCACTGTTAAAGGGGAGAGCGCTGTGATGTTACTGTTAAGGGGGCAGGCCGCTGTGGAGATCACTGTTAAAGGGACAGGCACTGTGGAGGTCACTATTAAGGGAGGAGGGGACTGTGGGGGACACTATTAAAGGGCAACAGGGTACTGTGAGGTCACTGTTAAGGTAGGGGCTACTGTGAGGTCACCGTTAAGGTAGCAGGGTACAGTGGAGGTCACTGTTAAAGGGGCAGGCTGCTGTGAATGTCAAAGTTAAGAGGTGGGCTGCTGTGAAGGTTCAAATCTTAAGGAGACGGGGCACCGTGGGGGGTCAGTGTTAAGGGGTGGGGAGCTGTGAAGGTCACTGTTGAGGGGGCGGGGTACTGTAGATGTAATTCTTATAGTGTCGATATCTTTTAACAACACACATAAGCATTAAATGATATAGATGAAATATTCCTGTGCGAAGCCGGATCCTTCAGCTAGCATATATATATATATATATATGTAGTAAGGCTGACTAGTCAGCCTGCATTTGTGGGAGGGGCGGAGGCTCTTCTTAAACAAGCCACTGCCTCACTCCTGGGCGTGTGTTCTTCAGGTGCTGCTGGGTGTCATTAGTGAACTAGCTTCTCTGGTGGCAGGATCTCTTTCTTTGCAGCATGGAGCCAGAATGGAGCTTTATTTCGATTGCTGCTATCGTAGCAATGCATGTGCTGCAATACATAAGTAAGTTGGGCCATGGCCATCTCTCCAGGCCGGTCGGAACCCGACTTTTCTAGTGAACGGGAGGCTTCGCCTCAGAATCTGCCGCCTCAGGTTTGTTTTGTCGGGGCTAAAAAATTTCTATTTCTTTTTCAACTTCGTTTGTTTGATAATAGGAGTTAGTTCCTATATATCTTGCAAATTTTACTTCGCTTGTTTGTCGCATGGAAAGTTACTTCAGTTTGTATGCAGTAAAGGAACAGTTACCCGGGCTGCATGTGACGTCATGATTGGAGATCGGATGCAGCTGTTGTTTGTTCAGGCCTATTGCTGTAGCTGTTCCTTGCCATGTGTCCCCCCTCCCCCAGCCACCACCATCTTTAGACTTCAGGTATTTGCTTTATGTTCTAAAACCCTGATACACTTTATGCTCTGCTCTTATTCTGAGCAGCATTTCCACGTTCGGCTTTACTTCTGTCTTATTCCTGCTTGCACCTTGCTTTATACGCCTCACACCCTCAGATGCATCTGTACGTCTTTTATTGTCCATCACTTTCACGCTGCTCGTTCCAAGACGGCCTTTACATTTTGCTGTTACACATGTTTCACTCTCTGCTCACTGGAGCTGTGTCCACATGTTTGCTACTTTCATCATGCTTCATACGTCAATCTCATTCGAGTTGCATTCACCCGTTGGATGTTACAGCCATTCCGTACCCAAGCCGACATCCGGAACTGTATTACACGCCTGCTATTACATGTTTCATACTCTGCCCACGGCCAGAGCTGCTACTGTTACTTAATTTATATATTTTTTGGCTGCACCAGACCGGTGTTCACTTTTGGCTGTTGCATCATGTTGTTGTGTGTGGTTAGAGCTGCGTTCATGCGTCTGCTAGTATACCCTGTTTGCTCTGCTCACAGTCAGAGCTGTGTTTACATGTCTGCTGTTACAGCAGGTTCATACTAGGTTTGTTTCGGAGATGCATTCACGTTCGCTGTCACATCATGTTCATGCTCCACTCAGATTTAGAGCTGCTGTTATACCTCTTTTCATTCTCGGCTCACTCCCAGAGGAGCATTCACACTTACGTGGTCAAACTCACGACCAAAGCTGCGTTCATACGTCTATTGGTATATCATGTTTGCTCTACTCACACCCAGAGCTGTGTTCACACGTCCACTGTTACTACAGGTTCTTTCCAGGCCCATTTGAAGTCATTTTTCACAGCATGTGTCATGCTCCATTCACAACCAGAGCTGCCGTTATACCAACTGTATGCTCTGCCTATAACCAGAGTTGTATTCACACTTCTACTGCAACAACAGGTTTTATACCCCACTCGCCAGAGCCGCTTTTCATGTCGGCTGCCACTTCGAGTTAATATTACATTCACATCCAAAGCTGTGTCCGCACGTCTGCTTTTACATCTTGTCCTCTACTCCATTCACTACTAGAGCTGTGTTCATGTGTCCGCTGATGCATCACATTAATACTCTGCTCACATTCAGTTTTGCATTCTTACGTCTGCTTTATACCATGTTTTTCATGCTCTAGCCATACTCAGAGCCGCGCTCATACATTGTTACTCACATCCAGAGCGGCATCCACCCATCTGCTGTTACACCATGTGTTACACTCTGCTCCCACTCAAAGCTGCATTCTCCTGTTACTTGCTACTCTCACTAATCTCAACGGGGTACTCTTGGTACCGCTCCCGGCAAACATGGCTGCTTGCTTTTCAGGCTTGTGTTTTTTCCTCTGTAGTGTAAAAAAAAAGAAAAAAAAAAAACTTTTAAATCCTGGTTCGTATTCACTCAGATTAGTCTCCTTTTACTTCTGGTTCGCATTCACTCAGATTGGTCTCCTGCCTAGTTCAACAAAACAGCGTCTCAGCGGAGACCAGTGGGCCAATAGGAGCGAGTTTCCTACCATGTTTTCACAAGTTGTTCATTTGTTCGTCACGATAAGATACTTTGCTGAGCAAACTTGCAATGCCTCAGGTGCTTGTTTTTTATCCCATCTCTGTTAAGCGCATTATTTATGCACGTTGTTTCTGATTACCAATGTCTATATTTTTAATGCCTTTTGGCAGTTATGTTTCTTTTAGGCCACTTTTAGCCAATCCAGTTATCCAAGTTGCCGCCTATCCCATCAGGTCTGGCTCAAGTTTTAATCACTTCTCGTCACTGTCACGTCAGTCTCTTGGCTCCACGGGCCTGATGGCTACTTCGGCCGCTGGCTTAGGGGCCACTTGACTGCCCCAGCCTCATGGCTCCTGGGGCTGTATGACTGCTTCGGCCCTATGGCTTCGGGGGTCCGACGACTGCTTCGGCCCTATGGCTTCGGGGGTCCGACGACTGCTTTGGCCCTATGGCTTCGGGGGTCCAACGACTGGTTCGGCCCTTTGGCTTCGGGGGTCCGACGACTGCTTCGGTCCTATGGCTTCGGGGGTCCGGCGACTGCTTCGGGGGTCCGGCGACTGCTTCGGGGGTCCGACGACTGCTTCGGGGGTCCGGCGACTGCTTCGGCCCTATGGCTTCGGGGGTCCGACGACTGCTTCGGCCCTATGGCTTCGGGGGTCCGACGACTGCTTCGGCCCTTTGGCTTCGGGGGTCCGACGACTGCTTCGGTCCTATGGCTTCGGGGGTCCGACGACTGCTTCGGGGGTCTGGCGACTGCTTCGGAGGTCCGGCGACTGCTTCAGGGGTCCGACGACTGCTTTGGGGGTCCGACGACTGCTTCGGCCCTATGGCTTCGGGGGTCCGACGACTGCTTCGGCCCTATGGCTTCGGGGGTCCGACAACTGCTTCGGCCCCATGCCTTCGGTGGTCCGGCGACTGCTTCGGCCCTATGGCTTCGGGGGTCCAACGACTGCTTCGGCCCTATGCCTTCGAGGGTCCGACGACTGCTTCGGCCCTATGTCTTCGGGGGTCCGACGACGGCTTCGGGGGTCCGACGACCGCTTTGACCCCATGGCTTTGGGGGTCCGACGACCGCTTTGGCCCCATGGCTTCGGGGGTCCGATGACCGATTTGGCCCCATGGCTTCGGGGGTCCGACGACCGCTTCGGCCCCATGGCTTCGGGGGTCCGATGACCGCTTCGACTTGTTTTCAGTCCTGTCTGGTTGGTTGACCATCCATGATTCCAGGCTGATTGGGCCCAAATGTCTCACATTCATATCTGCTTTCCTGATCACCTGCATACGGCCCATGTTTTTAAACTAAAGTCTGTCGCCTGCGGTGTTCAGTCAGGTTCACTTGTTACTCAACTAAGTTTCCTGCTCCTTACGTTCTTTAGGTGTTACACTGTATTCATGTCCATTGTCCGCCACGCTCCAGGATCACACTTCAATTACTGGAGCTCAAGTCTTTAGGGTCACCTGCCATGTTGGTCAGGTCACATTTTTGCAACCATATTCGCCTGCCACAGTATTCGGGCCACGTAGGTTCAGTTCAGGTTCTGCCTGCCACGTTAGCCAGGCCCACTGTTCAATTGCCAGCACATTATTGAGGCCACATGTTATAGTCATAATTTCCTGTTGTCTGCTAATTCATGTACAGTATGTTCATATGCAGTCATATTCTCTTCTGCTCAATTCAGGCTCCCCTGTCCGTATCACCGTACCGCTGGACAATCCTCTTCATTTCACTCTTCATCACTGGTAGTCCCCTCGGCTAGACATGATTTATTATCGCACTGCTTTATTCTGCCACACAGTCCTCATTTCCTTAGCTGTTCTCTCCTCATTGTCGCATAAATTTTCCACAGGACTTTCATGGCACCACCCCCTCCTGCTGGTCTCTTCTCTCCGTTGCCCTGCTCCCTTTGCCACTACACTGGTCTTAACTCACTGCTCCCTCTACTGGAGAGTCTTTTTTTTTCCTGCACGGCTGCATCCGCTGGACAGTTGGTCTTATTAGTCATTACTGCACTGCTCCCTCTACTGGTCAGTCTTCTTTACTTTACGGCTTCCTTTGCAGGTCGCTCCTCATTGCTGCGCTGCCTACTCTGCTGTTCACTCCACGTGGCCGTCCCGCTCCCTCCGAGGGCAGCTGTAACAACGGCAGAATTTGTGCAGGTCATGCCAGAGGAAGAACAAGTAGGGTAATTCTCTCTAGCATTTCAGTCCCTGTTCGTAGTCGAGCATACCTCGTCAACCAAGTTCCCGTACAAAGTCTTTTGTCTTTTACTACATCTAGGATTTCATTTTAGCCCGTAGCTTTGTCGTAAATTTTGTATTCCCTCACTCAAGGGAGGGCATAGACAGGATCTATACTATGGCTTCCTAGCTTCTTGCTATACTAATACCTAGTGATGTCGCGAACATAAAATTTTCCATTCGCGAACAGCGAACGCAAACTTCCGCAAATGTTCGCGAACAGGCGAACCGGGCGAACCGCCATAGACTTTAATTGGCAGGCGAATTTTAAAACCCACAGGGACTCTTTCTGGCCACAATAGTGATGGGAAAGTTGTTTCAAGGGGTCTAACACCTGGACTGTGGCATGCCGGAGGGGGGTGTATGGCAAAACTCCCATGAAAAATTACGTAGTGGACGCAGAGTCGGGTTTTAATCCATAAAGGGCATAAATCAACTAACATTCCTAAATTGTTTGGAATAACATGCTTTAAAACATCCAGTGTGTGTATATGATCAGGTATGATGTTGTATCGATCGGGTAGTGTAAGGGTTACGCCCGCTTCACAGACATTGACAGACCAAACTCCCCTTTTAATGCACCGCAAACAGTCCATTTGCACAACCGCAAACTCCCCATTTGCACAAGGTTGGATACCAAGCTAGCCACGTCCCGGTGATGTCATTGAAGGTTTCTTCCTCCACCCAGCCACGTACAACACCAAGGGTCCCCGAAAGGTGAATTGAATAGATTTTTCGAACGGGGAGATGGTTAAAAAAACGCTGGCTCCCTCCACTCTGTTTTTATCCACAGTCCCTGCGTCTGCGCCGTGCAATTTACTGTCACACCCGATATGAGTGGTATTTTCTGTAGTACTATTCTCATCAGTTTAATCCCTGTTACGTCCCTAATCTGGGGTCCATTTATTGAATTGATTTTTCGAACGGGGAGATGGTTAAAAAAACGCTGGCTCCCTCCCCTCTGTTTTAATCCACGGTCACTGCGTCTGCGCCGTGCAATTTACTGTCACACCGGATATGAGTGGTATTTTCTGTAGTACTATTCTTATCAGTTTAATCCCTGTTACATCCCATATCAGGGATTGCCTTTTGTGAAAAAAAATTTAGGCCAGGTACCTTCAACTGCCTTCACAGTGACAGACCAAACTCTCATACACCAAACTGAACTGATTTCAGGAATCGGGAGATGGAAAAAGCAGCTTGGTCGGTCCTCATACTCCCAAATTGGGGCACTGCGCGTGCACAGAGCAATGTGCTGTGACACCCTATATGAGTGGTGTCTTAACTAGTACTATTCCTATCAGCGGCGGGCGGGTGTGTGGTAACTTGAGAGCAGGTGACCGAAGCTGAGCTGGAGGAGGATGGTGCGTCAAGGTTCTTAGCGGAAGCTGTTGAAGATTGGGTGTCCTGTCTAAGCCAGTCAACTATGTCCTCAGAATTTTTCGGGTTCAGGGTACGTGGCCTCTGAACACTAGGCATTATTCCAGGGACAGTGGAAATCACAGCACCACGACCACGACAGCCCCTGCGGGGTGGCCTGCCTCTGCCTGTCATTTTTTTTTTTTAGATAAGTGGTACTACGCGTGCTAGGTACTGTGCCACCCGGTATTAGTGGTGGGCACTGGCAGTGGGCACACTACAGTCTGTGGAAGTGGGCCTGACACACACTGGCAGCAGGCAAGCAACTGAAATTAGACTAATGTGTAAAAATGAAATGCCTTATTTATCGGCAAGCTACTGTGCCACCTGGTATGAGTGGTGGGCACTGGCAGTGGGCACACTACAGTCTGTAGAAGTCGGCCTGACACACACTAGCAGCAGGCAAGCAACTGAATTTAGACTACTGTCTAAAAATTAAATGCCTTATTTATCAGCAAGCTACTGTGCCACCCGGTATCAGTGGTTGACACTGGCAGTGGGCACACTACAGTCAGCGGAAGTCGGCCTGACACACACTAGCAGCAGGCAAGCAGCTGAAATTACACTAAAGTGTAAAAATTAAATGCCTTATTTTATGCAAAGTCCTGTGCCAGCCGGTATGAGTGGTGGGCACTGGCAGTGGGCACACTACAGTCAGTGTAAAAATTAAATGCCTTTTTTTGATGCAAAGTCCTGTGCCACATGGGATGACAGGGGTGGGCACTGGCAGTGGGCACACTACAGTCTGTGGGCCTGCAGCTCCTCACACACAGGCAGGCTAGGCAACTGCAATATGTATATGGAGAAAAAAAAAAGCAGACTAATGTTGCAGCCCTAAAAAGGGCTTTTTGGGGTGCTGTCAGGATGCTGTCCTTACAGCAGAGATCAGATGAGTCTTTCAGGACTGGAGTGGACACTGAATTCACTAGCCTAGCTATCGATTTCCCTATTAAATTAGCAGCAACTACACTCTCCCTCCTCTCACTAAGACTGCGAATTCCGAATGAATCTAAAATGGATGCTGTTCAGGAGGTGGGAGGGTCTGGGAGGGAGGGTATGCTGCTGATTGGCTGGAATGTGTCTGCTGACTGTGAGGTACAGGGTCAAAGTTTGCTCAATGATGATGTATAGGGGGCGGACCGAACATCGCATGTGTTCGCCCGTTGAGGCGAACGCGAACAAGCTATGTTCGCCGGGAACTGTTCGCCGGCGGATAGTTCGGGCCATCTCTAATACCAGACTCTATAACACATCGAATCAACCAATTCCTCATGTTAGATTCAGATACCAGGTCGGTTTTCCCGCTTCAGCATTAAACCATTCTCAGGGGTCACAGAGGAACGCAGGGTCCATGGCAAGCAGATAGATGTCTGGGGAACTATTCAAGGATTCCCTTCCTACTTCCATGGTTTCTTTTGCCCCTCACTTCTTGCATAGTCTACGCAGTCAGGTTTCTCTTTCGGTTCCACAAACTCCTGAGGCCAGGGCAATTGTCAGTACTAGAACCACAGTTCTCTAGGTTCAGGTAATATTTCATGCTCCATTCCACAGCGTATTCCCAGTCCTTCATTCCGCTTCGGGGCACTATCTGCAACATCGAGCATCATGTCTTCGGTTTCGTCATTTGCAAGATGCGATGTACATCTCCTTATGGTTTTGCCTCATACATCCTGAACGTGCGGTCAAGATTGCTGATGCCTTGCAGTTGGTCAGGGATTTGTTTGCACTTTCCATTGTTTCTTCTATAACCAACTTGGTTTGGCTTTTGCCCCCTTTTCTAGGCCTACCCACGGCTATGGCTAAGGGCACACTTCAAGCCATTAAGTTAGGTTAGCTAGCACACAGCTAGCCGGGTTAGGTTGTTCTTGATGTTTATCTCCCTTGGGTTCATCAAGCATTGTTGGCCGTAGCCATGACCACAAGTAGTAAGGCTGACTAGTCAGCCTGCATTTGTGGGAGGGGCGGAGGCTCTTCTTAAACAAGCCACTGCCTCACTCCTGGGCGTGTGTTCTTCAGGTGCCCCACCCTCCCTCCCTTCTCTTTTCATTTCCACAGGGTATGCTCCCTTTTCTAGACCTACCCACGGCTATGGCTAAGGGCACACTTCAAGTCATTAAGTTAGGTTAGCTAGCACACGGCTAGCCGGGTTAGGTTGTTCTTGATGTTTATCTCCCTTGGGTTCATCAAGCATCGTTGGCCGTAGCCATGACCACAAATATATATATAAATCTGAGTGTATGTGTGTATGTCCGCTAAAGGAATCCGCACCGTCGCATTTACAATTACGAACTATGGCAACCAGGTACATCAGGTGTCCGGCAAGGTTTTAGACCGTGTCTTAGCTCACTAGCACGTACCGTTCCTTAGATATTCCCCAAAAATTCAAATATGGCACATGACCTACATTAGCCAATAGAAGCCTGCAGGTCTTTCTCTTCATATCGCAACTGCCATACACACGGTCACATGTCCTTTATCAGCCAATAGACAGCACAGTGCTGCTGTCTGAGAGTGAGCTCTTCAAAAGGACATCCCTGTGTCCGTCCAGGCCCTGCGCCAGACGGAGGACAGGGAGTCTGAAAGCCATACTGTCGAACCTAAAACCGGACCTCTTGCTACCCTAGGGGCAGGCTGTTGTGGAGGTCACAGTTAAGGGGACGGTCTGCTATGGAGGTCAGTGTTAATGCGGCAGATTGCTGTAGAGGCCACTGTTAAGGGGGTGGGGTGTTGTGGAAATCACTGTTAAGAGCATGGGGTACTGTGGAGGTCACTGTTAAAGGGGCAATCGCTATGGAGGTCACTGTTAAGGGGGCGGGATGCTGTGGAGGTCACTGTTAAAGCGGTGGACACTGAGGAGGTCTCTGTTAAGGGGGCAGGGAACGGTGGAGGTCACAGTTAAGGGGATGCTCCGCTAAAGCGGTCAGTGTTAAGGGGCGGGGTGCTGTAGAGGTCACTGTTACGGGGGTGGGGTGTTTTGGAAGTCACATTTTAAGGGAACGGAGCTCTTTGGAGGTCACTGTTAAAGGGGCTGGTTATTGTGGAATTCAACATTAACGAGACAGGGTACTGTGGAGGTCACTAATAAAGGGGCGGCCGCTGTGGAGGTCACTGTTAAAGGAGAGGGCGCTGTAGATGTTACTGTTAAGGGGGCAGGCCACTGTGGAGATCACTGTTAAGGGAGGAGGGGACTGTGGAGGCCACTATCAAAGGGGCAGTGGGGTACTGTGAGGTCACTGTTAAGGCAGCGAGGTACTGTGAGATCACTGTTAAGGGAGCGGGATACAGAGGAGGTCATTGTTAAGGGAGCAGGGTACTGTGTCAGTCACTGTTAAAGGGGCAGTCACTGTGGAAGTCTCTGTTAAGGGGGCCGGGAATAGTGAAGGTCAGTTAAGGGGATTGTAACCTATGTTCAGTGTTAAGGGGCAGGTGCTGTAGAGGTCACTGTTAAGGGGCGGGCCCCTGTTGAGGTCACTGTCAAGGGGGTGGTGTGCTGTGGAAGTCACTGTTAAAGGGGCAGGCTGCTGTAAAGGTCAAAGTTAAGGGGGAGGGCTGCTGTGGAGGTCCCATTTCAAAGAGACGGGCACTGTGGGGGGTCAGTGTTAAGGGGTGGGGCTGTGGATGTCACTGTTAAGGGGGGCGGGTTGCTGTAGAGGTCACTGTTATAGTGAATACTGTCAATATCACAAAGCTGAGTCCTTCAGCTAGTCTATATATATATATATATATATATATATATATATATACACACACACTCATCTATACATAATGCAGTACAATGTACTTATTTTTATAGTCTCTATACATTTGTTCTGTAAGTTAAAAATAGCAACAGGACTATATTTAGAGCTTTTACTGATTCTTAAAACTCCTCCATCACTCCCTCTCCCTCTTTCATCCTCCCTCCCTTCTGTTACATTATGTTTCTCGGTGTGCCAGTGGCACTGCATAGCTCATTGCAGCTGAATCCTTTCTCTCCTATTCCCTGCTATTTACAGTCTCTTCTTGATATACATGTTTTCCCTCTTTTTACCCCCTCTTGCATCATCTACTTGACAAATCAGTTTTTCTCATTCCTGTGTTGCCATCATTTTCTTCTTTTTTAATTCAAGCTCTTCCAATCCCTGTCCATGGAACTAAAAACCTGCTGACGCCTTTTCCTTCTCTATGGTCCTGATCCATCAGTGTTACTTTGTATGTGTATTTCACCATAGCAACGTGCACCTGCGTATTGGGTTGTGCTGACTGCAATCCCCATTTTTTTTTCCTACTGTATGTATTCACCATCAAGGAAACACACAATGACTATTTAAAGTAAACTTAGTGCAAGATGTTATATCGTGCTGGGAATGTCCTGCATTGTATAAAATATTTATGAAGAGCCCTGCAACAGTATAGGGTTTCATCTTTATCCTTTTTATTGTCATTAAATTTACCTGTCATTAAGATCTATTTCTCCTTTTCACAAAGAAAAGAGATCATTAGTATCCAGATGTATAAAAATAGAGCTATCAAAATTGTCTAAAGTAAAAACAATCTGTTTTACCAGATCAGTTTAAGAAACAAAAGCTTTGCTCTGATTGGTTGTTACGAGCGGCAAAAACATGTTTTGATAAATGTGGCCCTTAAATCTACATAATGTATTTATTTACTTGCTATTAGTTATATCTGGACAGTGTTGAGTATAACACAAGGAATTATGCATGCCTTTAAAGTTAAAAGACCAATAAATGTGACCAAGCAGATTGTGGCGCAATTAACTATCGGATCAATCTGCGATTATTCCCCACCCACGCCATGTGTAAGATAGAGAGTGTGGACTGCAGGCCCATTTCATTTATCATTTTTTATGCCTGTTTTAGGCGTAGGGAGCTGGCGTACATTTAGACAGAGGGAGGCGGCTCTACTTAACTTAGGCGCAGCCACCGCCAGCGCAAAGGAGTAATAAGACTGGCATTTAAAACGCTAGTCTTAATAAATGACCACATTTGTTGTTTAGATTTCATATGGTTGCTTCTCGGTGATTTGTAATATTTGTAAGCATAATATTTCCTCTGTTCATACTGTATGATGAGGAATGAATTAAGATACTAAAAGCACTGAAATTGAAGCAGTAATGAGAAAAGTAAATCATTTGTTAATTGTATTTGTTACAAAGGACACATCAAGGTTTATGGGTCCTATAGGTGCCAGTTTTCACTATTCAAATGCTAGGTCAGTAGACCACTTCTCCCCTTTGAGTGATTCTCAGGCCTCCCTCACTGAAGCAAGTTATGGTATGCATGATGTAAAGGTGGCCATACAGGCTCATATTCAGGTGAATACTGAGCACTTCTGGTGACCAGGATAAGTCAGTATTGCTCATGGTGATTAAAGCTGGATAATGAAACCAGAAATGCATGGGAAGAAAGAAGTTGAGCCTAAGATACTGCCACATCTCTTCCAGAGTTGCCAACCTGAGTTTTTCTTTATTCTGGAGTCTGGACAACTTGTCCAACATTTGCTTTAGACAAATCTGAAAATTATAATTAATGATAAAGATAGTAAGTAATCCTTTACCTCACCTGCTCCCATGCTGTTCTTCCAGCAACTCAGACCTGCAGGTCTCCACCTCATGCTTCCTGGGAAGCCAAGCCGCTGGAATTGTATCCTGGTTGTTCACACAGTCAACGGCCTGCTTCTTACCAGCACTGCTTCTTGCTGGCCATAGGGTGCAGACACACTCTGTTTGTGGCTCTTAAACAGCCTTTACATGTGCACCCTAATTATCACGATGGGGAGTGGGGAAAAAATCCCCACCGTACAGTGTCAACTGCTACTAGGTCTGGAATCAGGGAAAAGGGGGCAGGTCACCTCTTACAGCATACATAACCTGGCCCTGATCTCCTAGCTGTATTAGCCAACCCAGATGGTAGGAGGACCCATACTAAGGAACCTCAGACCCTAGAATCCCTGAATAGCCATAGAGATGGTGACAGGGCTCAGACAACTTATTCGTCCAACAACACGGATGAGTAGGCATCTCCCAGCGGCCCAGTAACAGACGGAAAACAGTGAACAGGGAACTGACTCAACATGTAAATGTCTTGTGGCAGAATGACCACAGACCACAGTACAACATGGACACTTACCCGTCGCAGCAGAAGTAAGACGCTCAAGCCTAGACTTGTGGTTCATATGGTTCACCCCTTCGGGAAACCATAGAACCCACTTCCGCAGGCATGTGGTCAACACTGTTTCCCCCTCCGAGGAACACAAAAGCCCCCTCCCTGGAGGCACAACAAACAGGGAAACATTTAGCAAACATGCATGGACTATAGAGAACAACAGACCAGACATGTAACAACATACTAGATGTACAACACTCCCCAAACCCACACCACACAGACACACCGAGATGGGTAGAGACAAAAAGAACAAAGGGTAGAAATCAAGGTGACAATGGAGAAACATCGATGTCCCACCAAGTGGCCCTCGTGGACTGAGCAGATGCACCCAAGAAAGGAGCAAAGCTCCAGTACCAACAAAGGCTGGAGTTTAACTGACTCCAGCCTGGAAGCCACAGGTAATAAAAACCTTGTGGCCACACCCAGGACACACCTAATTCCTCACAGCTAGAATATTAACCCCTCAGGCACCAGACAGGGCAGGCCCCAGGAGAAAGGAGGAGGCAACTACATGCCGCAACCACAACACGTTGCCGCTGGCAACAGCATGCATGGAAACTGTGTCACGGCGCACGCTCCCACCCCTCAAAAGCCCTCCCAAACTGAAAAGGGGAAGCGAGTGGGGGAAGTAGCAGAATCAGCGTCAGTGCAAGGAAGTCTCCCCAAGACTGCCGCCAGCACGCCGGAGCCACCAACTAGGAATCGGCCAGCTAGCCAACAAACAGCTTGGAAAGACTGCACTGAATGCTGCGTCCACCTCAGACACAGTTCAAACCCAAGGTTTCTACCAGCAAACATCTCCAAACCAGCATACACCACAGCCAGTAAAACAGCACAAGAGTAAAGAACCACAGAGATGGACGAGGAGAGATTCCAACACAGGTAACGGTTCACACAACAACAGAGACACAAGTCACCGTGAACCGCACCGTTAACATAATATCTCCTTTCACCCTCCTTCCGGAGGACAAGCATGCGTGCCAGAAAATGACAGGCGACACCTGCTTGGCCCTCTTATGAAGGCACACGCAGAGAAGCCTTGGTGGGACATACTGTCATGGTGGGGAATGGGGGCAACCCCCCAACGTACAATGTCATAGAAGAATGGGGAGCAACTAGGCCTGGATAACGGAATAAAGGGGAGCAGGTTAACTCCTAACATCCTGTCCCTGACCTCCTAACTGTATGATTCGGCCACGATGGTAGGGGGGCTCATACTCCGTAACCTGGAACCTTCTGACCCTAATGATCCCTGAAATAGGAGTCAGGAATAAGAGACACCTGTTTATCCCAGACATGGATGGACAGGAGTCTCCACCGTCCTACACTGCAAGGAAACAGAGGAGACTGCATACAGTAACTTGATCGGCAGGTAAGCACACCATACAACACACTTACCTGCAGCAGCAACACCGACTGGAACCCGAGCAAGAGTACTGGTGCCCACACACCATACAGGACACAGTACACACAACCACACCCAGGTATTCAGCACACCAGTTTTTCCCTGAAAACCCCCATGCAAACAGGGCGCATGGCGGCCCCAGGCAGAGCAGCATACAGATTAGTTGTTCACCCCTCTGGGAAACCATGGAACCCTCGTCCGCAGGCAACAACAGACAGGGAGCAGTGTCTAGCAACCATGCTGGAATTCAACACCAAACATTCCAGACATAGAACACCAAACTAAACATAAACACATTCCCATAATGCCAACCACACCAAACAAGACAACAATTGAGGATGGAAAAAGGAACAAAGGGAAGACATCAAAGTGACAACAGAGAGGCATCGATGTCCCACCAGGTGGCCCTCAAGGACTGAGCAGATGCACTCAGGAAAGGAGAAAAGCTCCAGCACCAACAAAGGCTGGAGCACAACTGACTCCAGCCTGGAAGCCACAGGTAATAAAAACCTTGTGGCCACACCCAGGATACACCTAATTCCCCACCAGCTAAATAATTAACCCCTCCGGCACCAGACAGAGAAGGCCCCAGGAGAAAGGAGGAGGCACCTATATGCTGCAACCACAACATGTTGCCGCTGGCAACAGCATGCACGGCAACCGTGTCAAGGCGCACACCAAAGGTTGTGACACTAATCTTCACCTTCCCCTGTACTTGAGCAATAGGTTCCAGTTTGCAAGGTTTCGGAAAAAGTGTGCTTTCTTAAGTTTGTCTAACTGTGTACCTGCTTTTTTGCTGGATTTGTCCATCATCTGCTGGAGGGTGTCTGTCGTCCTGTCATGATTTACACAAGATTTACAAGAGCTTGACCTATCTTCAGTCTGCTCAGCGTCTCAACTCTAGTCAAGCTCAGTTTAATTTCATTTTGAATTTCGGTCCAGCCAACAAAAATACCAAAGCAGACGCTATCCTGCCAACTTTGTCTCTGTCATTCCAGATCTGCTTAGCAAGACTTATGTTCCTGTTGCCAAGAGAAGATGGGTTCAGGCTGGGGGACACTGCCCTAGAGTTGCTGGACACCCAGTTCTCCACAAAACTGATATCTCAACCTTACTGGTGGCCTACAATCTCTAAGGACATCCAGGAATATGTAATCTCCTATACCTCTTGAGCCCAGAACAAGACACCTAAACAATGACCTGCAGGAGTTTTGTTTCCTTTGCCAGTCCACAGTGGCAACACATTGCCATGGCAATTCCTTATGGTGCATGTTAATCTGGGTGGTAACTGACCAATTTTCTAAGATGATCCAATTTTTACCTCTGTCTGCCCTACCTTTTGCCAGCCAACTAGATAACTTATTACTAAAACAACTTTTTTCATTTACAAAGTTTGCCCATAAACATTGTTTCTGACTGAGTGCAGTGCAATGTACTCCTAAATTCGGGTGAGCCATCTGTAAGCAGCTGGACATCAAACTGTACTTTTTTTATTTTTATTTACCATCTGCAGTCCAATAAACAGTTGGAATTCATATATTAGGTGCTAGTTAACTATTTTCTATGCTTTATTCTGCACATCATGACAATGGGTTATGTTGCCCCACTGGGCAGAGTTTTCTTACAATAACCACCCCAGTGAATCAACTGGTAAGTCTCCTGTCTTTGTTGTGTTTGGTCAATATTTATAGGTTCCTCCTCTGATAGCTGTCTTTTCTGGAGTTCTGCAGCCGAATCTACTGTCAATAATTACTTCCAACTTCCAAATCTGGCAAAAGACTAAGGCTTCCCTGTTATAGGCATTGGCTCTCATAAAGAGGCCTGCCGATTGCAACTCTACCTCAGTTTTCTCCTGCGGACGGTTTGGTTCTTCTCCAAAAATGTCAGACTCAAAGTACCCTCAGATAAGTTGGCACCTCATTTCATTTGTATTTTTGAGGTTTTGAGACAGTTGAATCTATTTAATTTCAAGTTACCTCTTCCTTCATCTCTATGTTTCTCTCTTCAAACGAGACTCTGCCAGGCTACTGAGTGACCAAAAGAAAATGCTGAGACTGGGATACTCTGCCACAGACCCTGGATCACCAGCCTTGGACCAGGGTACCAACCTTCTGAAGATAAAGAGGGACAGCTAGTTCAGGCCTGTCCTTAGCATCGAACCCTTCTTCTGCCAGAGAGGAGACTGGAGAAGCCAGCCCAATGCCTCTCCTGTATTGTTTTGTACCTGAGATCCACCAGTAAAGAAGCACCCTGGTTTTCGTGTAGACCCTGACTCTCTGGACTTATTTCCCATCCCTTCCGCAGAGCAGCGACACGGGGTGACACCTCGACGGTCTCCGGGGGACCCAGCGTAGCGTTGGGGTGACCCCAAACGCGGCCACTACAGGCACAGCAGCCACTTGGGTCACCAGCTCCCTCATTCTGTTTCCAGCAGCTTAGACCTGCTGGTCTTCTTTTCCTCCTTCCAGATGGGCCTGGCCACCAGAATAGTTTCCTGGTTCTTCACGCAAGCTGCAGACTGCTTCTTGCCAACATTGTCTCTCACTGCCTGTAGGGAGAGAAGGCACTCTTTCTGGCTCTTAAAGGCCCAGTATACGCACCATAATGTTCCCCTGTGAGAGGGTACCTGACTCATTGGTTCCAGTTTGCTAGATTCCTGCAAAGGTGTGCTGTCTTATGTTTGTCTCCCCGTGTAAAGACTTCTGCTTGTTTCCCGAATTTGACCTTTTACTGCCTAACCTCTGCCTTATCTCACTTCTGACCTATTGCTTCCTGTTCTGACCTCAGACTGTTTATCGTACTGCTCATACTCTGCCTGCCCTAACCCCATCCTGTCCCTGACTATGGTTTTGCCCGATCCCTCAGTGTTCTGCATCTGTGTCTCTTGACCCCCATTAGTCAGCAGTCACTTGAACAGATACTACTCTGAGATAAGCAGCCTAGTGGTTTCCCCAGTGAAGTCCAGATCCCTGTATAGGGGTTGAAGGGTGAAGACCAGGGGAGCCACTAAGATAATGTTCTTTGGAGTAGCCAAATCTGTTTAAGTGACACAGTGGGTCCACACCCACTCCGTAATAAACTAATTACAGATATTTTTTGTGACCCGCAAACTGATGATAATTACAGTCAAGATGATCTGCTCAAGTACCACCATTCTCAAAAAAAAATAAAAAAATAAAAAAATCACAGACATTGGAAAAAGTCAGCTTTTTCCATCGACTGTCAAGGAATTTCTGGATAGTTGGCAATCCTGATCTCTTCCCATTACCAGGTATTATTGTCTCCCTGTTTATCAATCTTCTTGTTCATCTTTTTTCATCTCCATTTGTTTAATAATACATGGTGTGCTTTTCTCAATTCTCTCTCAGTCTTTATTTGTCATTCTACAGCCCACCCTTTCCTTCACTCTCTCTTCTTCACATGTCGGTGAATCACTGCCTGCTAGTCTGAGTCACCCACAGTATTTTTAGCAACAGATTTAGGCAGCATTGTAGCCCACTGCTGGGGACAGAGGGACAGAAAAGTGAGGGGAGTGAATAAAGGAGGATGAGGGACATGCATACATATTATAGCAATTCCATATTCTTTAATAATAAATTGTATGCAGCTGAAAATCACTTATACATACATACATACATACATACTTCCATATGTACATATCAAAACCCAAAATTCTTTGTTACAGAGACTCATAGAAAGGATCCCCTACCATACACAAATAATACTTAAAACCTGGAAATCTACTTCCTGAATCAAGCAAAAGAATTTTACAGCAATAACATATCTGTGTCGTTAAACATGTTGCTTATTATCGCAAGATAACAGTTAGTTTTAGCAAATGCATTTTACGGAAATAAAGCCATTATTATACTTGAGGTATTACATGCTGTGCATATTACTGCGATATAATGACTAGTTAGAGCAAAAGTATTTTAGGGCAACAATGCCATTATTATACCCATGTTATTAAACACATTGCCTATTACTGCACTGTAACGGTTAGTTACAGCAAAAGCAATACTGCAATAACACCACTTTTATACCTATGTTATTGAACATATAGTTCAAAGACATTTTACTGAAAACATTGCATTTTTATACCGATGTTGGTGAATGCTAGAGATGAATGAAGTTATGAAAAATTTGATTTGGCTGCTTTTTTGCATTCCACAAATAAATTCACTTTGTGACAAATTACTTCATCAGTGCAGTTCTTTGTATGTAGCAGGTGCAATGACGGGGAACGGCATTCATTGTTAAATCACCGTATCTAAGATTAACATTGAAGGCTTTCAGGGGTTAATCCGGTAAAAAAAAATACTCACCTTATCCACTTGATCGTGTAGAGGCAGCTGCGGCCATCTTGATCGAAGACACCGTGAGAAATCTCGTGCAATGACATGATGACGTCATCACCCTGGGCAGCGTGGTGACATCATACATCACCGCTCACGAGACTGCGCGCAGTATCTTCACGCAAATGAATGAGGTGAGTAGTTTTTTTTTCCACCATTTCAGGGAAAATTGATTCGTTAACACGAAACGCAAGGAAATTTGGCTTCACGGCAAATTCCACTTTGGATACTAGGATTTGCTCAACACTAGTGAATGCATTACTGCATCAGACCATGTAATTCAAAGACATTTTACTTCAAAAACAGTATTATTATAACCATGTTAGTGCATAGTTCAAAGACATTTTACCACAAACATAAGATTGTTATAACCATGTTAGTAACATAGTACATAAGGCCGAAAAAAAGACATCTGTCCATCCAGTTCGGCCTGTCATCCTGCTAGCTGATCCAGAGGAAGGCAAAAAAAAAACCCTGCCAGGTAGAAGCCAATTTTCCCTACTTAAGGGGAGTAAAAAATTCCTTCCCGACTCCATTCAGGGAATCAGAAGTACTCCCTGGATCAACCACCCATCTCTAGTTTCTATAGCCTGTAATATTATTACACTCCAGAAATACATCCAGTCCCCTCTTGAATTTCTTTATTGTACTCACCATCACCACCTCCTCAGGCAGAGAGTTCCATAGTCTCACTGCTCTTACCGTAAAGAACCCTCTTCTATGTTTGTGTACAAACAGACCATGTAGTTCAAACACATTGAATGCAAATTTTGCATTATTACCAAAGTAACATATCAATTTCAGTTTGCAGTGTTTGTAGAAGGGGAGGGACAGTTAATTTCACATCTGTCTTTAAATTAGAGAAAAAACACTTGCAAGTGCTAGTACCATTTAAAAATCTGTGTACCAAACCCGTGACTTTTCATTTCTAGGCTTCATAATAACATTTTTGGAAAATGTAAGAGTGCAAAATGAAGACCCAGGCCATGTCATTCAAGAGTCAAAATGTGGGTAGTTGCATCAGTATCAGCACCAGCCATCCAACTAGTAGTAATAGTAGACCTCAGTTCTACCTGGCTTCGTATAGGCGTCACATTATTGTTGATGACAAAGAGGATGGGGACAGTGGACTGGATGGCTCAGTTCTACTCTCAGTTACAGCAGGATGCTGCAGATGTCCCTTCTGAGTCTGATAATATGCCTTGGAGCCAGGGGTCACAGAATTCCTCCAGATCCTCCTCCTTGCAACTCCAGAGAAGCCTTTCAGTTGAATCCTCTCTGTTCTCACTGCCCCCTCCTAGTGGGGTGCCCTTGTTGTTCCTAAGAAAAGGCAATGAAACCTCATATACTATAGAAGATACTCAAAATAGTCTTCCTGTTGATGAGTTGTATGAGGACAGTCAACATTTGGACTACCATGAAAAGGAGGTTCAGGTAGAGGTGGGGAACCCCATGTATAGCTGTGTTGGTGGTAGTAGTGGAACCTGTAACCACGGTGGTGACCGTAGGGGCAGTGGTAGCGAGAGGGGGCAAAAGAGCCTACAATGACATATCAGTCTGATAGGTGGCGTGGAGGGTGAAGATGACAATGATTTTGTGTTGGACAAGACATTGGAGCTGTATCAGGGTGTTGTGGTAACATCAGAGGAGAAGGGCGGTGGCAGAAATAAAGAGCAGAGGCAACATACGTTCAGGATCTCCCAAAAAACTGCCAGGGCTAAATCTGTTTCAATTATGTTCAAGCGGGTGATGTTGGGGATACTGTTGGCACAGGCTCAAAACGTGCCAGAACTATGCCAAGCTCAGCTGCAGCTAGCTCTGTGCAGAGTGTGCAAGTATCTACCAGTGGCAGTTTTTATCCCTAATGCTAAAATACAAAAGCATTACTGTATGCAAGATCTGCAGGATTAAAATAAAATGTGAGTGTTTAAACACAAACATAGGTACCAAGGCTCTATTGCAGCACATGAAGTGGCATCACCACTTACTGTGGGAAAGCAGAAGTGACCGCTACAGTAGCTAGCAAAACAAAATTGTCTTCCTTCTCTTTGTCTACTTTGCGGTAGCCATGCCGCATCTATGTAAAGTGCAATGTCCTTGTCATCATTAGTGACGAAGCCTGGTGGCGAAACGCGTTGGGTAGGTGAGGGGATAATGGGAAGGGGTCAGTTTATGCTCATATACATTTATATTTTTGATTGCTGTTTGATCCATTATCTGGTCATGTGTGTTTTTATGCCTGCACATTGCACCTTCTGATCTAGGCCCTTATTTATCACCATGGGAACCCCTTTGTTTGGGTCCTTCTATATGGTGTACATATTCTTACCACTGCCTATATCCGTTGGTTGCTACATGTGCCCTTATATGCTTTGATGAAACCAATCTCGTTGGGCCCTTTGTTGTACTTCATACTACATTAGCTTTGCGGCCACACGTGACCACATATAATGTTAATTTATGATTCTTTATTTATTTATATGTAATGTACTAGCCCCCTTCCTAGAACCCCTTGTCTGGTTATTTTTAGTCCATTTGTTCCACGTGAGACTCAAAATGTATGTTTTTTATTATTAAATTTTCAATAAGGCTATTTTTGTACTAAACTAGTGTTTATACAGAGTGTATATATAAGGTTCGGACCGCGCGTGTATAAATAGGCGGTATACAGAGTGTCATTGATTATTTATATGTGGGCAATACACATGCTTTTTGTAGGTTTTTGTTAGTATATATAGGTCCCTTGTTGATCCTGATGTAGGTGTTTTGCATCATTAGTGATGAGCGGCAGGGGCAATATTCAAATTCGCGATATTTCATTAATATTTGGGCGAATATTCGTCATTAGGGTTGAGCGAACCCGAACTGTAAAGTTCGGGTTCGTACCGAACTTTAAGATTTTTCGCAAATGGACCCGAACCCGAACATTTCCGTAAAAGTTCGAGTTCGGGTCCGTTGTTCGGCGATTTCTTCCCGCTTTTTGAAAGGCTGCAGGGCAGCCAATCAGCAAGAGTTTCACTACTTTGCCCTAAGAAGCCATCATAGCCATGCCTACTAATGGCATGGCTGTGATTGTCTGAGTGAAGCATGTGACCCAGCCTCTATATAAGCTGGAGTCACGTAGTGCCGCACGTCACTCTGCTGATCTTAGTGTAGGGACAGGTTGCTGCCGGTGATTAGGAACAAAATCTGTTGAACTTGGTGGTGTGAAATCTTCAAGCTACACCAATTATTGAGGGAGGGTGCTACTGCTATCCTACATTTTTGTACTCCTCCCTGAGCCCAGTGATACTGCAAAATATATTTTTTTAATCCATCAGTTACTGAGGTGGGGGTCGGCGGCCATTTTAGCAACTGCAGTGTCCTTGGAACTGCATGTTACCTGCATGTGTGCCAGTCTGCCAGGGGCATTAGTCCAATGCTTTTTTGGCAGCTCAGTGAAGGAAAAATTCCTTTTTTTCTGGCAGGTCAAGTCCCCTTCATTACCTTTTTTATAATTTAGGGGTGACATAGTGCATTTCTGTAGTTGGGGGCAAAAACCTGTATTATGGTGCTATAGAGCACTTGTGCATACAACGCACAAAAACGTATTTTAAATTTCAGCAGTAAAATACTGTATTAGTGTATTTTGGGGAAAGAAACCTGTATTGTTGGTCCACATAGCAGTTTTGTATACACCGCACAAATACCTATTTTAAATTTTAGCAGTGAAATACTGCATTAGTTTATTTGGGGGAAATAAACCGTTATTGTTGGTCCACAGACCAGTTTTGCATACAACGTACAAATAACTATTTTAAATTTCAGCAGTGACATACTTCATTTGTGTACTTTGTGGAAATAAACCCGTATTGTTGTTCCACAGAGCACTTTTGCATAGAACACTGAAAAACCTATTTTAAAATTTAGCAGTGACATACTGCATTTCTGTAGTTTGTTGCAATAAACACTGGTTTTGTGCTACATATCAGATCTGAGGCCTACACTGTATTTCAGTCATTTAAAGCAGGCATGCTCAACCTGCGGCCCTCCAGCTGTTGCAAAACTACAACCCCCATTATTCCCTGGCAGCCTACAGCTATCATTCTACAGAAGGGCATCGTGGGAGTTGTAGTTTTACAACAGCTGGAGGGCCGCAGGTTGAGCATGCCTGATTTAAAGTAACCTTTTGATCTCTGCATTTACATAGTTGGTTGCAAACACACTAGTTTTGTGGTAGAGAGCACATTTACGTTATATGCTGCATTTCTGACAGTCAAATTAAACCGTTAATTTTGCTTTTATATTGTTGATTTGAAAAATCACATTTTTGTTGATAGTGAAGTAATTGTATTGAATTGCTTTTAGTGAACTTAATTGTTGACTTTTGGCATTTAAATGCAGCAGTCTCTTATGCTTTTTGATGACTCTGCTGGCAGGGTTTCCCAGGGCCATAACCATAGACCTGCCCCAGAAGTGGAAGAAATTGAATGCACGGATGCCCAACCACTTAGGTTTGAGGATGAGGACAGGGGAAGACCACCGCAGCACGTATCTGATGATGACGAAACACAGGTGCAAACTGCTGCGGCTTTGTGCCGCGTGCAAACCGACAAGGAGGGTAGTTGTGAAAAATGGGTGGAAGATGATGTTGAGAACAATGAGGTCCTACACCCCAAAATATACCACGTAAATCCACGTTTTTCATGGGTGGTGAAAAAATTATATTTTTTTAGGCCAGTAATTACCTTCGCGGCCTGCGCTGCATATGTGCTGTGGACAATAATATAGTTAATCCGTCTTGGAGTTAAGGGGTTGACATATTCCAGTTTTTTGCTGTCAAGTAACCCTGCACTGCATAGGTGACAGGGACCGAAAATTTGAATAATCCTCTTTCAAATTGTTGGGTGAAATATTACCATTTTTGCCGGGTACAAACACCTTCACTGGATAACTGACAGGGAACTTACAATTGGCGGTTACATTGTTGCATGACATAAAGCATTTTTTGGCTGTAAAGCCAAAGGTAGTCGCCTACAACGTGTTTTTTATTTTTTTAAATAAATTGGTGTAGACCCCAAAACATTGGGAAATATAAAAAAATAAAACAGTGTACGTGCACTGTAGTATAACAATAGTTGAGTGAGGCCGGTATACATGTCTATTCTGCATAAGGTACAAACAAGTCCTGTGTGATCGATGCCTGGTTCTTTTTAATAAACGAAAGCTTGCCCACATTGGCTGCGGACAGGCGGCTGCGCTTGTCTGTGATAATGCCCCCAGACATGCTAAACACACGTTTAGACAATACAGTGGCTGCAGGGTAGGCCAGCACCTCCAATTCGTAAAGAGAGCAACCCATGTGCGCAATTTGAAGACCCAGAAGTTAAATGGGGCAGACCCAGTGGCATTGCTAGAAATGATTGGGCACCACAGCAAAATATTTGAATGGGACCCCCCTCCCACCGTAATTTTTGCGCAACCACTTCCTTTCAATGCCGCCATTCCTGTGGCTACTAAAGATCGCTCTCTCAGACCAGGCCCAACAGCTGTTCCATCCGTTTTCTACACTAGTCTAGTGTAGTGTCACTAGTCTAGTGTTTTTCATTGTATAATACTGTTGAGGGAGCCCTGACAAAGTCTTTTAGTCCTCCTCCTCCTGGATGGGCCCCTTCTAGGTCAGGCCCCCAAAGCAGTTGCTAACCCTGCTTCCCCTGTTTCTACGCCCCTGGGCAGACCCATCAGTCAGTACGTGTCCTGTTCCACCATGTTGCTGAAATGTTGCCCCCTGCTAAGACGTTCCATATCTGCTGGTGGTGCTGGTTGTTGTGGCGTAATGACAAAGCTTTTCAACATTTCGCCCATGCTAACCCTGCCTTCTGAGGTGCTGGTGGGGACCCAGCTGAGTTGGCAACTTCTTCCTCCTCCTCCTCTGCCTTCACCTTGTGCTTCCACTGAGTCCCCGGTGTCAGGTGTGAATGCCATTAGCAGCGTGTCTACTAGCAGGCGCATCTTCCTATCACGCTCCAGTGAGGGAATAAGGACGGCACGTTGTCCTCGTAACGGGGATCCAACAGGGTGGCCACTCAGTAATCAGCAAAAGTTAGAATGTGGCTGAAATTCGGCGGTCGTTGCGCAGGCACTGCACCATGTAGTCACTCATGTGTGCCAGGCTACACAGAGGAATGGACGAGCTATCCTCTTTGAGGGAGGTGTATCGTCTGTGTCCTCTGTATCCTCCAGCCACGCTCCAGTGATGCCCGTGAGCTGGCTTGGGTGCCACCCTGCCAAGAACACGGTTCCTCATACTCCTCCTCCTCATCCTCCAGAACTGTGCCCTGGCTGGACAATTGTGTTCCAGGCCAGGGCCTATGTTGGTGCAGAAACCCACCCTCCGAGCCACTTGTATTTGGCTTGCCTTAAGTTAAGGATAAGGCGTGTATATAGTTTTGTTTGTTTATATAGTTGGTTTAGCTGCATTATAGTTATTTTAATATGTTTTTAAGTAAATTTGTAAATAGTGTGTTAATGGTTTGAGTGAAAAGGGGTGGGGGTGGGGATGTTGTGTTTGTAGGGTGTGAGGCTGTTCAGGTTCATTTTCTCTTGTTGAAATGTTCCTTGTATAGTTTTTGTTCCAATATATAATAAAAAGTCCCGATAGCCGTGGAAATGTTAACTGACAATCTAACCAACAAATTTTATAAAATTATTTGTCACATCTGCAGCTCAGGCCGCAGGGGTCCTTGAGCAACAATAAAAGTGAATTTTTGCCACCAGAATATGTGTTGGATTAACTGAATTGATTTTCACTGTCTGGTGTTCACGAATTTCTGCACCACCAAATTCAGCACATGTGGCAGGCAGAGGATGTGTGTAAAACCGGCTAGGCCCAGAGTTGCTATGATATTTTGCCCATTATCGCACAACATCAGGCCGGGCTGGAGGCTCAGTGCACCAACCAATCATCGATCTGTTGTTCCATGCCTGTCCAAAGCTCCTGCGTGGTGTGGGGTTTGTCCCACAAAACACATTTTAAAACAGCCTGCTGTCGTTTCCTCCTGGCTGTGCTGCTGTTGGTGGTGAAGGTGTTACGCTGAGTGGATGAGGAGGTGGTAGAGTAAGAGGAAGCCGAGGAGGAGGAGGCGGCAACAGGAGGAAAAGAGAAATCCCCTGCAATCCTCGGGGGTTGAAGGACATTCGCAAAAAAGCTATCTGCCTTTAGCATTTCAAAGGATCAGGAATTTTGAAATCCAGGCATTCAGATCCAGGGATCACGGGTGGGTAGGGGGGTACTTCCACTTTCTCTCCAGTGTTTGGGAGATGGACAACTGAACGTCTCCATTGGATTCTGTGGAGATGCTTGGTGACTTTGAAAGATGTGGTGGCGTTGCTACCACATCCTCTGTTTTCTGGGTGGCAGGTGCCGCTGTCACTCACTTGGGCTCAGGTTTAGAACGTTTATTTATTATTTTTCTGTATTTTATGTTATTTTAAGCCATTTCCCTATCCACATTTATCTGCAGAGCCGTTGCCATGCTCTTAGGCACATTTTGCTGCCTTTTTCAGCCCTTTAGCCCTTTCGGGTCCCCATTGACTTCAATGGGGTTCAGGTTCGTGGTCAAGTTCGGATCGCAAACCCAAACTTTTTTGTGAAGTTCGGCCGAACCCGTCGAACCCGAACTTCCAAGTTTTCGCTCAACTCTATTCATCATATCTTCACGAATTCGAGAATTTGCGATTATTTTCTTGATTTTGAAAATCGACAGTGTAATATTCTCGTATTGCGTGCGCAATACAGGAGTGGGTCACTTATGCTACATTTTTCAAGCTGCCAGAAGTTTACTGAGACTGGAGAAAATGGTTGGCACGGCAGAACATTACAATTGCTTTACATTCAGATAGAGTGCTCCAATATATTCGCGATTGTGCAAATCGGCAATTGATGATCATATTTTTGCGCAATACGGGCAACTTTACATTTTAGCAGGTCTGACTACGTATTACTGATTGGTGCACTAAGTATTGGTGTGAACTTGTGACATCACAGCACTATGTCTGTAGCATGTATGTATGGACAGTAGAAACTATCATAGTAACATAGTGACCTAACACCCTGCACAGCTACACTATATCACTATCTAACCTACCCTGACTATCTCACACTAACTATCTTATATATATATATATATATATATATATATATATATATATACTAACTAACTAACTATGTAATATGACAGCAAAACACAGAGCACAGCAATGACACTGCTAATATTCGCAATAAATATTCGCGATTCGAATATTTGCACCCAACACTAGTCATCATTAGTGATGGACGAACATCTGCTGGGACAGTTCGCGAACGCGATCGTGACCAATTGTTCGCAAACCGCAGGTTTGTGGCAGGTCCCATTCATTTTAATGGCAGGCGAACCTGACAAACTTCCAGGTCATATTTTCAGCCACAAAATACTTACTAGATGTGCACAACATGGACACTGACATACCAGAAGTATTAAGCGAATCTGCGATCTACATGCATTACTGTTTTAAATGCGAAATTTCAGGCAAAGTATTAATCGCAAGAGCACATGCGCTAGGAAGGCGTGGCCTACAGCAACTGGTTTGCACTGACTAGAAATTACATGGATGCGATGGTTGGAACCAAGTTCAGCGACGAAGAGGAAGAACTCCTGGTGACTGTAAGTAATCTTACATTAAAGTAGTGTATTTGATTACATTTCACCTGCATGTCTGAACAATCGCTTTATATAGAAACATAGAAACATAGAATGTGTCGGCAGATAAGAACCATTTGGCCCATCTAGTCTGCCCAATATACTGAATACTATGAATAGACCCTGGCCTTATGCCTGTCCCATGCATGCTTAAACTCCTTCACTGTATTTGTAGTTACCACTTCTGCAGGAAGGCTATTTTATGCATCCACTACTCGCTCAGTAAAGTAATACTTCCTGATATTACTTTTAACCGCTTCAGCCCCCCTAGCTTAAACACCCTTAATGACCAGGCCACTTTTTACAATTCTGCACTACACTACCGTTTATTGCTCCGTCAGCAACTTACCACCCAAATGAATTTTACCTCCTTTTCTTCTCACTAATAGAGCTTTTATTTGGTGGTATTTCATTGTTGCTGACATTTTTACTTTTTTGCCATTAATACAAATTTAACGACATTTTTGCAAAAAAATGACATTTTTCACTTTCTGTTGTAAAATGTTAAAAAAAAAAACTACATTTCTATATAAATTTTTCTCTAAATTTATTGTTCTACATGGTTTTGATAAAAAAAAGTCCTATAAGTGTATATTTATTGGTTTGGGTAAAAGTTATAGCGTTTACAAACTATGGTGCAAAAAAGTGAATTTCGGCATTTTGAAGCAGCTCTGACTTTCTGAGCACCTGTCATGTTTCTTCCGGTGCTAGAATGTCAGGATAGTATAAATACCCCCCAAATCACACCATTTTAGATAGAAGACACCCCAAAGTATTCGCGGAGGGGGATGGTGAGTTCATGTATCATTTCATTTTTTTTCACAAGTTAGCGGAAAATGACACTTTCTGAGAAAAAAAAAAAAGTTTCAATTTCTGATAACTTCTGGCAAAAAAAAAAAAAATCTCAGACGGACTCACTATGCCCCTCAGTGAATACCTTGGGGTGTCTACTTTCTGAAATGGGGTCATTTGTGGGGTGTGTTTACTGTTCTGGCATTTTGGACGGGGCTAAAAATTGTGAGCCGCCATGTAAAACCTAAAGGTACTCATTGGAATTTGGGCCCCTTTGCGCACCCAGGCTGCAAAAAAGTGTCACTTATGTGGTATCGCCGTACTCAGGAGAAGTAGGGCAATGTGTTTTGGGGTGTATTGTTACATATACCCATGTTGGGTGAGAGAAATATCTCTGTAAATTGTCAACTTTGTATAAAAATTTTTAAAAGTTGTCTTTTACAGAGATATTTTTCACACAAAGTATGGGTATATATAAAAATACACCCCAAAACACATTGCCCTACTTCTCCTGAGTACGGCGATACCACATGTGTGCCACTTTTTTGCAGCCTGGGTGCGCAAAGGGGCCCTAAAACCAATGAGTACCTTTAGGATTTCACAGGGCATTTTTACGCATTTGGATTCCAGACTTCTTCTAACGCTTTAGGGGCCCCTAAAATGCCAGGACAGTATAAATACCCCACATGTGACCCCATTTTGCAAAGAAGACACCCCAAGGTATTCCGTGAGGGGTATGGTGAGTTCATGTAAAATTGTATTTTTTGTCACAAGTTAGTGGAATATGAGACTTTGTAAAAAACAAAAAAAAAAAATATCAATTTCCGCTAACTTCTGCCAAAAAATAAAAATTCTGTGGACTCGCCATGCCCCTCACGGAATACCTTGGGGTGTCTTCTTTCCAAAATGGGGTCACATGTGGGTATTTATACTCACCTGGCATTTTAGGGGCCCCTAAAGCGTGAGAGTCCAAATGCATAAAAATGGCCTGTGAAATCCTAAAGGTACTCATTGGTTTTAGGGCCCCTTTGCGCACCCAGGCTGCAAAAAAGTGTCACTCATGTGGTATCCCCGTACTCAGGAGAAGTAGGGCAATGTGTTTTGGGGTATATTTTTACATATACCCATGCTGCGTGTGAGAAATATCGCTGTAAACGACAACTTTTCACATTTTTTTATTCAAAGTTGTCAATTTACAGAGATATTTCTCTCACCCAGCATGGGTATATGTAAAATACACCCCAAAACACATTGCCCTACTTCTCCTGAGTACGGCGATACCACATGAGTGACACTTTTTGCAGCCAAGATGCGCAAAGGGCCCAAATTCCAATGAGTACCTTTTAGGAGGGCATTTTTACGCATTTTTCTTCTCACGCTTTAGGGCCCCTAAAATGCCAGGGCAGTAGAAATACCCCACATGTGACCCCATTTTGGAAAGAAGACACCCTAAGGTATTCCATGAGGGCATGGCGAGTTCATAGAAGATTTTTTTGGCACAAGTTAGTGGAAATTAATTTTTATTGTTTTTTCTCACAAAGTCTCCCTTTCCGCTAACTTTTGACAAAAGTTTAATTTTCATGGACTCATTATGCCCCTCAGCGAATACCTTGGGTGTCTTCTTTCCAAAATGGGGTCACATGTGGGGTATTTATACTGCCCTGGCATTTTAGGGGCCCTAAAGCGTGAGAAGAAAAATGCGTAAAAATGCCCTCCTAAAAGGTACTCATTAGATTTGGGCCTTTTGGCATCTTGGCTGCAAAAGTGTCACACATGTGGCATCGCCGTACTCAGGAGAAGTAGGGCAATGTGTTTTGGGGTGTATTTTTACATATACCCATGCTGGGTAGAGAAATATCTCTGTAAATTGACAACTTTGAATAAAAAATTTAAAAGTTGTCGTTTACAGCAATATTTCACACACAGTATGGGTATATGTAAAATACACCCCAAAACACATTGCCCTACTCTCCTGAGTACGGTGATACCACATGAGTGACACTTTTTTGCAGCCAAGATGCGCAAAGGGGCCCTAAAACCAATGAGTACCTTTAGGATTTCACAGGCCATTTTTATGCATTTGGATTCTCACGCTTTAGGGCCCCTAAAATGCCAGGACAGTATAAAAACCCCACAAGTGACCCCATTGTGGAAATAAGACACCCCAAGGTATTCTGTGAGGGGTATGGCGAGTTCACAGAAAAAAAAAAATTTGGCACAAGTTAGCGGAAATTGATTTTTTTTTACAGTCTCATATTTTACTAACTTGTGACAAAAAATAAAATTTTACATGAACTCACCATACCCCTCACGGAATACCTTGGGGTGTCTTCTTTCTAAAATGGGGTCACATGTGGGGTATTTATACTGTCCTGGCATTTGAGGGTCCCCACAATCATTACACGTATGGCCAGCATTTAGGAGTATCTGCGATTCTCCTTATATTGAGCATACGGGTAATGAGATTTTTTTTTTCCGTTCAGCCTCTGCGCTGAAAAAAATGAACGGCACTGATTTTTTCATTCGCATCGGTCAATGTGGATGAAAAAATCTCTGCCAAAATCAGTGACTGCGGTGGGCTGGGCGCTAGCTACCTAACAAGTAGCTAACTAACTGGCGGTGATAGGGGACCCTTATGCCCCATTCACACGTCCGAAATTCTGTTTGCGGAACGGAATTGTGGACCCATTCATTTCTATGGGGACAGACTTTGTCCCACTCGGATCCGGAATTACGGATCCGCATTTCCGGGTCTGCACTTCCGTTCCGCAAAAATATAGAACATGTCCTATTCTTGTCCGCAATTGCTATATAGTTCTGGCAATGTGCGGATCTGCAAAATGCGGAAAGCACATTGCCGGTGTCCGTGTTTTGAGGATCTGCGGATCGGATCTGCGGATCGGATCCGTGGATCCAATCCGCGGATCCGATCCACGGATCCGTGAATCCACGGATCCGCAAAACACATATGGACGTCTGAATGGAGCCTTACAAGGGGTGTGATCAACGACAGGGGGGTGATCAGGGGGTCTAGATGGGGTGATCAAGGGGTTAATAGGTGAGGGGGGGTGGGGGGGGGGGTTAGTGTCGTGTTTGGTGCAACTGTACAGTGTTACCTGGTCCTCTGGTGGTCGATCCCAGCAAATGGGACCACCAGAGGACCAGGTAGCAGCTATATCAGACGCTGTTCACAAAACAGCGTCTGATATAGCTGTTTGATGCGATTTAATTCGCATCTACAGCCTGCCAGCGATGGATCATCGCTGGCAGGCTTTAGCCTAACTGCCGAGACGCTCCTCTCTGTGAACACGCGCGCGCACGCGTTCACAGGAAGTCTCGGCTCTCACGAGATGACGCGCCGACGCGTCATCTCAGAGCTACAGGACAGCCCGCAGGACGCATCCCTGCGTTAGGCGGTCCTCTAGCGGTTAAACCTTTGCCCCTCTAATTTTAAAACAATGTCCTCTTGTAGCAGTTTTCTTCTTTTAAAAATTAGTTGTTTCCCTTTATGAATTTAAAAGTTTCTATCATATCCCCTCTGTCTCTTACTTCCAAGCTACACATGTTAAGGTCCCTTAACCTTTCCTGGTAAGTTTTGTCCTGCAATCAGGGCTGGGACAAGGTCCACCATCAACAGAGGCTGAGCTGCCCAAGTGCGCCCCCCCCCCTCCAACTTGTGGATGACACTGCTATGGGGGATCTGTGATGGATGACACTGTTATTGGGGAATCTGTGGATGACACATATGTGTCTTCCACAGATCCCCCCTCCCCATAACAGGGTCCATGTAGGAATGACCCCCAATACAAGGGGTGAGGCTGTGGGGTTGTATCTGCTTTTTTGATGACAGTGCCAGTGGGGCCCGTGCAGTGACTGTATTCTACTACACCCCCCCCCCCCCCACACACACACACACACACACACACTGTATATAATCTTAACTATATAACTGTAGTGATTCACTACAGTTATATAGTTAATAAGATTATATCCAGTGAGGGGGTGTAGTAGAATACAGTCACTGCACGGGCCCTGCTGTCATTATGAAATAGCATATGTGACCCCCCCCACCTCTTTTATTGGTGGTCATTCAGTAAATTAACCCTGTTTTGGGGGGGGGGTGGGGGGTGTCTGTGGGTGACAAATATGTGTCATCCACAGATTCTCCCCATAACAGGGTTCATTTAGTGAATGACCACCCAAATTGTGGTGGCCCAATACATGGGAGTTGCATCTGCAGAGCTTTTGTATAATGCCACCCCACACTGTAGTGTCCGCCACACTGCCCCCCACACAGTAATGTTCGCCACACTGCCCCCACACAGTATTGTCCGCCACACTGCCCCCCACACAGTAATGTTCGTCACACTGCCCCCCACACAGTAATGTCCGCCACACTGCCCCCCACACAGTAATGTCCACCACACTGCCCCCCACACCCCCCTCAACCACACAGCAGTGCCCCCACATAGTAATTTGTCATGCTCTCCCTCTTGTCATTCTCCCCCTCTTGTCATAATCCCCTCTTCTTGTCATGCTCTTTCTGCCCCCTGTCATTCTCCCCCATCTTTTCATGCTCTTTCTGCCCCCCATGTTGTCATGCTTTTTGTCTCCCGCCCATGTTGTCATGCTTTCTGCCCCCATGTTGTCATGCTCTTTCTGCCCCCCATGTTGTCATGCTCTTTCTTCTCTCCCCCATGTTGTCATGCTTTCTGCCCCCTCATGTTGTCATGCTCTTTCTGACCCCCCATGTTGTCATGCTCTTTCTTCTCCCCCCATGTTGTCATGCTTTCTGCCCCCCCATGTTGTCATGCTCCTTCTTCTCCCCCTCCTCTCCTACTACCTCTGCTGTAGCGTGGCCGAGCTCTGCATGGTCTGCGCCTCCACGGGTACAGGAGGAGGAGCTTTTGTCTCCTGTACCGAGCCGACTGACTTGAAGTGCAAACTGTGTGCGCACTTCCTGTCAGTCCGGCCGGGTACAGGAGACTGATGCTCTCTGTACCTGCAGACCGGACAGAGCTCGGTCACGCTACAATCAGGGAATGACAGGAGGGAGCGCTGAGCGGTTCCCCCCTGTCAGTCCCTCTCCCTCTTTCCGGTCCCTGCCTGCGCCCTGAGGCAGGAGCCTCCCCAGCCTCTGTGTCGGCCCGCCCTGCCTGCAATCCTTGTACTAGTTTAGTAGCTCTTCTCTGAACTCTCTCCAAAGTTTCAATATCCTTCTGCAGATATGGTCTCCAGTCCTGCACACAATACTCCCGATGAGGTCTCCTTAGTGCTCTGTAGAGCGGCATGAGCACCTCCATCTTTGTACTGTTAATGCCTCTCCCCATACACTCAAGCTGGCATTTCCTGCGTCTCTATGACATTGTCTGCCCACCGTTAGGTCGTCTGATATAATGACCCCTAAATCCTCTTCCTTAGATACTGAGGTTAGTACTGTATCACTGATTTTATATTCTGCTCTTGGGTTTTTACTCCCCAGGTGCATTATCTTGCACTTATCGACATTAAATTTTAGTTGCCAGATTTTTGACCATTCCTCTAGTTTTCCTAAATCCTTTTCCATTTGGTGTATCCCTCCAGGAACATCAACCCTGTTACAAATCTTTGTGTCATCAGCAAAAAGACACAACTTACCATTAAGGCCTTCTGCAATTTCGCTGATAAAGATATTAAACAATATGGGTCCCAGAACAGATCCCTGAGGTACCCCACTGGTAACAATACCATGGTCTGAATATACTCCATTAACTACAACACTTTGTTTTCTGTCCTTCAGCCACTGCCTAATCCATTCAACAATATGTGAGCCCAAGCTCAAAGACTGCAGTTTATTGATAAGTAGTGATGAGCGGCAGGTGCCATATTCGATTTCGACGAAATTCGCGAATATTCGATAGAATATTCATTTCATATTCGTCGAAATCGAATATTCGTAATTATTCTAGTTATCGAGATTAATATGCGATTTGAATAATCGTGTATTGTGATTGTAACTTAAGGCTACTTTCCTATTGGTTTGATATCTAGAATTAGCCAAGATGACGAATATGACGAATGTATTCGTCATATTCCTCAAAAACGAAGATAACGAAGTATTCTCCATCTTCGTTTTAGCTACCTATTCGTCAACCTCTCTAATTCTGGCAATCAAACAGGAAAGTTGACTATAGAGACAGCTGTTTAATTCGCTATGCGATTATATTATTATTATTTTGTTTTAATAAATTGAATAATTATAATAAGTATCATAATAAGTAGTAATTTTTTTAAAAAAAAGCAAAGTAATATAATTATTTGAACTTAAATTAATCGCATTTCTCTTTTAACTTACAGCTGTCCAGATTGACCCTAACAAACCAATAAAGATAATCCTGCTCTATTTTCTCATTTGTTAAATCTAATACTTAGTCATTAGTCAATTGTTCACATTAGTCAACTTTCCAATTAGTCCCCCACTATAAGTTGTAATCGCGTTCGAATGGAACATTAGAGCTATTAGTCTGATTTACTATTGGTTGGCTCAATAGAATTACGTTTCATTCGTACGCGAATACAACTTAGAGCAAGAAACCAATATGAAATTTGTCTGCCTATACAGTCTACTATGTTTGGTTCGTTATCTCGATAATACGTAATTTAAATAATCGTGAGCGTGCGTCTGTACGTGCGTGCCTGTCTTTGGATCGCAAGGAGAGTGGAGAGAGACAGATTCTACAGACGATTAGAAGAAAATGGCAAAAAGCTATTTCGATCCAGAAGAGCTGGAATATTTGATCACTGTAAGTAATTCTACCTAACAAGTATGTCACTCTTAAAGGGGCAGCCACTGTTCAAGTCACTGTTAAAGGGGCGGCCACTGTTCTATTCATTGTTAAAGAGAAGGCCGTTGCCAAAGTCACTGTTAAAGGGGAGGCCACTGTTCAAGTCACTCTTAAAGGGGCGGCCACTGTTCCAAGTCACTCCTAAAGGGGAGGCCACTGTTCCAAGTCACTCTTAAAGGGGCGGCCACTGTTCCAAGTCACTCCTAAAGGGGAGGCCACTGTTCCAAGTCACTCTTAAAGGGGCGGCCACTGTTCCAAGTCACTCTTAAAGGGGCAGCCACTGTTCCAAGTCACTCTTAAAGGGGTGGCCACTGTTCTAGTCACTGTTAAAGGGAAGGCCGTTGTCAAAGTCACTGTTAAAGGGGAGGCCACTGTTCAAGTCACTCTTAAAGGGGCGGCCACTGTTCTAGTCACTGTTAAAGGGGAGGTCATTGTCAAAGTCACTGTTAAAGGGGAGGGCACTGTTCAACTCACTCTTAAAGGGGCAGCCCCTGTTCTAGTCACTTTTAAAGGGGAGGGCACTGTTCAACTCACTCTTAAAGGGCAGTCACTGTTCAAGTCACTGTTAAAGGGGAGGCCGTTATCAAATTCACTGTTAAAGGGGCAGCCACTGTTCAAGTCACTCTTAAAGGGGAGGCCGTTGTCAAAGTCACTGTTAAAGTGGGGGTATTTGTGAAAGTTACTGTTTAAGTGGCATCCACTGTGGAGTTTAATTCTTATATTTGCTTTGAATAAAAATCTTTTTATTTTTACTTTACTTTCATATAGTTCCATAGGGAACGTTATAAATCTACTCTTTTACCATTTTCATATAAAATTTAATTTTTTATGGTTGAGATGACTATAATTACTAATAATTGTATTTTACAACTTTGGGATTACATCCTTTAATTGTTATCTTGCAGACTATGTTGGAAAAACATTATGATGATCTAAATTCTCGTACTGAAAAACAAAATATTGTACGTAGATTAGCCTACACTCTGTGGCAGAAGAATGGCAAGAGTCATTCCAAGGATGCCTATCTAAAGAAATGGAAGCAGAGACAGCCGGCGCTCGCTATAATCAGCAATGCAGCGGGAAGGAGCAGACGCCCCATGTGACCAAGGCAAAAGGAATCCAGGCAGACGCTGTAGTATCGTGCTTAGAGTTTATCTTCTTTTATTGAATATTGTTCAAATAACGCGTTTCGGCATATGACCTAAAACGGCATCGGATGGATCTCGTCAAAGAGGTCAGAGACAAAAATTGTCCAGGTACGATGCTTACATTATTTTTATATCACCCACCTATTGTTATTTATGTGTTCAGTTATGCAAATAAGTATTTCTATCCCTTTACAACTGATTACTTAGTTCAGTGGTGTTGAACCGATGGAACGGGTGCCAGAGGTGGCACTCAGGGCCCTCTCTGTGGGCCGATTACCCTTGAAAAGGTCTAAGGCGTACTAATTGGCTTTAGACATTTCCTACCATACAGTGTCGCAGGCACACTATTAACAGCACAGTCAGCATATTGAATGTAGGCAGGCTGTTACAGCAAAATGATAATTGTGTGGAAGACAGACTATACTGGTATTCAGGTACAATGGTAACGTTGGAAATTTGCAATAAATAATTTAGTTGGTTTTCTCTTCTGCCTAAAAGTTCTCCAGCACAGATTTAGTAAATGCTGGGACACGTAGCTGATTATTCCTACATACACTCACAGCGAGATACAGATATATATGATGTAAACCCTTATCCAATGTCAAAACAGTTGACTTGGTCCACCTCATTTCAATAACCCTGCAACAGTACGTTGCGAACCAATCCCCCCTGCTACCTATTTCTAACTATTAACGTACTCAACTGTAAACCATCTAAAAAGACTTCATTCATAGTTTCATCTAACACCAAATCATGTGAAATCAAACATAGGGGTAATGATTATCCCATCAAGATCCCACTATAGATTAATTTGTGTACCGTTACCTTTTTTTTTTTTTTGCTTTCCTTGTTTATCTTGGTATTTTTGGAAAATTTGTTCATTACAGGGGTGCCTCTTCTTAAAGTAAGAGCTAAGCGCTCTAATAAGAAGGTGGTGGTGGAAGAGGAGATGACGGAGGATGAGGAGGATGAGCAGCAGGAAGCAGAACAGGCAGGACCATCAGGGCATCAAGCCCATATCCCACCTGAGGCAGATGAGGTCCAGGAGGATGATGAGGAGGAAGAAGGCGAGGTGGTGAACATCCCCCGCCAGGAGGGTAAATATATTCTGTTGGTGTTTTAATTTAAAAAATGTCCAAACACGACACAAAGGTGTCAGTTTAGTCTTTACCACAGGCAGATTTTATTCAAGATAGCAATTATAAACAAGTTCAAGTTCAACCTCTAATTGTTATTCAGACTTTAAATATTACATAGCCTAAAGTCCTACACTTTGAGTTCAATCCAAGCAGTGTAACAACAATATTATTATATCACCACTCTTTAGGGTCTGTCAGAGACCATCCTCATTTCTCTGCAGGTTCAGTTTTCACATCTCCTTTCCACACTTGAAAAGAACAGCATTTTTAATCCAAACTTTATTAAAAAGGCTTGATGGAGTACGGGAGTGACCTGTGCCACTATATCCGTCTGGGCACTCAGTCCAAAAACCCGGACCCTAATTAAATCCACGTAAAAAGTTTTTTTTACAGCTAGCTGATGTAACTGGTGTACTGATTTCCGTAAAGTATCTCAATGAGGCATACTATTTAATTAAGATGTAACAAGCATCCAATATATAAAATTTTTCTTAGACTAAAAAATAATGTGCACAAAACCATATTAATATTTATCTAAAAAATGGTGTAAAAACTATGAAACAGTCAAAGAATGTACAATACACAGCAGTAATATAAAACATGAACACTATAAAGTAATTAATCTACATAAAAAGCATTAACTTAACTACTAGGTCCATAACCCTAAAGTCTAAAGAAAATATTATTAATCCTAACTAAACCAATATATAATGGATTAACATATGTGGTCTGACTGGTGATTTGTAGTGGCAGGACTATGTTCTCATCACGGGTGTCTATGCCCCTTTTGATGCAACCCATTATCTTATTGGCCTTAGCAGCAGCTGCCTGACACTGGTTTTTGAAGCTTAGTTTGCTGTTTATTAAAATTCCTACATTCTTTTCCATGTCAGTGTTACCCAGTGTTTTACCATTTAGTATGTACGGGTGACTTGCATTATTCCTTCCCATGTGCACTTACATTTGTCAGTGTTAAACCTCATCTGCCACTTATCTCCCCAAGCCTCCAATCTATCCAGACTCCTCTGTAGCAGTATATTATCCTCTGTAGTGTATATATATACATTATACTGTCCTCTTCAGTGTTAATTACTTTACACGGTTTATTGTCATCTGCAAAAATTGCTATTTTAGTGTGCAAGCTTTCTACAAGATTATTAATAAATTATATTGTAGGTACCCCACAAGTCACAGTGACCCAATCTGAGTGTGTACTGTTAATAACCAGCCTCTGTTTTCTGTTACTCAGCCAGTTACTTACCCACATACAGACATTTTCTCCCAGTCCGAGCGTTCTCATTTTATATACTAACCTTTTATGTGGTACAGTGTCAAATGCTTTGGAGAAGTCCAGATATACGACATACATTGATTCGCCGCTGTCAAGTCTAGAACTTACCTCCTCATAGAAACTGATTACATTAGTTTGGCATGACCGATCCCTCACGAAGCCATGCTGATATGACGTTATTTGCTTATTTCCGTTGAGATCCTCTAAGATAGCATCTCTTAGAAAACCTTCAAGCAGTTTACCCACAACAGATGTTACACTTACCGGCCTATAGTTTCCGGACCCCTTTTGAATATTGGCACCACATTTGCTATCCGCCAATCCTGTGGAACATTCCCTGTCAGTATAAAATCCGCAAATATCAGAAATAAAGGTCTGGCTATGACATTACTTAATTCCTTTAGGATACGGGTGTGTATGCCATCCGGTCCTGGTGATTTGTCTATTTTAATCTTTTTAAGTCGCTGTTGTACTTCTTCCTGGGTCAGACAGGGCACTTTTAATGGGGAATTTGCTTTTACATTCTGCATTTAAAATGACAGTTTATTTTCCTCAGTGAATATAGTGAAGAAAAAAATATTTAAAAGTTTTGCTTTATCTTCGTCGCTCTCTGCAACACCCCCCTCATTGCTATGTAGAGGGCCGACTCCTTCAGATTTATATTTTTTACTATTTATATAATTGAAGAACATTTTAGGGTTAGTTTTACTCTCTTTGGCAATTAATCTCTCGGTCTCTAGTTTGGCAAATTTTATTAGTTTTTTACATATTCAATTTTTTTCCTTATAGTTTATCAGTGCTTCCTGGCTCCCCTCCTGTTTTAGTGATTTATATGCTTTCTTTTTGTCATTTATTGCTTTCTTTATGGTTCCATTTATCCACAATGGTTTCTTATTGTTCCTTAGCCTTTTATTCCTATAAGGTATGTACCTCTCACAATTAGATGTTACAATGCTTTTAAAAATCTCCCATTTTATGGTTGCATTTTTATTTTTGAGGACTTTGTCCCAGTTAGTTAGGCCTATGGACTCACTTAGTTGGCTAAATTTAGCTTTTTTGAAGTTTGGTATTTTTGTTCCTCCCTTTAGAAACTCTCGTTTGAAGGATAATTGTAAAGTTATTACTTTATGGTCACTATTTCCCAGGTGTCCCCCAACCTGCACATGTGTTGTTCTATCAGGTCAATTGGTTAATACTAAGTCCATTATGGCCATCCCTCTAGTGGGGTCCTGAACCAGTTGGGAAAGGTAATTGTCTTTGGCTATTGCCAAGAACCTGTTTCCTTTTTGGGATGTACAGCTTTCAGTTTCCCAGTCTATATCTGGGTAGTTGAAGTCATCCATAATAACGACTTCATTATGATTTGCCTTGTCTATCTCGTTTAGTAATAGACTTTCTGTGGACTCTGGTATATTAGGTGGTTTATAATACACTCCTATTAGTAATTTTTTATTTTTTTTTGCTCCATGTATTTCTACCCACAGTGAATCCACATGTTCATGTCCCTCAGAGATGTATTCTCGAATTACGGGATTTAGACAGGACTTCACATAGAGACAGACCCCTCCACCTCTCCAGTTTTGACGATCCTTTCTAAACAGATTGTAACCTTTTATATTAACTGCCCAGTCATAGCCATCATCCAGTCATGTCTCAGTTATTCCCACTATTTCATAGTCCTCCTCACACATCACTAATTCCAGTTCACCAGTTTTGTTAGTCAGGCTTCTGGCATTAGTATACATACATTTGAGAGGTTTATGTGTATTTTTTACCCTACATCTTTCATTCTGAACTGTTCTAGTCCCCCCTTCCATTCCTCCCCCAGTCACACTACCTCACCGTGGTCTCTATCTGATCTATCTTCCCCTCCTATAATGTAATTACCCTCCCCCCGCAGTAGTTTAAACACTCCTTCAACCTTCTAGCCATCTTTCTCCCCAACACAGCTGCCCCTTCCCCATTGAGGTGCAGCCCGTCCCTACGATAGAGCCTGTAGCAGACAGAGAAGTCGGCCCAGTTCTCCAGGAACCTGAACCCCTCCTTCCTACACCAGCTCTTGAGCCAATTGTTAACCTACCTAATCTCCCGCTGCCTTTCTTGTGTGGCTCGTTGTACAGCCTGTATTTTAGAAAATACTACTTTTGAGGTCCTTGCCCTAAGCTTTTGACCTAAAACCCTGAAATCATTTTTAAGGACTCTCCACCTTCCTCTAACTTTGTCATTGGTTCCGATATGGACCATGACCGCTGGGTCTTCAGCCCCTCCTAGTAATCTGTCAACCCTATTCGCGATGTGTTGAACTCTAGCGCCAGGAAGACAGCACACTGTTCGGCGATCACGATCTTTGTGACAGATGGCCCTATCTGTACCCCTAATAATTGAGTCTCCCACTATCAGCATCTGTCTGGTCTGCCCTGCTCTCCTGGTCCCCTGCTAACTAGAGTTGACATTCCCCTGACTGGCAGAAGAAGTGTCTTGAACACCAGATTCAGGGTATAGCTATATTGGCAAGTGAATTTCACCCCAGAACAAAATATATGTTGTGGCGGACACTATTATATTTTGCAAGCCACTACTAGAACACCAGATTCAGGGTATTGCTATAATGGCAAGTGAATTTCACTCTAGAACAAAATATATGTTTTGGAGGACACTATTATACTTTGCAAGTCACAAATGGAACACAAGATTCAGAGTATTGCTATTTTGGCAAGTGAATTTCCCCCCAGAACAAAATAAACCCTTTTACAGACAGATTAAAACTTGGCCTGATACTGCTGGGACACCAGATTCAGGGTATTGCTATATTGGCAAGTGAATTTCACCCCAGAACAAAATATACCTATTTTACGGACAGATTAACACTTGGTCTGCAACTGCTGGAACACCAGATTCAGGGTATTGCTATTTTGGCAATTGAATTTCACCACAGAAAAAAATAAATGTTTTGGCGGACACTATTATACTTTGCAAGCCACTACTGGAACACCAGATTCAGGGTATTGCTATTTTGGCAATTGAATTTCACCCCAGAACAAAATATATGTTTTGGCGGACACTATTATACTTTGCAAGCCACTACTGGAACACCAGATTCAGGGTATTGCTATATTGGCAATAGAATTTCACCCCAGAACAAAATATATGTTTTGGCGGACAGTATTATACGTTGCAAGCCACTACTGAAACACCAGATTCAGGGTATTGCTATCTTGGCAAGTGAATTTCACCCCAGAACAAAATATACCCTTTTACGGACAGATTAACACTTGGCCTGAAACTGCTGGAACACCAGATTCAGGGTATTGCTATTTTTGCAATTGAATTTAACCCTAGAATAAAATATATGTTTTGGCGGACACTATTATACTTTGCAAGCCACTACTGGAAGAACAGATTCAGGGTATTGCTATTTTGGCAATTAAATTTAACCCCAGAACAAAATATACACTTTTACGGACAGATTACCATTTGGCCTGCAACAGCTGGAACACCAGATTCAGGGTATTGCTATTTTGGCAATTCAATTTGACCCCCAAAACAAAATATATGTTTTGGCAGACACTATTATACTTTGCAAGCCACTACTGGAACACCAGATTGAGGGAATGGCTATTTTGGCAATTGAATTTCACCCCAGAACAAAATATATGTTTTGGCGGACACTATTATACTTTGCAAGCCACTGCTGGAACACCAGATTCAGGCTAATGCTATATTGGCAAGTGAATTTCACCCCAGAACAAAATATACCCTTTTACGGACAGATTAACAATTGGCCTGCAACTGCTGGAACACCGAATTCAGGGTATTGCTATTTTGGCAATTGAATTTCACCCCAGAACAAAATATACCACTTTACAGACAGATTAACACTTGGCCTGCAACAGCTGGGCACCAGATTCACGGTATTGCTCTTTTGGCAATTGGATTTCAGCCCAGAACAAAATATATGTTTTGGCGGACACAATTACACTTTGCAAGCCACTGCTGGAACACGAGATTCAGGGTATTGCTATATTGGCAAGTGAATTTCACCGCAGAACAAAATATACCCTTTTACGGACAGATTAAAACTTGGCTTGCAACTGCTAGAACACCAGATTCAGGGTATTGCTATTTTGGCGATTGAATTTAACCCCAGAACAAAATATACCCTTTTACAGACAGATTAACACTTGGCCTACAACAGCTGGGACACCAGATTCAGTGTATTGCTATTTTTGCAATTGAATTTTACCCTAGAACAAAATATATGTTTTGACGGACACTATTATACTTTGCAAGCCACTACTGGAAGAACAGATTCAGGGTATTGCTATTTTGGCAATTAAATTTCACCCCAGAACAAAATATACCCTTTTACGGACAGATTAACATTTGGCCTGCAACAGCTGGGACACCAGATTCAGGGTATTACTATTTTGGCAATTTAATTTGACCCCCAAAACAAAATATATGTTTTGGCGGACACTATTATACTTTGTAAGCCACTACTGGAACACCAGATTCAGGGAATGGCTATTTTGGCAATTGAATTTCACCCTAGAACAAAATATATGTTTTCGCGGACACTATTATCCTTTGCAAGCCAATACTGGAACACAAGATTCAGGATATTGCTATTTCGGCAATTGAATTTTACCACAGAACAAAATATATCTTTTTACGGACAGATTAACATTTGGCCTGCAACAGCTGGGACACCATATTCAGGGTATTGCTATTTTGGCAATTGAATTTCCCCCCAGAACAAAATATATGTTTTGGCGGACACTATTATACTTTGCAAGCCACTGCTGAAACACCAGATTCAGTGTATTGCTATTTTGGCAAGTTAATTTCACCCCAGATCAAAATATACACTTTTACGGACAGATTAACACTTGACCTGCAACTGCTGGAACACCAGATTCAGGGTATTGCTATTTTGGCAATTGAATTTCACCCCAGAAAAAAATATATACCCTTTTACAGACAGATTAACACTTGGCCTACAACAGCTGGGACACAAGATTCAGTGTATTGCTATTTTGGCAATTGAATTTCACCTCAGAACAAAATATACCCTTTTACAAACAGATTAACACTTGGCCTGCAACAGCTGGGACACCAGTTTCAGGGTATTGCTATTTTAGCCATTGAATTTAACCCCAGAACAAAATATATGTTTTGGCGGACACTTTTATACTTTGCAAGCCACTACTGAAACACCAAATTCAGGGTATTGCTATATTGGCAAGTGAATTTAACCACAGAACAAAATATACCAAATTTACGGACAGATTAACACTTGGCCTGCAAATGCTGGAACACCAGATTCAGGGTATTGCTATTTTAGCCATTGAATTTAACCCCAGAACAAAATATATGTTTTGGCGGACACTTTTATACTTTGCAAACCACTACTAGAACACCAGATTCAGGGTATTGCTATATTAGCAATTAAATTTCACCCCAGAACAAAATATATGTTTTGGCGGACAGTATTATACATTGCAAGCCACTACTGGAACACCAGATTCAGGGTATTGCTATTTTGGCAATTGAATTTCACCCCAGAACAAAATATATGTTTTGTCGGAAACTATTATACTTTGCAAGCCACTACTGGAACACGAGATTCAGGGTATTGCTATATTGGCAAGTGAATTTCACTCCAGAACAAAATATACCTATTTTACGGATAGATTAACAGTTGGCCTGCAACTGCTGGAACACCAGATTCAGGGTATTGCTATTTTGGCAATTATATTTCACCCCAGAACAAAATATATGTTTTGGCGGACACTATTATACTTTGCAAGCCACTGCTGGAACACCAGATTCAGGGTATTGCTATTTTGGCAAGTGAATTTCATCCCAGAACAAAATATACCCTTTTACGGATAGATTAACACTTGGCCTGCAACTGCTGGAACACCGGATTCAGGGTATTGCTATTTTGGCAATTATATTTCACCCCAGAACAAAATATATGTCTTGGCAGACACTAATATACTTTGCAAGCCACTACTGGAACACCAGATTCAGGGTATTGATTTATTGACAATAGAATTACACCCCAGAACAAAATATATGTTTTGGCGGACACTATTATACTTTGCAAGCCACTACTGGAACAGCAGATTCAGTGTATTGCTAAATTGGCAAGTGAATTTCACTCAATAACAAAATATACCCTTTTACGGACAGATTAACACTTGGCCTACAACTGCTGGGACACCAGATTCAGGGTATTGCTATTTGGGATATTGGATTTAACCCCAGAACAAAATATATGTTTTGGCGGACACTATTATACTTTGCAAGACACTACTGGAACACCAGAGTCAGGGTATTGCTATGTTGGCAATTGAATTTCACCCCAGAACAAAATATGCCCTTTTACGGACAGATTAACACTTGGCCTACAACTGCTGGGACACCAGATTCAGGGTATTGCTATTTTGGCAATTGAAATTTCACCCCAGAACAAAATATATGTCTTGGCAGAAAATATTATACTTTGCAAGCCACTACTGGAACACCAGATTCAGGGTATTGATTTATTGACAATAGAATTACACACCAGAACAAAATATATGTTTTGGCGGACACTATTATACTTTGCAAGCCACTACTGGAACACCAGATTCAGGGTATTGCTATTTTTGCAATTGAATTTCAACCCAGAACAAAATATACCCTTTTACGGACAGATTAACACTTGGCCTGCAACAGCTGGGACTCCACATTCACGGTACTGCTATTTTGGCAAGTGAATTTCACCCCAGAACAAAATATACCCTTTTACGGACAGATTAACACTTGGCCTGCAACTGCCGGGACACTACTGGAAGACCAGATTCAGGGTATTGCAATATTGGCAAGTGAATTTCACCCCTGAACAAAATATTGCAAAGTATAATAGTGTCCCCCAAAACATATATTTTGTTCTGGGGTGAAATTCAATTGCCAATATAGCAATACCCTGAATCTGGTGTTCCAGTAGTGGTTTGCAAAGTATAATAGTGTCCGCCAAAACATATATGAATTTCACCCCAGAACAAAATATACCCTTTTTATGGACAGATTAACACTTGGCCTGCAAATGCTGGAACACCAGACAGCCGCTGACTACAGGGATGCAGACAGAAAGGAAGTCTGGTATGATGCCCTGGAAAATGCCCAGCGGCGGCGAGGTGAGAGTCTCCCCAGTTATGAGCAGCGGCTACAGAAGCGTGTGGTGATGCGGATGGGTCTCTTGGGAGAACAGCCCCTGGACGAGTGGGTAACAGAGCTCCGGGGCCTGGTATTTTAGGAGCTTTGGCTAGACAACGCCTACCAGGCCCTCTGGTGGTACTTGATACGACACACCCCCTGGATGGCTGAGCACAACAGACCCGAGGGTGAGGATTACGATGGCCCTGGCCTGTTTTTTGAAACCTTCGCAGAACCAGAGTTCGGAGATGCTGGAGAGTCTCGGTTCTGGGATATCTTTGACTACAGGGAGGGAATGCATGATTGGGCTACAGCGAGAGAGGTGAGACAAGACCTGGCATCTCTAGTGACAAGGGAGTGGGAGCTGGAGCAGGAGTACCAATACTTCTTCAGCTCAATTCGGTCCCAATATACACTGCCGGAGAGCTGGGTGGCAGTCCCAGACCTACACCCCTACAGCTGGGAAGACCTAAGAACTAAGATATCCCCTGCTTCACTACCAGCTGCAGAGGTAGGGGACCTAATAGACATGTCCTGGGCGGAACTCCAACCGGCAGGTGGAGATGGGACCGAGGTCTCTCCACCGGCCCTACAGGGATTCTGGGCAGTCGGCTCAGATCCCCAACGGCAGCCGGAGTTTCATGGAGTAGGGACAGTCGGTCCTGCTCCCCAGTGGCAGTATGTTTTGCAGGGAGAGAAGACAACAAGTCCCTCTCCCCCACCCCAGGGGGACAGCACCCCTAACATCGATGGTGCAGATGGGACAGCGGTCTCTGCACCAGACCTACAGGGATGCTGGACTGCTGGTACAGATCACCAACCAAACCCGCAGGAGTGCCAGGAGGAGGAGGTAAGCGACCCCTCCTCTTCACAGCTGATTCACAACCAAGTCCTGGGGGTAGGATTCCCTGACCCCATCCCAGCGGAAGAGCTGGCATCTGGGCAGAGTGTAGTCGGCCTCTGTCCTCCTCTATCCTCCTGTCCTGAGTCTCACTACCCACAGGCTACACCAGCGGAAGATCTGGCATCTGTGCAGAGTGTAGTCGGCCTCTGTCCTCCTCTATCCTCCTGTCCTGAGTCTCACTACCCACAGGCTACACCAGCGGAAGAGCTGGCATCTGGGCAGAGTGCAGTCGGCCTCTGCCCTCCTCTATCCTCCTGTCCTGAGTCTCACTACCCACAGGCTACACCAGCGGAAGAGCTGGCATCTGTGCAGAGTGTAGTCGGCCTCTGTCCTCCTCTATCCTCCTGTCCTGAGTCTCACTACCCACAGGCTACACCAGCGGAAGAGCTGGCATCTGTGCAGAGTGTAGTCGGCCTCTGTCCTCCCCTATCCTCCTGGCCTGAGCCTGGCTACTCACAAGTTACCCCAGCGGAAGAGCTGGCATCTGGGCAGAGTGCAGTTGGCCTCTGTCCCCCCCTATCCTCCTGTCCTAAACCTGACTACCCACAGGTTACCCCAGTGGAAGAGCTGGCATCTGGGCAGAGTGCAGTCGGCCTCTGTTCTCCCCTATCCTCCTGTCCTGAGCCTGGCTACCCACAGGTTACCCCAGCGGAAGAGCTGGCATCTAGGCAGAGTGCAGTCGGCCTCTGTCCTCCCCAATCCTCCTGTCCTGAGCCTGACTTCACACAGGCTGCCCCAGAGGAAGAGCTGGCATCTGGGCAGAGTGCAGTCGGCCTCTGCCCCCCTCTATCCTCGTGTTCAAAGCCTGACTTCACACAGGTTACCCCAGCTGAAGAGCTGGCATCTGGGCAGAGTGCAGTCAGCCTCGGTCCTCCCCTTTCCTCCTGTCCTGAACCTGACTACCCACAGGCTACCCAAGCGGAAGAGGCCTCTGCCCACCCCGTACCTACAGCTCCATGCCTGAGAACACAAGGGAGATCAGGGGCAGCAGACATACCCTTTGCAGCCTAGGACAGACCCAACAAAGCTGGACACTCACAAACTACAGGTGCAGTACTCGGTTGTGGGCGGGCTGCTCGTCTAACTCAGGTACTGACCGACAGGAGGTCAGGTACCTGGTTAGTCTTCCCCTGGGAGGGAAGATGTGTGACAAAAGCACCTTTGTCACGGGGAGTTGGAGGGGCATGCTTGCCAGCCTATTACCCTGTGACTATGGCCCCAGTGACAGTTAGCATTCACAATGGACATTGCCTGTGACCTAATCAACATTCACAATGGACATTACCTGGGACCTAATCAACATCCACAATGGACATTGCCTGGGACGCAATCAGCAAACACAATGGACAATGCATGTGGGGTTGTGATATAACTGGCTGTAGGATGATTGGTCACTGTGTTTTGTGTGCCTGTCCTCACTTAGGTCCCCGGGGGAGTAGCCCTGGCTGGAGGACTTGCATAAAAGGCCAAGCTTTGCCATCCAATAAAGGAGTTCCTGCTTGACCCTCAAAACAAAGTGTCGTCTCGTTATTGGGGGGGGGGGATTTATTGTCTGCTGTTCCAGTTTGGCTGCTAGGAGTGTAAACCTGTTTGTATGGTTTTTCCTATTCGGCTGTTTACCGCATTCATATGCTTCTCCGATTTGGTGGTTGTGGTGTCGGCTAGAGCGCTTGGAATCCTCAAGAAGCGCTAGGAGCATCTTTCAACGGAGGTACCCAGTCGGGGTGCCCGTCGATCCGTTACATTGGCAATTGAATTTCACCCCAGAAGAAAATATACCCTTTTACGGATAGATTAACAGTTGGCCTGCAACTGCTGGAACACTAGATTCAGGGTATTGCTATATTGGCAATTGAATTTAAGCCCAGAACAAAATATATGTTTTGGCGGACACTATTATACTTTGCAAGCCACTGCTGGAACACCAGATTCAGGGTATTGCTATTTTGGCAAGTGAATTTCCCCCCAGAACAAAATATACCCTTTTATGGATAGATTAACACTTGGCCTGCAACTGCTGGAACACCAGATTCAGGGTATTGCTATTTTGGCAATTATATTTCACCCCAGAACAAAATATATGTCTTGGCAGACACTATTATACTTTGCAAGCCACTACTGGAACAGCAGATTCAGTGTATTGCTAAATTGGCAAGTGAATTTCACTCCATAACAAAATATACCCTTTTAAGGACAGATTAACATTTGGCCTGCAACTGCTGGAACATCAGCTTCAGGATATTGCTATTTGGGCAGTTGGATTTAACCCCAGAACAAAATATATGTTTTGGCGGACACTATTATACTTTGCAAGCCACTACTGGAACACCAGATTTAGGGTATTGCTATTTTTGCAATTGAATTTCACCCCAGAACAAAATATACCCTTTTACGGACAGATTAACACTTGGCCTGCAACAGCTGGGACACCAGATTCAGGGTATTGCTATTTTGGCAATTGAAATTTCACCCCAGAACAAAATATATGTCTTGGCGGAAAATATTATACTTTGCAAGCCACTACTGGAACACCAGATTCAGGGTATTGATTTATTGACAATAGAATTACACACCAGAACAAAATATATGTTTTGGCGGACACTATTATACTTTGCAAGCCACTACTGGAACACCTGATTCAGGGAATTGCTATTTTTGCAATTGAATTTCACCCCAGAACAAAATATACCCTTTTACGGACAGATTAACACTTGGCCTGCAAAAGCTGGGACTCCACATTCAGGGTACTGCTATTTTGGCAAGTGAATTTCACCCCAGAACAAAATATACCCTTTTACGGACAGATTAACACTTGGCCTGCAACTGCTGGGACACAAGATTCAGAGTATTGCTATATTGGCAAGTGAATTTCACCCCAGAACAAAATATACCTATTTTACGGATCGATTAACACTAGGCCTGCAACTGCTGGAACACCAGATTCAGGGTATTGCTATTTTGGCAATTGAATTTCACCCCAGAAAAAAATATATGTTTTGGCGGACGCTATTATACTTTGCAAACCACTACTGGAACACCAGATTGAGGGTATTGCTATATTGGCAATTGAATTTCACCCCAGAACAAAATATATGTTTTGGCGGACGCTATTATACTTTGCAAGCCAATACTGGAACACCAGATTTAGGGTATTGCTATTTTGGCAATTGAATTTCACCCCAGAACAAAATATATGTTTTGGCGGACACTATTATACCCTGCAAGCCACTACTGGAACACCAGATTCAGGGTATTGCTATTTTTGCAATTGAATTTCACGACAGAACAAAATATACCCTTTTACGGACAGATTAACACTTGGCCTGCAACTACTGGGACACCAGATTCAGGGTATTGCTATTTTGGCAATTGAAATTTCACCCCAGAACAAAATATATGTCTTGGCAGAAAATATTATACTTTGCAAGCCACTACTGGAACACCAGATTCAGGGTATTGATTTATTGACAATAGAATTACACACCAGAACAAAATATATGTTTTGGCGGACACTATTATACTTTGCAAGCCACTACAGGAACACCAGATTCAGTGCATTGCTATTTTTGCAATTGAATTTCACCCCAGAACAAAATATACCCTTTTACGGACAGATTAACACTTGGCCTGCAACAGCTGGGACTCCACATTCAGGGTACTGCTATTTTGGCAAGTAAATTTTACCCCAGAACAAAATATACCCTTTTACGGACAGATTAACACTTGGCCTGCAACTGCTGGAACACCAGATTCAGGGTATTGCTATTTGGGCAATTGGATTTAACCCCAGAACAAAATATATGTTTTGGCGGACACTATTATACTTTGCAAACCACTACTGGAACACCAGATTGAGGGTATTGCTATATTGGCAATTGAATTTCACCCCAGAACAAAATATATGTTTTGGGGGACACTATTATACTTTGCAAGCCAATACTGGAACACCAGATTCAGGGTATTGCTATTTTGGCAATTGAATTTCACCCCAGAACAAAATATATGTTTTGTTGGACACTATTATACTTTGCAAGCCACTACTGGAAGACCAGATTCAGGTTATTGCAATATTGGCAAGTGAATTTCACCCCTGAACAAAATATTGCAAAGTATAATAGTGGAAAAAAAATGGAGATTGTAGTCAGCACAACCCAATACGCAGGTGCACGTTGCTATGGTGAAATACACATACAAATGTAAAAACAAAGGTGCAATGACACACTGCAGCTAGAGCTCCGTCCTGCCACTATGCTGGATGTTAGATGAGGCATTAGTTTATATTTTGGCCAAATTATGTAAGCCACCCACCACTTCACGGTTGCCTCTCGATTGGTCCCTAACATTAATTCTTACCTTTTATGGGCCATGTAACGGACCGTTACGCACACAACTCCGTTTAGGCGAAATTCCCTTTTCCGGATAGACCAGCAGCTACTGCAATCACCAACTTCCCGAACTGCAAACCACACGAATTCACCAACTTCCGAACAAGAGACCCACGAACCCTGGAAGCAGCCGAACAGGAAAAGCAATATGAACAGCTTACACTCCTGGCAATCAGCATACAGTCAAATCCCCCCAATAACGAGACGACACTTCGTTTTGAGGGTCAAGCAGGAACTCTAAATTTTATTAAGGGCTACCTGCCCGGTATTTATCCAGGTCTCCCACCTGGTGGACACTCCCCTAGAGGACCAGAAGGAAGACTGCGACACGGGACACAGCAGCCAATCACACACACTGGGACAATACAGACACCCCCAGCATATCCCTCCCCTCTGCCTGTGATACAATCACCCTACATGGGTAATGCAATCACCACAGGCAGAAGAATACACAATGTCTTCTGTCCTGGAGACAATTGAGGAGTCATTCAATTATCTCTCAGGACAAAGGGAAATCGCCAATACACATGTGGGGACAATAGGACAGACATCACTATTCAATACACAATGTCACACCCTTTACAATACACAGACATTTAACATATTCCCAGAAGGCTTGGATCTGAGCGCTCAATATATCCAGGGATAGAGGCAGACTCCATTGAGCACATGGCTGCAAAAGGGACACAAAATTACACAATGCTACAATCACTATATAAAACATATACATGCAACATATCCCCAGATAGCTTAGGCCTGAGCGCACATTATTGAATGGCGCTCAGACCACACATGTCCAGTTCAATTGCCATGGAGCTAAAGTCTTTCCCATAGTCCTCCACCATACGAATGGGCTCCATAGCAGAGCTATCTGGGGCATCACCGCTCAAACAGGACAAGCATACATGGGGCCATAGTCGCAGGGCAGGAGGCGAGCAAGCAGTCCCTTCCAGGAAACTGGGGCAGACTCTGGTACAGGGTCCAGTCCGCTACAGGCCATATCAGCCACACAAAACCCAGGGAGTGCAGGTGCAGCATGCATGCCAGATACACTCTGCTTGTAACCCCATCTGGTGCCATACAGCGTTCATCAGATCAAGGGATGCAAATACCAAAATGCATGCTGAGCCCACTAGTACTTCTCCTGGAACCAAATGGCTTCTGGTAAGTTCAATAAAGCAGACTCAGTTTTATACTGACTTTAAAACCAGCCTACAGGGCGGATTCACTAGTCAGGTGTGCATGACTGCATGGATGTCACGATGGAGGACGATTAGGTGGTAACCCCTGACAACCCTTCTCAGAGAACACATCCATAAAATCTGACAGAAAGGAAGGTAGAAATGTTACAGAGAGTGTTGAGCACCTACTACTCAAGCAGTTGTCCTTACAATGTTCAATCCACTCCACAATCTCCCCGGACTGCCAATCCACCACTGAATTGTGAGTCACCAGCCAGGGAAGCCCCAATACAATAGGAGCCAGAAGACCGTCCAGGACATAACAAGAGATATGCTCTTTATGGAGGTCCCCTACCTGCAGATGGATATTATGGATGACCTGAGTTAACTCTCTCTGAGTAAGAGGGGAGGAATCGATGGCAAAAACAGGAATAGTTCTGCGTACCGGTTCCGGAGTAAAACCCAGAGCCTGAGCAAACCGTGAATCCACCAAGTTGACCCCCGCCCCACTGTCCAAAAAGACGGAACAGATCTCAGTCTTATTGCCCGCCACAATGGTAGCGGACAACAAAAACTGAGACATGCGTATGGAGGAAACGAATACGCCCAGACTGTTATCCTCCGCACAGTCTGGGGACTCTAGTTTTCCGGCGGCTCCTTTGTTTGTGATCTCTTGGGTTCTGAGGGACATACCTTCACAAAATGACCCCTCCCCACAACGAAAACAAACCTCTGACCTATGGCGGACCTTAGGAGGATTCACCCGTCTAGTTGCGCCCCCTATTTGCATTGGTTCGACTGGATCACAACAAACCGATCCCTGCCCTATAGAGGCCTCTGTAGAATTTAATAGTCTCTCTGAGTCGTCTGTCGATTCTTATGGACAGAGACATAGCAGCCTCAAGAGACCCAGGGACCTCGTATACCGCCAGCGCGTCTTTTAATTTTTCAGACAACCCCTGGCAGAACTGACTCCTAAGGGCCGAGTCGTTCCATAATGTATTAGTAGCCCACCTACGGAATTCGGAACAATATAGTTCAGCTGACCGGTTCTCTTGCCGAAGTCTACGTAGCTTAGATTCAGCCAGTGAGACCCTGTCCGGGTCATCATGTACGAGACCCAAGGCTTCAAAAAACTCCTCCACAGATCGTAAGGCCGGAGAGTCTGATGGTAAGGAGAAAGCCCAAGCCTGCGGATCTCCTTGCAGGAGAGAAATTACAATGCCCACCCGTTGTTCCTCACCGCCGGAGGATCTAGGGCGTAACCTGAAGAACAATTTACAAGCTTCTCTGAAGGTTACAAATTGGTCTCTCCCTCCTGAGAACCTGTCAGGAAAAGCCACTTTTGGCTCAGGAGTACCTTGGTTTCCCGTAGCAACGGTGGAACCCAAGGATTGCTGCTGCTGCAGCACTGTTGCTTTTAATCCTGCCACTTCAAGGGATAATCCCTGTAATTGTTTCGCCAAAACCGTAACCGGATCCATAGTGGAACAGAAAAATACAAAGCAAAACAGCAAGCAAAAAAAAAAAAAAAAGGAAATGTCACTTTTTTTTTTTTTTTTTAAAAGGCCAGATATACTGTCACGACCGCTATCCCAGCAGCGGTCGTGTCGCACTCAGACGGAGGGAAGGGGGACCCTTATCTACGGATGGGAAATAGAACGGCCACCCCTGACAAACCCTAAGCTGGCACCTGTCTGCCCTGATACCCTAGACGGGGTGTGAACCCGTGCGGCGAGCAGGATGCCTAAACCCTGAGTCATCCTCAGAAGACTAGACTGGGGAAAGGCAGATGGGAGCGCTAGTTACCATCACTTATGTCTAGGAGAACAACAGGGGAAGACAGGGGAAGACAGCAACAAACAAACAATCTCCAGCAGAGATAGACTTATCCAGTCACGAGCAGAGAAGAAGATCCCAATAACGACAGTCCACGCCAGACAAGAGCTCCACAGCAATACCGTCAAACGATCTCCTTCAAAGGTCATAATAGCACTGGAAGTAAGGACTATATCTGGCAATGACTGCAAGTGAAACTGAAACTATTATAGTAGCTGGGAGTGGCAGACAGCACTCACCTGAGAAGAATGCCTACAAACTCCCAGTCAGGACAAAAAGGTTCACAAGGCAAAACCCGGATGACATACCCTGAACCACGGAGCAAACTCACAAGCTATCGCGAGTAGCAAGTCGCTGCGACCTTCTCTTCCCAGACCTATCTGGATCAGTCACAGTCGTGACAGATGATGAGGAGGAGACAGCCGCGGACTACAGGGATGCAGACAGAAAGGAAGTCTGGTATGATGCCCTGGAAAATGCCCAGCGGCGGCGAGGTGAGAGTCTCCCCAGTTATGAGCAGCGGCTACAGAAGCGTGTGGTGATGCGGATGGGTCTCTTGGGAGAACAGCCCCTGGACGAGTGGGTAACAGAGCTCCGGGGCCTGGTATTTTAGGAGCTTTGGCTAGACAACGCCTACCAGGCCCTCTGGTGGTACTTGATACGACACACCCCCTGGATGGCTGAGCACAACAGACCCGAGGGTGAGGATTACGATGGCCCTGGCCTGTTTTTTGAAACCTTCGCAGAACCAGAGTTCGGAGATGCTGGAGAGTCTCGGTTCTGGGATATCTTTGACTACAGGGAGGGAATGCATGATTGGGCTACAGCGAGAGAGGTGAGACAAGACCTGGCATCTCTAGTGACAAGGGAGTGGGAGCTGGAGCAGGAGTACCAATACTTCTTCAGCTCAATTCGGCCCCAATATACACTGCCGGAGAGCTGGGTGGCAGTCTCAGACCTATACCCCTACAGCTGGGAAGACCTAAGAACTAAGGTATCCCCTGCTTCACTACCAGCTGCAGAGGTAGGGGACCTAATAGACATGTCCTGGGGGGAACCCCAATCGGCAGGTGGAGATGGGACCGAGGTCTCTCCACCGGCCCTACAGGGATTCTGGGCAGTCGGCTCAGATCCCCAACGGCAGCCGGAGTTTCATGGAGTAGGGACAGTCGGTCCTGCTCCCCAGTGGCAGTATGTTTTGCAGGGAGAGAAGACAACAAGTCCCTCTCCCCCACCCCAGGGGGACAGCACCCCTAACATCAATGGTGCAGATGGGACAGCGGTCTCTGCACCAGACCTACAGGGATGCTGGACTGCTGGTACAGATCACCAACCGAACCCGCAGGAGTGCCAGGAGGAGGAGGTAAGCGACCCCTCCTCTTCACAGCTGATTCACAACCAAGTCCTGGGGGTAGGATTCCCTGACCCCATCCCAGCGGAAGAGCTGGCATCTGGGCAGAGTGTAGTCGGCCTCTGCCCTCCTCTATCCTCCTGTCCTGAGTCTCACTACCCACAGGCTACACCAGCGGAAGAGCTGGCATCTGGGCAGAGTGCAGTCGGCCTCTGCCCTCCTCTATCCTCCTGTCCTGAGTCTCACTACCCACAGGCTACACCAGCGGAAGAGCTGGCATCTGTGCAGAGTGTAGTCGGCCTTTGTCCTCCTCTATCCTCCTGTCCTGAGTCTCACTACCCACAGGCTACACCAGCGGAAGAGCTGGCATCTGTGCAGAGTGTAGTCGGCCTCTGTCCTCCCCTATCCTCCTGGCCTGAGCCTGGCTACCCACAGGTTACCCCAGCGGAAGAGCTGGCATCTGGGCAGAGTGCAGTCGGCCTCTGTCCTCCCCTATCCTCCTGTCCTAAACCTGACTACCCACAGGTTTCCCCAGCGGAAGAGCTGGCATCTGGGCAGAGTGCAGTCGGCCTCTGTTCTCCCCTATCCTGCTGTCCTGAGCCTGGATACCCACAGGTTACCCCAGCGGAAGAGCTGGCATCTAGGCAGAGTGCAGTCGGCCTCTGTCCTCCCCTATCCTCCTGTCCTGAGCCTGACTTCACACAGGCTGCCCCAGAGGAAGAGCTGGCATCTGGGCAGAGTGCAGTCGGCCTCCGCCCCCCTCTATCCTCATGTTCAGAGCCTGACTTCACACAGGTTACCCCAGCTGAAGAGCTGGCATCTGGGCAGAGTGCAGTCAGCCTCGGCCCTCCCCTTTCCTCCTGTCCTGAACCTGACTACCCACAGGCTACCCAAGCGGAAGAGCTGGCATCTTGGCAGAGTGCAGTCGGCCTCTGCCCACCCCGTACCTACAGCTCCATGCCTGAGAACACAAGGGAGATCAGGGGCAGCAGACTTACCCTCTGCAACCTAGGACAGACCCAACAAAGCTGGACACTCACAAACTACAAGTGCAGTACTCGGTTGTGGGCAGGCTGCTCGTCTAACTCAGGTACTGACCGACAGAAGGTCAGGTACCTGGTTAGTCTTCCCCTGGGAGGGAAGATGTGTGACAAAAGCACCTTTGTCACGGGGAGTTGGAGGGGCATGCTTGCCAGCCTATTACCCTGTGACTATGCCCCCAGTGACAGTTAGCATTCACAATGGACATTGCCTGTGACCTAATCAACATTCACAATGGACATTACCTGGGACCTAATCAACATCCACAATGGACATTGCCTGGGACGCAATCAGCAAACACAATGGACAATGCATGTGGGGTTGTGATATAACTGGCTGTAGGATGATTGGTCACTGTGTTTTGTGTGCTTGTCCTCAATTAGGTCCCCGGGGGAGTAGCCCTGGCTGGAGGGCTTGCATAAAAGGCCAAGCTTTGCCATCCAATAAAGGAGTTCCTGCTTGACCCTCAAAACGAGGTGTCGTCTCGTTATTGGGAGGGGGATTTATTGTCTGCTGTTCCAGTTTGACTGATAGGAGTGTAAACCTGTTTGTATGGTTTTTCCTATTCGGCTGTTTACCGCATTCATATGCTTCTCCGATTTGGTGGTTGAGGTGTCGGCTAGAGCGCTTGGAATCCTCAAGAATCGCTAGGAGCATCTTTCAACGGAGGTACCCAGTCGGGGTGCCCGTCGATCCATTACATTGGCAATTGAATTTAACCCCAGAAGAAAATATAACCTTTTACAGACAGATTAACTCTTGGCCTGCAATAGCTGGGACACCAGATTCAGGGTATTGCTATTTTGCCAATTGAATTTCACCCCAGAACAAAATATATGTTTTGGCGGACACTATTATACTTTTCAAACCACTACTGGAACACCAGATTCAGGGTATTGCTATCTTGTCAAGTGAATTTCATCCAGAACAAAATATACCTATTTTACGGATAGATTAACAGTTGGCCTGCAACTGCTGGAACACTAGATTCAGGGTATTGCTATATTGGCAATTGAATTTCACCCCAGAACAAAATATATGTTTTGGCGGACACTATTATACTTTGCAAGCCACTGCTGGAACACCAGATTCAGGGTATTGCTATTTTGGCAAGTGTGTTTCACCCCAGAACAAAATATACCCTTTTACGGACAGATTAACACTTAGCCTGCAACTGCTGGGACACTAGATTCAGGGTATTGCTATATTGGCAAGAGAATTTCATCCGAGAACAACATATACCTATTTTATGGATAGATTAACACTTGGCCTGCAACTGCTGGAACACCAGATTCAGGGTATTGCTGTTTTGGCAATTGAATTTCACCCCAGAAAAAAATATATGTTTTGGCGGACACTATTATACTTTGCAAGCCACTTCTGGAACACCAGATTCAGCGTATTGATATATTGACAATAGAATTATACCCCAGAACAAAATATATGTTTTGGCGGACACTATTATACTTTGCAAGCCACTATTGGAACACCAGATTCAGGGTATTGCTATATTGGCAAGTGAATTTCGCCCCAGAACAAAATATACCCTTTTACGGACATATTAACATTTGGCCTGCAACTGCTGGAACACCAGATTCAGGGTATTGCTATCTTGTCAAGTGAATTCCAATCCAGAACAAAATATACCTATTTTACGAATAGATTAACAGTTGGCATGCAACTGCTGGAACACTAGATTCAGGGTATTGCTATATTGGCAATTGAATTTCACCCCAGAACAAAATATATGTTTTGGCGGACACTATTATACTTTGCAAGCCACTGCTGGAACACCAGATTCAGGGTATTGTTATTTTGGCAAGTGTATTTCACCCCAGAACAAAATATACCCTTTTAAGGACAGATTAACACTTGGCCTGCAACTGCTGGCACACTAGATTCAGGGTATTGCTATATTGGCAAGAGAATTTCATCCGAGAACAACATATACCTATTTTATGGATAAATTAACACTTGGCCTGCAACTGCTGGAACACCAGATTCAGGGTATTGCTGTTTTGGCAATTGAATTTCACCCCAGAACAAAATATATGTTTTGGCGGAAACTATTATACTTTGCAAGCCACTTCTGGAACACCAGATTCAGCGTATTGATATATTGACAATAGAATTACACCCCAGAACAAAATATATGTTTTGGCGGACACTATTATACTTTGCAAGCCACTATTGGAACACCAGATTCAGGGTATTGCTATATTAGCAAGTGAATTTCGCCCCAGAACAAAATATATGTTTTGGCGGACACTATTATACTTTGCAAACCACTAATGAAACACCAGATTCAGGGAATTGCTATATTGGCAATTGAATTTCACCCCAGAACAAAATATATGTTTTGTCGGACACTATTATACTTTGCAAGCCACTGCTGGAACACCAGATTCAGGGTATTGCTATATTGGCAAGTGAATTTCACCCCTGAACAAAATGTTGCAAAGTATAATAGTATCCCCAAAAACATATATTTTGTTCTGGAGTAATTAATTGCCAATATAGCATTACCCTGAATCTGGTGTTCCAATAGTGGTTTGCAAAATAAATAGTGTCGCCAAAACATATATGAATTTCACCCAAGAACAAAATATACACTTTTTACAGACAGATTAACACTTGGCCTGCAAATGCTGGAACACCAGATTCAGGGTATTGCTGTATTGGCAATTGAATTTCACCCCAGAAGAAAATATACCCTTTTACGGACAGATTAACACTTGGCCTGCAACAGCTGGGACACCAGATTCAGGGTATTGCTATTTTGGCAATTGAATTTCACCCCAGTACAAAATATATGTTTTGGCGGACACTATTATACTTTGCAAACCACTACTGGAACACAAGATTCAGGGTATTGCTATCTTGGCAAGTGAATTTCACTCCAGAAAAAAATATAACTATTTTACGTATAGATTAACAGTTGGCCTGCAACTGCTGGAACACTAGATTCAGGGTATTGCTATATTGGCAATTGAATTTCACCCCAGAACAAAATATATGTTTTGGCGGACACTATTATACTTTGCAAGCCACTGCTGGAACACCAGATTCAGTGTATTGCTATTTTGGCAAGTGTATTTCACCCCAGAACAAAATATATACTTTTACGGACAGATTAACACTTGGCCTGCAACTGCTGAGATACCAGATTCAGGGTATTGCTATATTGGCAAGTGACTTTCACCCCAGAACAACATATACCTATTTTACGGATAGATTAACAGTTGGCCTGAAACTGCTGGAACACTAGATTCAGGGTATTGCTATATTGGCAATTGAATTTCACCCCAGAACAAAATATATGTTTTGGCGGACACTATTATAATTTGCAAGCCACTGCTGGAACACCTGATTCAGGGTATTGCTATTTTGGCAAGTGTATTTCACCCTAGAACAAAATATACCCTTTTACGGACAGATTAACACTTGGCCTGCAACTTCTGGAACACCAGATTCAGGGTATTGCTATTTTGGCAATTGAATTTCACACCAGAACAAAATATATGTCTTGTCGGACACTATTATACTTTGCAAGCCACTACTGGAACACCAGATTCAGGGTATTGCTAAATTGGCAAGTGAATTTCACTCCAGAACAAAATATTCCTTTTTACGGACAGATTAACATTTGGCCTGCAACTGCTGGAACACCGTATTCAGGGTATTGCTATTTTGGCAACTGAATTTCACACCAGAACAAAATATATGTTTTGGCGGACACTATTATACTTTGCAAGCCACTACTGGAACACCAAATTCAGAGTATTGCTATATTGGCAAGTGAATTTCAACCCAGAACAAAATATACGTATTTTACAGACAGATGAACACTTGGCCTGCAACTGCTGGAACACCAGATTCAGGGTATTGCTATTTTGCCATTGAATTTCACCCCAAAACAAAATATATGTTTTGGCGGACACTATGATACTTTGCAAGCCACTACTGGAACACCAGATTCAGGGTATTGCTATGTTGGCAATTGAATTTCACCCCAGAACAAAATATGCCCTTTTACGGACAGATTAACACTTGCCCTGCAACTGCTGGGACACCAGATTCAGAGTATTGCTATTTTGGCAATTGAATTTCACCCCAGAACAAAATATATGTTTTGGCGGACACTATTATACTTTGCAAGCCACTATTGGAACACCAGATTCAGGGTATTGCTATATTGGCATACTTTGTTCTGGGGTGAAATTCAATTGCCAACATAGCAAAACCCTGAATCTGGTGTTCCAGTAGTGGCTTGCAAAGTATAATAGTGTCCGCCAAAACATATATTTTGTTCTGGAGTGAAATTCAATTGCCAAAATAGCAATACCCTGACTCTATTATACTTTGCAAGCCACTTCTGGAACACCAGATTCAGCGTATTGATATATTGACAATAGAATTACACCCCAGAACAAAATATATGTTTTGGCGGACACTATTATACTTTGCAAGCCACTATTGGAACACCAGATTCAGGGTATTGCTATATTGGCAAGTGAATTTCGCCCCAAAACAAAATATACCCTTTTACGGACATATTAACATTTGGTCTGCAACTGCTGGAACACCAGATTCCTGGTATTGCTATTTTGGCAATTGAATTTCACCCCAGAAAAAAATATATGTTTTGGCGGACACTATTATACTTTGCAAGCCACTACTGGAACAACAAATTCAGGGTATTGCTATATTGGCAAGTGAATTTCACCCCAGAACAAAATAAACCTATTTTACGGACAGATTAACACTTGGCCTGCAACTGCTGGAACACCAGATTCAGGGTATTGCTATTTTGGCAATTGAATTTAACCTCAGAACAAAATATATGTTTTGTCGGACACTATTATACTTTGCAAGCCACTACTGGAACACCAGATTCAGGGTATTGCTACATTGGCAATTGAATTTCACCCCTGAACAAAATATACCCTTTTACGGAAAGATTAACACTTGGCCTGCAACAGCTGGGACAACAGATTCAGGGTACTGCTATTTTGGCAAGTGAATTTCACCCCAGAACAAAATATATGTTTTGTTGGACACTATTATACTTTGCAAGCCACTACGGGAACACCAGATTCAGGCTTTTGCTATTTTGGCAATTGAATTTCACCCCAGAACAAAATATACCCTTTTACGGACAGATTAACACTTGGCCTGCAACTGCTGGGACACCAGATTCAGGGTATTGCTATTTTGGCCATTGAATTTCACCCCAGAACAAAAAATATGTTTTGGCAGACACTATTCTACTGTGCAAGCCACAACTGGAACACAAGATTCAGGGTATTGATTTATTGACAAAAGAATTACACCCCAGGACAAAATATATGTTTTGTCGGACACTATTATACTTTGCAAGCCACTAATGGAACACCAAATTCAGGCTATTGCTATATTGGCAAGTGAATTTCACCCCAGAACAAAATATACCTATTTTACAGACAGAGTAACACTTGGACTGCAACTGCTGGAACACTAGATTCAGGGGATTGCTATTTTGGCCATTGAATTTCACCCCAGAACAAAATATATGTTTTGGCAGACACTATTATACTTAGCAAGCCACTACTGGAACACAAGATTCAGGGTATTGCTATGTTGGCAAGTGAATTTCACCACAGAACAAAATATGCCCTTTTACGGACAGGTTAACACTTGGCCTGCAACTGCTGGAACACCAGATTCAGAGTATTACTATTTTGGCAATTGAATTTCACCCCAGAACAAAATATATGTTTTGGCGGACACTATTATACTTTGCAAACCACTACTGGAACACCAGATTCAGGGTATTGCTATTTTGTCAATTGAATTTCACTCCAGAACAAAATATATGTTTTGGCGGACACTATTATACTTTGCAAGCCACTACTGGAACACCAGATTCAGGGTATTGCTATGTTGGCAAGTGAATTTCACCCCAGAACAAAATATGCCCTTTTACGGACAGGTTAACACTTGGCCTGCAACTGCTGGGACACCAGATTCAGAGTATTACTATTTTGGCAATTGAATTTCAACCCAAAACAAAATATATGTTTTGGCGGACACTATTATACTTTGCAAGCCACTGCTGGAACACCAGATTCAGGGTATTGCTATATTGGCAAATGAATTTCACCCCAGAACAAAATAAACCTATTTTACGGACAGATTAACACTTGGCCTGCAACTGCTGGAACACCAGATTCAGGGTATTGCTATTTTGGCAATTGAATTTAACCTCAGAACAAAATATATGTTTTGTCGGACACTATTATACTTTGCAAGCCACTACTGGAACACCATATTCAGGGTATTGCTACATTGGCAATTGAATTTCACCCCTGAACAAAATATACCCTTTTACGGAAAGATTAACACTTGGCCTGCAACAGCTGGGACACCAGATTCAGGGTACTGCTATTTTGGCAAGTGAATTTCACCCCAGAACAAAATATATGTTTTGTTGGACACTATTATACTTTGCAAGCCACTACGGGAACACCAGATTAAGGCTTTTGCTATTTTGGCAATTGAATTTCACCCCAGAACAAAATATACCCTTTTACGGACAGATTAACACTTGGCCTGCAACTGCTGGGACACCAGATTCAGGGTATTCCTATTTTGGCCATTGAATTTCACCCCAGAACAAAATATATGTATTGGCAGACACTATTCTACTGTTCAAGCCACTACTGGAACACAAGATTCAGGGTATTGATTTATTGACAATAGAATTACACCCCAGGACAAAATATATGTTTTGTCGGACACTATTATACTTTGCAAGCCACTAATGGAACACCAAATTCAGGCTATTGCTATATTGGCAAGTGAATTTCACCCCAGAACAAAATATACCTATTTTACTGACAGAGTAACACTTGGACTGCAACTGCTGGAACACTAGATTCAGGGGATTGCTATTTTGGCCATTGAATTTCACCCCAGAACAAAATATATGTTTTGGCAGACACTATTATACTTAGCAAGCTACTACTGTAACACCAGATTCATGGTATTGCTATGTTGGCAAGTGAATTTCACCCCAGAACAAAATATGCCCTTTTACGGACAGGTTAACACTTGGCCTGCAACTGCTGGAACACCAGATTCAGAGTATTACTATTTTGGCAATTGAATTTCACCCCAGAACAAAATATATGTTTTGGCGGACACTATTATACTTTGCAAACCACTACTGGAACACCAGATTCAGTGTATTGCTATTTTGGCATTTGAATTTCACTCCAGAACAAAATATATGTTTTGGCGGACATTATTATACTTTGCAAGCCACTACTGGAACACCAGATTCAGGGTTTTGCTATGTTGGCAATTGAATTTCACCCCAGAACAAAGTATGCCCTTTTACGGACAGATTAACACTTGGCCTGCAACTGCTGGGACACCAAATTCAGAGTATTACTATTTTGGCAATTGAATTTCAACCCAAAACAAAATATATGTTTTGGCAGACACTATTATACTTTGCAAGCCACTGCTGGAACCCCAGATTCAGGGTATTGCTATTTTGGCAAGTGAATTTCACCCCAGAACAAAATATACCCTTTTACGGACAGATTAACACGTAGCCGTCAACTGCTGGGACACCAGATTCATGGTATTGCTATTTTGGCCATTGAATTTCACTCCAGAACAAAATATATGTTTTGGCAGACACTATTATACTTTGAAAGCCACTACTGGAACACCAGATTCAGGGTATTGATTTATTGACAATAGAATTACACCCCAGAACAAAATATATGTCTTGGCAGACACTATTATACTTTGCAAGCCACCACTGGAACACCAAATTCAGGCTATTGCTATATTGGCAAGTGAATTTCACCCCAGAACAAAATATACCTATTTTATGGACAGAGTAACACTTGACCTGCAACTGCTGGAACACCAGATTCAGGGTATTGCTATTTTGGCCATTGAATTCCACCCAGAACAAAATATATGTTTTGGCGGACACTATTATACTTTGCAAGCCACTACTGGAACACCAGATTCAGGGTATTGTTATGTTGGCAAGTGAATTTCACCCCAGAACAAAATATGCCCTTTTACAGACAGATTAACACATGGCCTGCAACTGCTTGGACACCACATTCAGAGTCTTGCTATTTTGGCAATTGAATTTCACTCCAGAACAAAATATATGTTTTGGAGGACACTATTATATTTTTCAAGCCACTACTGGAACACCAGATTCAGGGTATTGCTATTTTTGCAATTGAATTTCACCCCAGAACAAAATATACCCTATTATGGACAGATTAAAATTTGGCCTGCAACAGCTGGGACACCACATTCACGGTACTGCTATTTTGGCAAGTGAATTTCACCCCAGAACAAAAAATACCCTTTTACGGACAGATTAACACTTGGCCTGCAACTGCTGGGACACCAGATTCAGGGTATTGCTATATTGGCAATTGAATTTACCCCAGAACAAAATATATGTTTTGGCGGACACTATTATACTTTGCAAGCCACTACTGGAACACCAGATTCAGGGTATTGCTATTTTGGCAAGTTAATTTCACCCCAGAACAAATATACCCTTTTACGGACAGATTAACACTTGGCCTGCAACTGCTGGGACACCAGATACAGGGAATTGCTATTTTCGCCATTGAATTTCACCACAGAATAAAATATATGTTTTGGCGGACTCTATTATACTTTGAAAGCCACTACTGGAACACCAAATTCAGGCTATTGCTATAGTGGCAAGTGAATTTCACCCCAGAACAAAATATACCTATTTTAAGGACAGAGTAACACTTGGCCTGCAACTGATGGAACACTAGATTCAGGGTATTGCTATTTTGGCCATTTAATTTCACCCCAGAACAAAATATATGTTTTGGCAGACACTATTATACTTTGCAAGCCACTACTGGAACACCAGATTCAGGGTATTGCTATGTTGGCAAGTTAATTTCACCCCAGAACAAAATATGCCCTTTTACGGACAGATTAACACTTGGCCTGCAACTGCTTGGACACCAGATTCAGAGTATTGCTATATTGGCAATTGAATTTCACTCCAGAACAAAATATATGTTTTGGCGGACACTATTATACTTTGAAAGCCACTACTGGAACACCAAATTCAGGCTATTGCTATAGTGGCAAGTGAATTTCACCCCAGAACAAAATATACCTATTTTAAGGACAGAGTAACACTTGGCCTGCAACTGATGGAACACTAGATTCAGGGTATTGCTATTTTGGCCATTTAATTTCACCCCAGAACAAAATATATGTTTTGGCAGACACTATTATACTTAGCAAGCTACTACTGGAACACCAGATTCAGGGTATTGCTATGTTGGCAAGTGAATTTCACCCCAGAACAAAATATGCCCTTTTACGGACAGGTTAACACTTGGTCTGCAACTGCTGGAACACCAGATTCAGAGTATTACTATTTTGGCAATTGAATTTCACCCCAGAACAAAATATATGTTTTGGCGGACACTATTATACTTTGCAATCCACTACTGGAACACCAGATTCAGGGTATTGCTATTTTGGCATTTGAATTTCACTCCAGAACAAAATATATGTTTTGGCGGACACTATTATACTTTGCAAGCCACTACTGGAACACCAGATTCAGGGTTTTGCTATGTTGGCAATTGAATTTCACCCCAGAACAAAGTATGCCCTTTTACGGACAGATTAACACTTGGCCTGCAATTGCTGGGACACCAAATTCAGAGTATTACTATTTTGGCAATTGAATTTCAACCCAAAACAAAATATATGTTTTGGCGGACACTATTATACTTTGCAAGCCACTGCTGGAACCCCAGATTCAGGGTATTGCTATTTTGGCAAGTGAATTTCACCCCAGAACAAAATATACCCTTTTACGGACAGATTAACACGTAGCCGTCAACTGCTGGGACACCAGATTCATGGTATTGCTATTTTGGCCATTGAATTTCACCCAGAACAAAATATATGTTTTGGCGGACACTATTATACTTTGCAAGCCACTACTGGAACACCAGATTCAGGGTATTGCTATGTTGGCAAGTGAATTTCACCCCAGAACAAAATATGCCCTTTTACAGACAGATTAACACATGGCCTGCAACTGCTTGGACACCACATTCAGAGTCTTGCTATTTTGGCAATTGAATTTAACTCCAGAACAAAATATATGTTTTGGAGGACACTATTATACGTTTCAAGCCACTACTGGAACACCAGATTCAGGGTATTGCTATTTTTGCAATTGAATTTCACCCCAGAACAAAATATACCCTATTATGGACAGATTAAAATTTGGCCTGCAACAACTGGGACACCACATTCACGGTACTGCTATTTTGGCAAGTGAATTTCACCCCAGAACAAAAAATACCCTTTTACGGACAGATTAACACTTGGCCTGCAACTGCTGGGACACCAGATTCAGGGTATTGCTATATTGGCAATTGAATTTACCCCAGATCAAAATATATGTTTTGGCGGACACTATTATACTTTGCAAGCCACTACTGGAACACCAGATTCAGGGTATTGCTATTTTGGCAAGTTAATTTCACCCCAGAACAAATATACCCTTTTACGGACAGATTAACACTTGGCCTGCAACTGCTGGGACACCAGATACAGGAATTGCTATTTTGGCCATTGAATTTCACCACAGAATAAAATATATGTTTTGGCGGACTACTATTATACTTTGAAAGCCACTACTGGAACACCAAATTCAGGCTATTGCTATAGTGGCAAGTGAATTTCACCCCAGAACAAAATATACCTATTTTAAGGACAGAGTAACACTTGGCCTGCAACTGATGGAACACTAGATTCAGGGTATTGCTATTTTGGCCATTTAATTTCACCCCAGAACAAAATATATGTTTTGGCGGACACTATTATACTTTGCAAGCCACTACTGGAACACCAGATTCAGGGTATTGCTATGTTGGCAAGTTGAATTTCAACCCAGAACAAAATATGCCCTTTACGGACAGATTAACACTTGGCCTGCAACTGCTTGGACACCAGATTCAGAGTATTGCTATTTTGGCAATTGAATTTCACTCCAGAACAAAATGTTGCAAAGTATTATAGTGTCCCCGAAACATATATTTAGTTCTTGGGTGAATTCACTGCCAATATAGCATACCTGAATCTGATGTTCAGTAGTGGCTTGCAAGTAAAAAGTGTCCGCCAAAACATATATGAATTTCACCCAAGAACAAAATATACACTTTTTACGGACAGATTAACACTTGGCCTGCAAATGCTGGAACACCAGATTCAGGGTATTGCTATTTTGGCAATTGAATTTCACCCCAGTACAAAATATATGTTTTGGCGGACACTATTATACTTTGCAAGCCACTACTGGAACACCAGATTCAGGGTATTGCTATTTTTGCAATTGAATTTCACCCCAGAACAAAATATACCCTATTACGGACAGATTAAAACTTGGCCTGCAACAGCTGGGACACCATATTCAGGGTACTGCTATTTTGGCAATTGAATTTCCTCCCAGAACAAAATATATTTTTTGGCGAACACTATTATACTTTGCAAACCACTAATGAAACACCAGATTCAGGGTATTGATATACTGGCAATTGAATTTCACCCCAGAACAAAATATATGTTTTGTCGGACACTATTATACTTTGCAAGCCACTGCTGGAACACCAGATTTAGGGTATTGCTATATTGGCAAGTGAATTTCACCCCTGAACAAAATGTTGCAAAGTATAATAGTGTCCCCAAAACATATATTTTGTTCTGGGGTGAAATTCAATTGCCAATATAGCATTACCCTGAATCTGGTGTTCCAGTAGTGGTTTGCAAAGTAAAATAGTGTCCGCCAAAACATATATGAATTTCACCCAAGAACAAAATATACACTTTTTACGGACAGATTAACACTTGGCCTGCAAATGCTGGAACACCAGATTCAGGGTATTGCTATTTTGGCAATTGAATTTCACCCCAGTACAAAATATATCATACTTTGCAAACCACTACTGGAACACAAGATTCAGGGTATTGCTATCTTGGCAAGTGAATTTCACTCCAGAAATAATATACCTATTTTACGGATAGATTAACAGTTGGCCTGCAACTGCTGGAACACTAGATTCAGGGTATTGCTATATTGGCAATTGAATTTCACCCCAGAACAAAATATATGTTTTGGCAGACACTATTATACTTTGCAAGCCACTGCTGGTACACCAGATTCAGGGTATTGCTATTTTGGCAAGTGTATTTCACCCCAGAACAAAATATACACTTTTACTGACAGATTAACACTTGGCCTGCAACTGCTGAGACACCAGATTCAGGGAATTGCTATATTGGCAAGTGAATTTCACCCCAGAACAACATATACCTATTTTACGGATAGATTAACAGTTGGCCTGCAACTGCTGGAACACTAGATTCAGGGTACTGCTATTTTGGCAATTGAATTTCCACCCAGAACAAAATATATGTTTTGGCGGACACTATTATACTTTGCAAACCACTACTGGAACACCAGATTCAGGGTATTGCTATATTGGCAATTGAATTTCACCCCAGAACAAAATATATGTTTTGTCGGACACTATTATACTTTGCAAGCCACTGCTGGAACACCAGATTCAGGGTATTGCTATATTGGCAAGTGAATTTAACCCCTGAACAAAATATTGCAAAGTATAATAGTGTCCCCAAAACATATATTTGTTCTGGGTGAAATTGCCACTAGCATTACCTGAATCTGGTGTTCAGTAGTGGTTTGCAAGTAAATAGTGTCCGCCAAAACATATATGAATTTCACCCAAGAACAAAATATACACTTTTTACAGACAGATTAACACTTGGCCTGCAAATGCTGGAACACCAGATTCAGGGTATTGCTGTATTAGCAATTGAATTTCACCCCAGAAGAAAATATACCCTTTTACGGACAGATTAACACTTGGCCTGCAACAGCTGGGACACCTGATTCAGGGTATTGCTATTTTGGCAATTGAATTTCACCCCAGTACAAAATATATGTTTTGGCGGACACTATTATACTTTGCAAGCCACTGCTGGTAAACCAGATTCAGGGTATTGCTATTTTGGCAAGTGTATTTCACCCCAAAACAAAATATACACTTTTACTGACAGATTAACACTTGGCCTGCAACTACTGGGACACCAGATTCAGGGTATTGCTATATTGGCAAGTGAATTTCACCCCAGAACAACATATACCTATTTTACGGATAGATTAACAGTTGGCCTGCAACTGCTGGAACACTAGATTTAGGGTATTGATATATTGGCAATTGAATTTCACCCCAGAACAAAATATATATTTTGGCGGACACTATTATAATTTTCAAGCCACTGCTGGAACACCAGATTCAGGGTATTGCTATATTGGCAACTGAATTTCACTCCAGAACAAAATATACCTTTTTACGGACAGATTAACATTTGGCCTGCAACTGCTGGAACACCAGTATTCAGGGTATTGCTATTTTGGCAATTGAATTTCACCCCAGAACAAAATATATGTTTTGGCGGACACTATTATACTTTGCAAGCCACTACTGGAACACCAAATTCAGAGTATTGCTATATTGGCAAGTGAATTTCAACCCCAGAACAAAATATACCTATTTTACGGACAGATGAACACTTGGCCTGCAACTGCTGGAACACCAGATTCAGGGTATTGCTATTTTGGCCATTGAATTTCACCCCAGAACAAAATATATGTTTTGGCGGACACTATTATACTTTGCAAGCCACTACTGAAACACCAGATTCAGGGTATTGCTATGTTGGCAAGTGAATTTCACCCCAGAACAAAATATATCCTTTTACGGACAATTTAACACTTGGCCTGCAACTGCTTGGACACCAGATTCAGAGTATTGCTATATTGGTAATTGAATTTCACTCCAGAACAAAATATATGTTTTGGCGGACACTATTATACTTTGCAAGCCACTGCTGGAACACCAGATTCAGGGTATTGCTATTTTTGCAATTGAATTTCACCCCAGAACAAAATATACCCTATTACGGACAGATTAACAATTGGCCTGCAACAGCTGGGACACAACATTCAGGGTACTGCTATTTCGGCAATTGAATTTCCCCCCAGAACAAATATACCCTTTTACGGACAGATTAACACTTGGCCTGCAACTGCTGGGACACCAGATACAGGGAACTGCTATTTTGGCCATTGAATTTCACCACAGAATAAAATATATGTTTTGGCGGACACTATGATACTTTGCAAGCCACTACTGGAACACCAAATTCAGGCTATTGCTATAGTGGCAAGTGAATTTCACCCCAGAACGAAATATACCTATTTTACGGACAGAGTAACACTTGGCCTGCAACTGATGGAACACTAGAATCAGGGTATTGCTATTTTTGCAATTGAATTTCACCCCAGAACAAAATATACCCTATTACGGACAGATTAAAACTTGGCCTGCAACAGCTGGGACACCACATTTAGGGTACTGCTATTTTGGCAATTGAATTTCCCCCCAGAACAAAATATATATTTTGGCGGACACTATTATACTTTGCAAACCACTAATGAAACACCAGATTCAGGGTATTGCTATATTGGCAATTGAATTTCACCCCAGAACAAAATATATGTTTTGGCGGACACTATTATAATTAGCAAGCCACTGCTGGAACACCTGATTCAGGGTATTGCTATTTTGGCAAGTGTATTTCACCCCAGAACAAACTATACCCTTTTTCGGACAGATTAACAGTTGGCCTGCAACTGCTGGAACACCAGATTCAGGGTATTGCTATTTTGGCAATTGAATTTCACACCAGAACAAAATATATGTCTTGTCGGACACTATTATACTTTGCAAGCCACTACTGGTACACCAGATTCAGGGTATTGCTAAATTGGCAAGTGAATTTCACTCCAGGACAAAATATACCTTTTTACGGACAGATTAAAATTTGGCCTGCGACTGATGGAACACCGTATTCAGGGTATTGCTATTTTGGCAATTGAATTTCACACCAGAACAAAATATATGTTTTGGCTGACACTATTATACTTTTCAAGCCACTACTGGAACACCAAATTCAGAGTATTGCTATATTAGCAAGTGAATTTCAACCCAGAACAAAATATACCTATTTTACAGACAGATGAACACTTGGCCTGCCACTGCTGGAACACCAGATTCAGTGTATTGCTATTTTGGCCATTGAATTTCACCCCAGAACAAAATATGCCCTTTTACGGACAGATTAACACTTGGCCTGCAACTGCTGGGACACCGGATTCAGAGTATTGCTATTTTGGCAATTGAATTTCACCCCAGAACAAAATATATGTTTTGACGGACACTATTATACTTTGCAAGCCACTACTGGAACAACAAATTCAGGCTATTGCTATATTGGCAAGTGAATTTCACCCCAGAACAAAATATACCTATTTTACGGACAGAGTAACACTTGGCCTGCAACAGCTGGAACACCAGATTCAGGGTATTGCTATGTTGGCAAGTGAATTTCACCCCAGAACAAAATATGTCCTTTTACGGACAGATTAACACTTGGCCTGCAACTGCTTGGACACCAGATTCAGGGTATTGCTATTTTGGCCATTGAATTTCACCCCAGAACAAAATATATGTTTTGGCGGACACTATTATACTTTGCAAGCCACTGCTGTAACACCAGATTCAGGGTATTGCTATTTTTGCAATTGAATTTCACCCCAGAACAAAATATACCCTATTACGGACAGATTAACACTTGGCCTGCAACTGCTTGGACACCAGATTCAGGGTATTGCTATTTTGGCCATTGAATTTCACCCCAGAACAAAATATATGTTTTGGCGGACACTATTATAATTTGCAAGCCACTACTGGAACACCAGATTGAGGGTATTGCTATGTTGGCAAGTGAATTTCACCCCAGAACAAAATATGTCCTTTTACGGACAGATTAACACTTGGCCTGCAACTGCTTGGACACCAGATTCAGAGTATTGCTATATTGGCAATTGAATTTCACTCCAGAACAAAATATATGTTTTGGCGACACTATTATACTTTGCAAGCCACTGCTGTAACACCAGATTCAGGGTATTGCTATTTTTGCAATTGAATTTCACCCCAGAACAAAATATACCCTATTACGGACAGATTAACACTTGGCCTGCAACAGCTGGGACACAACATTCAGGGTACTGCTATTTCGGCAATTGAATTTCCCCCCAGAACAAATATACCCTTTTACAGACAGATTAACTCTTGGCCTGCAACTGCTGGGACACCAGATACAGGGAATTGCTATTTTGGCCATTGAATTTCACCACAGAATAAAAAATATGTTTTGGCGGACACTATTATACTTTGCAAGCCACTACTGGAACACCAAATTCAGGCTATTGCTATAGTGGCAAGTGAATTTCACCCCAGAACGAAATATACCTATTTAAGGACAGAGTAACACTTGGCCTGCAACTGATGGAACACTAGATTCAGGGTATTGCTATTTTGGCCATTTAATTTCACCCCAGAACAAAATATATGTTTTGGTGGACACTATTATACTTTGCAAGCCACTACTGGAACACCAGATTCATGGTATTGCTATGTTGGCAAGTGAATTTCACCCCAGAACAAAATATGCAATTTTACGGACAGATTAACACTTGGCCTGCAACTGCTTGGACACCAGATTCAGAGTATTGCTATATTGGCAATTGAATTTCACTCCAGAACAAAATATATGTTTTGGCGGACACTATTATACTTTGCAAGCCACTACTGGAACACCAGATTCAGGGTATTGCTATTTTTGCAATTGAATTTCACCCCAGAACAAAATATACCCTATTACGGACAGATTAAAACTTGGCCTGCAACAGCTGGGACACCATATTCAGGGTACTGCTATTTTGGCAATTGAATTTCCTCCCAGAACAAAATATATTTTTTGGCGAACACTATTATACTTTGCAAACCACTAATGAAACACCAGATTCAGGGTATTGATATACTGGCAATTGAATTTCACCCCAGAACAAAATATATGTTTTGTCGGACACTATTATACTTTGCAAGCCACTGCTGGAACACCAGATTTAGGGTATTGCTATATTGGCAAGTGAATTTCACCCCTGAACAAAATGTTGCAAAGTATAATAGTGTCCCAAACATATATTTAGTTCTGAGATGAAATTGCAATATGCCGATTACTCCTGAATCTGGTGTTCCAGTAGTGGTTTGCAAAGTAAAATAGTGTCCGCCAAAACATATATGAATTTCACCCAAGAACAAAATATACACTTTTTACGGACTGATTAACACTTGGCCTGCAAATGCTGGAACACCAGATTCAGGGTATTGCTGTATTGGCAATTGAATTTCACCACAGAAGAAAATATACCCTTTTACGGACAGATTAACACTTGGCCTGCAACAGCTGGGACACCAGATTCAGGGTATTGCTATTTTGGCAATTGAATTTCACCCCAGTACAAAATATATGTTTTGGCGGACTCTATTATACTTTGCAAACCACTACTGGAACACAAGATTCAGGGTATTGCTATCTTGGCAAGTGAATTTCACTCCAGAATAAAATATACACTTTTACGGACAGATTAACACTTGGCCTGCAACTGCTGGGACACCAGATTCAGGGTATTGCTATATTGGCAAGTGAATTTCACCCCAGAACAACATATACCTATTTTACGGATAGATTAACAGTTGGCCTGCAACTGCTGGAACACTAGATTCAGGGTATTGCTATATTGGCAATTGAATTTCACCCCAGAACAAAATATATGTTTTGGCGGACACTATTATACTTTGCAAGCCACTGCTGGAACACCAGATGCAGGGTATTGCTATTTTGGCAAGTGTATTTCACCCCAGAACAAAATATACACTTTTACGGACAGATTAACACTTGGCCTGCAACTGCTGGGACACCAGATTCAGGGTATTGCTATATTGGCAAGTGAATTTCACCCCAGAACAACATATACCTATTTTACGGATAGATTAACAGTTGGCCTGCAACTGCTGGAACACTAGATTCAGGGTATTGCTATATTGGCAATTGAATTTCATCCCAGAACAAAATATATATTTTGGCGGACACTATTATAATTTTCAAGCCACTGCTGGAACACCAGATTCAGGGTATTGCTAAATTGGCAAGTGAATTTCACTCCAGAACAAAATATACCTTTTTACGGACAGATTAACATTTGGCCTGCAACTGCTGGAACACCGTATTCAGGGTATTGCTATTTTGGCAACTGAATTTCACACCAGAACAAAATATATGTTTTGGCGGACACTATTATACTTTGCAAGCCACTACTGGAACACCAAATTCAGAGTATTGCTATTTTGGCAAGTGATTTTCAACCCAGAACAAAATATACCTATTTTACAGACAGATGAACACTTGGCCTGCAACTACTGGAACACCAGATTCAAGGTATTGCTATTTTGGCCATTGAATTTCACCCCAGAACAAAATATATGTTTTGGCGGACACTATTATACTTCTCAAGCCACTACTGGAACACCAGATTCAGGGTATTGCTATGTTGGCAAGTGAATTTCACCCCAGAACAAAATATGTCCTTTTACGGACAGATTAACACTTGGCCTGCAATTGCTTGGACACCAGATTCAGAGTATTGCTATATTGGCCATTGAATTTCACTCCAGAACAAAATATATCTTTTGGCGGACACTATTATACTTTGCAAGCCACTGCTGGAACACCAGATTCAGGGTATTGCTATTTTTGCAATTGAATTTCACCCCAGAACAAAATATACCCTATTACGGACAGAGTAACACTTGGCCTGCAACAGCTGGGACACAAAATTCAGGGTACTGCTATTTCGGCAATTGAATTTCCCCCCAGAACAAATATACCCTTTTACGGACAGATTAACACTTGGTCTGCAACTTCTGGGACACCAGATACAGGGAACTGCTATTTTGGCCATTGAATTTCACCACAGAATAAAATATATGTTTTGGCGGACACTATTATACTTTGCAAACCACTAATGAAACACCAGATTCAGGCTATTGCTATATTGGCAAGTGAATTTCAACCCAGAACAAAATATACCTATTTTACAGACAGATGAACACTTGGCCTGCAACTGCTGGAACACTAGAATCAGGTTATTGCTATTTTTGCAATTGAATTTCACCCCAGAACAAAATATACAATATTACGGACAGATTAAAACTTGGCCTGCAACAGCTGGGACACCACATTTAGGGTACTGCTATTTTGGCAATTGAATTTCCCCCCAGAACAAAATATATATTTTGGCGGACACTATTATACTTTGCAAACCACTAATGAAACACCAGATTCAGGGTATTGCTATATTGGCATTTGAATTTCACCCCAGAACAAAATATATGTTTTGTCGGACACTATTATACTTTGCAAGCCACTGCTGGAACACCAGATTCAGGGTATTGCTATATTGGCAAGTGAATTTAACCCCTGAACAAAATATTGCAAAGTATAATAGTCTCCCCCAAAGCATATATTTTGTTCTGGGGTGAAATTCAATTGCCAATATAGCATTACCCTGAATCTGGTTTTCCAGTAGTGGTTTGCAAAGTAAAATAGTGTCCGCCAAAACATATATGAATTTCACCCAAGAACAAAATATACACTTTTTACGGACAGATTAACACTTGGCCTGCAAATGCTGGAACACCAGAATCAGGGTATTGCTGTATTAGCAATTGAATTTCACCCCAGAAGAAAATATACCCTTTTACGGACAGATTAACACTTGGCCTGCAACAGCTGGGACACCAGATTCAGGGTATTGCTATTTTGGCAATTGAATTTCACCCCAGTACAAAATATATGTTTTGGCGGACACTATTATACTTTGCAAGCCACTGCTGGTACACCAGATTCAGGGTATTGCTATTTTGGCAAGTGTATTTCACCCCAAAACAAAATATACACTTTTACTGACAGATTAACACTTGGCCTGCAACTGCTGGGACACCAGATTCAGGGTATTGCTATATTGGCAAGTGAATTTCACCCCAGAACAACATATACCTATTTTACGGATAGATTAACAGTTGGCCTGCAACTGCTGGAACACTAGATTCAGGGTATTGCTATATTGGCAATTGAATTTCACCCCAGAACAAAATATATGTTTTGGCGGACACTATTATAATTTGCAAGCCACTGCTGGAACACCTGATTCAGGGTATTGCTATTTTGGCAAGTGTATTTCACCCCAGAACAAAATATACCCTTTACGGACAGATTAACACTTGGCCTGCAACTGCTGGGACACCAGATTCAGAGTATTGCTATTTTGGCAATTGAATTTCACCCCAGAACAAAATATATGTTTTGGCGGACACTATTATACTTTGCAAGCCACTACTGGAACAACAAATTCAGGCTATTGCTATATTGGCAAGTGTATTTCACCCCAGAACAAAATATACCTATTTTACGGACAAAGTAACACTTGGCCTGCATCTGCTGGAACACCAGATTCAGGGTATTGCTATTTTGGCCATTGAATTTCACCCCAGAACAAAATATATGTTTTGGCGGACACTATTATACTTTGCAAGCCACTACTGGAACACCAGATTGAGGTTATTGCTATGTTGGCAAGTGAATTTCACCCCAGAAAAAAATATGTCCTTTTACGGACAGATAAACACTTGCCCTGCAACTGCTTGGACACCAGATTCAGAGTATTGCTATATTGGCAATTGAATTTCACTCCAGAACAAAATATATGTTTTGGCGGACACTATTATACTTTGCAAGCCACTGCTGTAACACCAGATTCAGGGTATTGCTATTTTTGCAATTGAATTTCACCACAGAATAAAATATACCCTATTACGGACAGATTAACACTTGGACTGCAACAGCTGGGACACATCATTCAGGTTACTGCTATTTCGGCAATTGAATTTCCCCCCAGAACAAATATACCCTTTTATGGACAGATTAACACTTGGCCTGCAACTGCTGGGACACCAGGTACAGGGAATTGCTATTTTGGCCATTGAATTTCACCACAGAATAAAATATATGTTTTGGAGGACACTATTATAATTTGCAAGCCACTACTGGAACACCAAATTCAGGCTATTGCTATAGTGGCAAGTGAATTTCACCCCAGAACGAAATATACCTATTTTACGGACAGAGTAACACTTGGCCTGCAACTGATGGAACACTAGAATCAGGGTATTGCTATTTTTGCAATTGAATTTCACCCCAGAACAAAATATACCCTATTAAGTACAGATTAAAACTTGGCCTGCAACAGCTGGGACACCACATATAGGGTACTGCTATTTTGACAATTGAATTTCCACCCAGAACAAAATATATGTTTTGGCGGACACTATTATACTTTGCAAACCACTAATGAAACACCAGATTCAGGGTATTGCTATATTGGCAATTGAATTTCACCCCAGAACAAAATATATGTTTTGTCGGACACTATTATACTTTGCAAGCCACTGCTGGAACACCAGATTCAGGGTATTGCTATATTGGCAAGTGAATTTAACCCCTGAACAAAATATTGCAAAGTATAATAGTGTCCCCCAAAACATATATTTTGTTCTGAGGTGAATTCAATTGCCAATATAGCTACCCTGAATCTGGTGTTCCATAGTGGTTTGCAAAGTAAAATAATGTCCGCCAAAACATATATGAATTTCACCCAAGAACAAAATATACACTTTTTACGGACAGATTATCACTTGGCCTGCAAATGCTGGAACACCAGATTCAGGGTATTGCTGTATTAGCAATTGAATTTCACCCCAGAAGAAAATATACCCTTTTACGGACAGATTAACACTTGGCCTGCAACAGCTGGGACACCAGATTCAGGGTATTGCTATTTTGGCAATTGAATTTCACCCCAGTACAAAATATATGTTTTGGCGGACACTATTATACTTTGCAAGCCACTGCTGGTACACCAGATTCAGGGTATTGCTATTTTGGCAAGTGTATTTCACCCCTAAACAAAATATACACTTTTTCTGACAGATTAACACTTGGCCTGCAACTGCTCTGACACCAGATTCAGGGTATTGCTATATTGGTAAGTGAATTTCACCCCAGAACAACATATACCTATTTTACGGATAGATTAACAGTTGGCCTGCAACTGCTGGAACACTAGATTCAGGGTATTGCTATATTGGCAATTGAATTTCACCCCACAACAAAAAATATGTTTTGGCGGACACTATTATAATTTGCAAGCCACTGCTGGAACACCTGATTAAGGGTATTGCTATTTTGGCAAGTGTATTTCACCCCAGAACAAAATATACCCTTTTACGGACAGATTAACACTTGGCCTGCAACTGCTGGGACACCAGATTCAGAGTATTGCTATTTTGGCAATTGAATTTCACCCCAGAACAAAATATATGTTTTGGCGGACACTATGATACTTTGCAAGCCACTACTGGAACAACAAATTCAGGCTATTGCTATATTGGCAAGTGAATTTCACCCCAGAACAAAATATACCTATTTTACGGACAAAGTAACACTTGGCCAGCAACTGCTGGAACACCAGATTCAGGGTATTGCTATTTTGGCCATTGAATTTCACTCCAGAGCAAAATATATGTTTTGGCGGACACTATTATACTTTGCAAGCCACTACTGGAACACCAGATTGAGGGTATTGCTATTTTGGCAAGTGAATTTCACCCCAGAACAAAATATGTCCTTTTACGGACAGATTAACACTTGGCCTGCAACTGCTTGGACACCAGATTCAGAGTATTGCTATATTGGCAATTGAATTTCACTCCAGAACAAAGAATATGTTTTGGCGGACACTATTATACTTTGCAAGCCACTGCTGTAACACCAGATTCAGGGTATTGCTATTTTTGCAATTGAATTTCACCACAGAACAAAATATACCCTATTACGGACAGATTAACACTTGGACTGCAACAGCTGGCACACAACATTCAGGTTACTGCTATTTCGGCAATTGAATTTCCCCCCAGAACAAATATACCCTTTTATGGAAAGATTAACACTTGGCCTGCAACTGCTGGGACACCAGGTACAGGGAATTGCTATTTTGGCCATTGAATTTCACCACAGAATAAAATATATGTTTTGGCGGACACTATTATAATTTGCAAGCCACTACTGGAACACCAAATTCAGGCTATTGCTATAGTGGCAAGTGAATTTCACCCCAGAACGAAATATACCTATTTTACGGACAGAGTAACACTTGGCCTGCAACTGATGGAACACTAGAATCAGGGTATTGCTATTTTTGCAATTGAATTTCACCCCAGAACAAAATATACCCTATTACGGACAGATTAAAACTTGGCCTGCAACAGCTGGGACACCACATTTAGAGTACTGCTATTTTGGCAATTGAATTTCCCCCCAGAACAAAATATATATTTTGACGGACACTATTATACTTTGCAAACCACTAATGAAACACCAGATTCAGGGTATTGCTATATTGGCAATTGAAATTCACCCCAGAACAAAATATATGTTTTGTCGGACACTATTATACTTTGCAAGCCACTGCTGGAACACCAGATTCAGGGTATTGCTATATTGGCAAGTGAATTTAACCCCTGAACAAAATATTGCAAAGTATAATAGTCTCCCCCAAAACATATATTTTGTTCTGGGGTGAAATTCAATTGCCAATATAGCATTACCCTGAATCTGGTGTTCCAGTAGTGGTTTGCAAAGTAAAATAGTGTCCGCCAAAACATATATGATTTTCACCCAAGAACAAAATATACACTTTTTACGGACAGATTAACACTTGGCCTGCAAATGCTGGAACACCAGATTCAGGGTATTGCTGTATTAGCAATTGAATTTCACCCCAGAAGAGAATATACCCTTTTACGGACAGATTAACACTTGGCCTGCAACAGCTGGGACACCAGATTCAGGGTATTGCTATTTTGGCAATTGAATTTCACCCCAGTACAAAATATATGTTTTGGCGGACACTATTATACTTTGCAAGCCACTGCTGGTACACCAGATTCAGGGTATTGCTATTTTGGCAAGTGTATTTCACCCCAAAACAAAATATACACTTTTACTGACAGATTAACACTTGGCCTGCAACTGCTGGGACACCAGATTCAGGGTATTGCTATATTGGCAAGTGAATTTCACCCCAGAACAACATATACCTATTTTACGGATAGATTAACAGTTGGCCTGCAACTGCTGGAACACTAGATTCAGGGTATTGATATATTGGCAATTGAATTTCACCCCAGAACAAAATATATATTTTGGCGGACACTATTATAATTTTCAAGCCACTGCTGGAAGACCAGATTCAGGGTATTGCTAAATTGGCAAGTGAATTTCACTCCAGAACAAAATATACCTTTTTACGGACAGATTAACATTTGGCCTGCAACTGCTGGAACACCGTATTCAGGGTATTGCTATTTTGGCAACTGAATTTCACACCAGAACAAAATATATGTTTTGGCGGACACTATTATACTTTGCAAGCCACTACTGGAACACCAAATTCAGAGTATTGCTATATTGGCAAGTGAATTTCAACCCAGAACAAAATATACCTATTTTACAGACAGATGAACACTTGGCCTGCAACTGCTGGAACACCAGAGTCAGGGTATTGCTATTTTGGCCATTGAATTTCACCCCAGAACAAAATATATGTTTTGGCGGACACTATTATACTTTGCAAGCCACTACTGAAACACCAGATTCAGGGTATTGCTATGTTGGCAAGTGAATTTCACCCCAGAACAAAATATGTCCTTTTACGGACAGATTAACACTTGGCCTGCAACTGCTTGGACACCAGATTCAGAGTATTGCTATATTGGCAATTGAATTTCACTCCAGAACAAAATATATGTTTGGCGGACAATATTATACTTTGCAAGCCACTGCTGGAACACCAGATTCAGGGTATTGCTATTTTTGCAATTGAATTTCACCCCAGAACAAAATATACCCTATTACGGACAGATTAACACTTGGCCTGCAACAGCTGGGACACAACATTCAGTGTACTGCTATTTCGGCAATTGAATTTCCCCCCAGAACAAATATACCCTTTTACGGACAGATTAACACTTGGCCTGCAACTGCTGGGACACCAGATACAGGGAACTGCTATTTTGGCCATTGAATTTCACCACAGAATAAAATATATGTTTTGGCGGACACTATTATACTTTGCAAGCCACTACTGGAACACCAAATTCAGGCTATTGCTATAGTGGCAAGTGAATTTCACCCCAGAACGAAATATACCTATTTTACGGACAGAGTAACACTTGGCCTGCAACTAATGGAACACCAGAGTCAGGGTATTGCTATTTTGGCCATTGAATTTCACCCCAGAACAAAATATATGTTTTGGCGGACACTATTATACTTTGCAAGCCACTACTGAAACACCAGATTCAGGGTATTTCTATGTTGGCAAGTGAATTTCACCCCAGAACAAAATATGTCCTTTTACGGACAGATTAACACTTGGCCTGCAACTGCTGGGACACCAGATTCAGGGTATTGCTATATTGGCAAGTGAATTTCACCCCTGAACAACATATACCTATTTTACGGATAGATTAACAGTTGGCCTGCAACTGCTGGAACACTAGATTCAGGGTATTGCTATATTGGCAATTGAATTTCACCCCAGAACAAAATATATGTTTTGGCGGACACTATTATAATTTCCAAGCCACTGCTGGAACACCTGATTCAGGGTATTGCTATTTTGGCAAGTGTATTTCACCCCAGAACAAAATATTCCCTTTTACGGACAGATTAACACTTGGCCTGCAACTGCTGGGACACCAGATTCAGAGTATTGCTATTTTGGCAATTGAATTTAACCCCAGAACAAAATATATGTTTTGGCGGACACTATTATACTTTGCAAGCCACTACTGGAACAACAAATTCAGGCTATTGCTATATTGGCAAGTGAATTTCACCCCAGAACAAAATATACCTATTTTACGGACAAAGTAACACTTGGCCAGCAACTGCTGTAACACCAGATTCAGGGTATTGCTATTTTGGCAATTGAATTTCACCCCAGAACAAAATATATGTTTTGGCGGACACTATTATACTTTGCAAGCCACTACTGGAACACCAGATTGAGGGTATTGCTATGTTGGCAAGTGAATTTCACCCCAGAACAAAATATGTCCTTTTACGGACAGATTAACACTTGGCCTGCAACTGCTTGGACACCAGATTCAGAGTATTGCTATATTGGCAATTGAATTTCACTCCAGAACAAAATATATGTTTTGGCGGACACTATTATACTTTGCAAGCCACTGCTGTAACACCAGATTCAAGGTATTGCTATTTTTGCAATTGAATTTCACCACAGAACAAAATATACCCTATTACGGACAGATTAACACTTGGACTGCAACAGCTGGGACACAACATTCAGGTTACTGCTATTTCGGCAATTGAATTTCCCCCCTGAAAAAATATACCCTTTTATGGACAGATTAACACTTGGCCTGCAACTGCTGGGACACCAGGTACAGGGAATTGCTATTTTGGCCATTGAATTTCACCACAGAATAAAATATATGTTTTGGCGGACACTATTATAATTTGCAAGCCACTACTGGAACACCAAATTCAGGCTATTGCTATAGTGGCAAGTGAATTTCACCCCAGAACGAAATATACCTATTTTACGGACAGAGTAACACTTGGCCTGCAACTGATGGAACACTAGAATCAGGGTATTGCTATTTTTGCAATTGAATTTCACCCCAGAACAAAATATACCCTATTACCGACAGATTAAAACTTGGCCTGCAACAGCTGGGACACCACATTTAGGGTACTGCTATTTTGGCAATTGAATTTCCACCCAGAACAAAATATATGTTTTGGCGGACACTATTATACTTTGCAAACCACTAATGAAACACCAGATTCAGGGTATTGCTGAATTGGCAATTGAATCTCACCCCAGAACAAAATATATGTTTTGTCGGACACTATTATACTTTGCAAGCCACTGCTGGAACACCAGATTCAGAGTATTGCTATATTGGCAAGTGAATTTAACCCCTGAACAAAATATTGCAAAGTATAATAGTGTCCCCCAAAACATATATTTTGTTCTGGGGTGAAATTCAATTGCCAATATAGCATTACCCTGAATCTGGTGTTCCAGTAGTGGTTTGCAAAGTAAAATAGTGTCCGCCAAAACATATATGAATTTCACCCAAGAAAAAAATATACACTTTTTACGGACAGATTAACACTTGGCCTGCAAATGCTGGAACACCAGATTCAGGGTATTGCTGTATTAGCAATTGAATTTCACCCCAGAAGAAAATATACCCTTTTACGGACAGATTAACACTTGGCCTGCAACAGCTGGGACACCAGATTCAGGGTATTGCTATTTTGGCAATTGAATTTCACCCCAGTACAAAATATATGTTTTGGCGGACACTATTATACTTTGCAAGCCACTGCTGGTACACCAGATTCAGGGTATTGCTATTTTGGCAAGTGTATTTCACCCCAAAACAAAATATACACTTTTACTGACAGATTAACACTTGGCCTGCAACTGCTGGGACACCAGATTCAGGGTATTGCTATATTGGCAAGTGAATTTCACCCCAGAACAACATATACCTATTTTACGGATAGATTAACAGTTGGCCTGCAACTGCTGGAACACTAGATTCAGGGTATTGCTATATTGGCAATTGAATTTGACCCCAGAACAAAATATATGTTTTGGCGGACACTATTATAATTTGCAAGCCACTGCTGGAACACCTGATTCAGGGTATTGCTATTTTGGCAAGTGTATTTCTCCCCAGAACAAAATATACCCTTTTACGGACAGATTAACACTTGGCCTGCAACTGCTGGGACACCAGATTCAGAGTATTGCTATTTTGGCAATTGAATTTCACCCCAGAACAAAATATATGTTTTGGCGGACACTATTATACTTTGCAAGCCACTACTGGAACACCAGATTGAGGGTATTGCTATGTTGGCAAGTGAATTTCACCCCAGAACAAAATATGTCCTTTTACGGACAGATTAACACTTGGCCTGCAACTGCTTGGACACCAGATTCAGAGTATTGCTATATTGGCAATTGAATTTCACCCCAGAACAAAATATACCTATTTTACGGACAAAGTAACACTTGGCCAGCAACTGCTGGAACACCAGATTCAGGGTATTGCTATTTTGGCCATTGAATTTCCACCCCAGAACAAAATATATGTTTTGGCGGACACTATTATACTTTGCAAGCCACTACTGGAACACCAGATTGAGGGTATTGCTATGTTGGCAAGTGAATTTCACCCCAGAACAAAATATGTCCTTTTACGGACAGATTAACACTTGGCCTGCAACTGCTTGGACACCAGATTCAGAGTATTGCTATATTGGCAATTGAATTTCACTCCAGAACAAAATATATGTTTTGGCGGACACTATTATACTTTGCAAGCCACTGCTGGGACACCAGATTCAGGGTATTGCTATATTGGCAAGTGAATTTCACCCCAGAACAACATATACCTATTTTACGGATAGATTAACAGTTAGCCTGCAACTGCTGGAACACTAAATTCAGGGTATTGCTATATTGGCAACTGAATTTCACCCCAGAACAAAATATATGTTTTGGCGGACACTATTATACTTTGCAAGCCACTACTGGAACACCAGATTCAGGGTATTGCTAAATTGGCAAGTGAATTTCACTCCAGAACAAAATATACCTATTTTACGGATAGATTAACATTTGGCCTGCAACTGCTGGAACACCGTATTCAGGGTATTGCTATTTTGGCAACTGAATTTCACACCAGTACAAAATATATGTTTTGGCGGACACTATTATACTTTGCAAGCCACTACTGGAACATCAGATTGAGGGTATTTCTATGTTGGCAAGTGAATTTCACCCCAGAACAAAATATGTCCTTTTACGGACAGATTAACACTTGGCCTGCAACTGCTTGGACACCAGATTCAGAGTATTGCTATATTGGCAATTGAATTTCACTCCAGAACAAAATATATGTTTTGGCGGACACTATTATACTTTGCAAGCCACTGTTGTAACACCAGATTCAGGGTATTGCTATTTTTGCAATTGAATTTCACCACAGAACAAAATATACCCTATTACGGACAGATTAACACTTGGACTGCAACAGCTGGGACACAACATTCAGGTTACTGCTATTTCGGCAATTGAATTTCCCCCCAGAACAAATATACCCTTTTATGGACAGATTAACACTTGGCCTGCAACTGCAGGTACACCAGGTACAGGGAATTGCTATTTTGGCCATTGAATTTCACCACAGAATAAAATATATGTTTTGGACGGACACTATTATAATTTGCAAGCCACTACTGGAACACCAAATTCAGGCTACTGCTATAGTGGCAAGTGAATTTCACCCCAGAACGAAATATACCTATTTTACGGACAGAGTAACACTTGGCCTGCAACTGATGAAACACTAGAATCAGGGTATTGCTATTTTTGCAATTGAATTTCACCCCAGAACAAAATATACCCTATTACGGACAGATTAAAACTTGGCCTGCAACAGCTGGGACACCACATTTAGGGTACTGCTATTTTGGCAATTGAATTTCCACCCAGAACAAAATATATGTTTTGGCGGACACTATTATACTTTGCAAACCACTAATGAAACACCAGATTCAGGGTATTGCTATATTGGCAATTGAATTTCACCCCAGAAGAAAATATACCCTTTTACGGACAGATTAACACTTGGCCTGCAACAGCTGGGACACCAGATTCAGGGTATTGCTATTTTGGCAATTGAATTTCACCCCAGTACAAAATATATGTTTTGGCGGACACTATTATACTTTGCAAGCCACTGCTGGTACACCAGATTTAGGGTATTGCTATTTTGGCAAGTGAATTTCACCCCAGAACAACATATACCTATTTTACGGATAGATTAACAGTTGGCCTGCAACTGCTGGAACACTAGATTCAGGGTATTGCTATATTGGCAACTGAATTTCACCCCAGAACAAAATATATGTTTTGGCGGACACTATTATACTTTGCAAGCCACTACTGGAACACCAAATTCAGAGTATTGCTATATTGGCAAGTGAATTTCAACCCAGAACAAAATATACCTATTTTACAGACAGATGAACACTTGGCCTGCAACTGCTGGAACACCAGATTCAGGGTATTGCTATTTTGGCCATTGAATTTCACCCCAGAACAAAATATATGTTTTGGCGGACACTATTATACTTTGCAAGCCTCTACTGGAACACCAGATTGAGGGTATTGCTATGTTGGCAAGTGAATTTCACCCCAGAACAAAATATGTCCTTTTACGGACAGATTAACACTTGGCCTGCAACTGCTTGGACACCAGATTCAGAGTATTGCTATATTGGCAATTGAATTTCACCCCAGAACAAAATATATCCTATTACGGACAGATTAACACTTGGCCTGCAACAGCTGGGACACCAGATACAGGGAACTGCCATTTTGGCCATTGAATTTCACCACAGAATAAAATATATGTTTTGGCGGAAACTATTATACTTTGCAAGCAACTACTTGAACACCAAATTCAAGCTATTGCTATAGTGGCAAGTGAATTTCACCCCAGAACGAAATATACCTATTTTAAGGACAGAATAACACTTGGCCTGCAACTGATGGAACATTAGAATCAGGGTATTGCTATTTTTGCAATTGAATTTCACCCCAGAACAAAATATACCCTATTACGGACAGATTAAAACTTGGCCTGCAACAGCTGGGACACCACATTTAGGGTACTGTTATTTTGGCAATTGAATTTCCCCCCAGAACAAAATATATGTTTTGGCGGACACTATTATACTTTGCAAGCCACTGCTGGAACACCAGATTCAGGGTATTGCTATATTGGCAAGTGAATTTAACCCCTGAACAAAATATTGCAAAGTATAATAGTCTCCCCCAAAACATATATTTTGTTCTGAGGTGAATTCAAATGCCAATATAGCATTACCCTGAATCTGGTGTTCCAGTAGTGGTTTGCAAAGTAAAATAGTGTCCGCCAAAACATATATGAATTTCACCCAAGAACAAAATATACACTTTTACGGACAGATTAACACTTGGCCTGCAAATGCTGGAACACCAGATTCAGGGTATTGCTGTATTAGCTATTGAATTTCACCCCAGAAGAAAATATACCCTTTACGGACAGATTAACACTTGGCCTGCAACAGCTGGGACACCAGATTCAGGGTATTGCTATTTTGGCAATTGAATTTCACCCCAGTACAAAATATATGTTTTGGCGGACACTATTATACTTTGCAAGCCACTGCTGGTACACCAGATTCACGGTATTGCTATTTTGGCAAGTGTATTTCAATCCCAGAACAAAATATACACTTTTACTGACAGATTAACACTTGGCCTGCAACTGCTGGTACACCAGATTCAGGGTATTGCTATATTGACAAGTGAATTTCACCCCAGAACAACATAAACCTATTTTACGGATAGAATAACAGTTGGCCTGCAACTGCTGGAACACTAGATTCAGAGTATTGCTATATTGGCAATTGAATTGCACCCCAGAACAAAATATATGTTTTGGCGGACACTATTATAATTTGCAAGCCACTGCTGGAACACCTGATTCAGGGTATTGCTATTTTGGCAAGTGTATTTCACCCCAGAACAAAATATACCCTTTTACGGACAGATAAACACTTGGCCTGCAACTGCTGGGACACCAGATTCAAAGTATTGCTATTTTGGCAATTGAATTTCACCCCAGAACAAAATATATGTTTTGGCGGACACTATTATACTTTGCAAGCCACTACTGGAACAACAAATTCAGGCTATTGCTATATTGGCAAGTGAATTTCACCCCAGTACAAAATATACCTATTTTACGGACAAAGTAACACTTGGCCAGCAACTGCTGGAACACCAGATTCAGGGTATTGCTATTTTGGCCATTGAATTTCACCCCAGAACAAAATATATGTTTTGGCGGACACTATTATACTTTGCAAGCCACTACTGGAACATCAGATTGAGGGTATTGCTATGTTGGCAAGTGAATTTCACCCCATAACAAAATATGTCCTTTTACGGACAGATTAACACTTGGCCTGCAACTGCTTGGACACCAGATTCAGAGAATTGCTATATTGGCAATTGAATTTCACTCCAGAACAAAATATATGTTTTGGCGGACACTATTATTCTTTGCAAGCCACTGCTGGAACACCAGATTCAGGGTATTGCTATTTTGGCAAGTGTATTTCACCCCAGAACAAAATATACACTTTTACGGACAGATTAACACTTGGCCTGCAACTGCTGGGACACCAGATTCAGGGTATTGCTATATTGGCAAGTGAATTTCACCCCAGAACAACATATACCTATTTTACGGATAGATTAACAGTTGGCCTGCAACTGCTGGAACACTAAATTCAGGGTATTGCTATATTGGCAATTGAATTTCACCCCAGAACAAAATATATGTTTTGGCGGACACTATTATAATTTGCAAGCCACTGCTGGAACACCTGATTCAGGGTATTGCTATTTTGGCAAGTGTATTTCACCCCAGAACAAAATATACCCTTTTACGGACAGATTAACACTTGGCCTGCAACTGCTGGAACACCAGATTCAGGGTATTGCTATTTTGGCAATTGAATTTCACACCAGAACAAAATATATGTCTTGGCAGAAACTATTATACTTTGCAAGCCACTACTGGAACACCAGATTCAGGGTATTGCTAAATTGGCAAGTGAATTTCACTCCAGAACAAAATATACCTTTTTACGGACAGATTAACATTTGGCCTGCAACTGCTGGAACACCGTATTCAGGGTATTGCTATTTTGGCAACTGAATTTCACTCCAGAACAAAATATATGTTTTGGCGGACACTATTATACTTTGCAAGCCACTGCTGGAACACCAGATTCAGGGTATTGCTATTTTTGCAATTGAATTTCACCCCAGAACAAAATATACCCTATTACGGACAGAATAACACTTGGCCTGCAACAGCTGGGACACCAGATACAGGGAACTGCTATTTTGGCCATTGAATTTCACCACAGAATAAAATATATGTTTTGGCGGAAACTATTATACTTTGCAAGCCACTACTTGAACACCAAATTCAAGCTATTGCTATAGTGGCAAGTGAATTTCACCCCAGAACGAAATATACCTATTTTACGGACAGAGTAACACTTGGCCTGCAACTGATGGAACATTAGAATCAGGGTATTGCTATTTTTGCAATTGAATTTCACCCCAGAACAAAATATACCCTATTACGGACAGATTAAAACTTGGCCTGCAACAGCTGGGACACCACATTTAGGGTACTGTTATTTTGGCAATTGAATTTCCCCCCAGAACAAAATATAAGTTTTGGCGGACACTATTATACTTTGCAAGCCACTGCTGGAACACCAGATTCAGGGTATTGCTATATTGGCAAGTGAATTTAACCCCTGAACAAAATATTGCAAAGTATAATAGTCTCCCCCAAAACATATATTTTGTTCTGGGGTGAAATTCAAATGCCAATATAGCATTACCCTGAATCTGGTGTTCCAGTAGTGGTTTGCAAAGTAAAATAGTGTCCGCCAAAACATATATGAATATTACCCAAGAACAAAATATACACTTTTTACGGACAGATTAACACTTGGCCTGCAAATGCTGGAACACCAGATTCAGGGTATTGCTGTATTAGCTATTGAATTTCACCCCAGAAGAAAATATACCCTTTTACCGACAGATTAACACTTGGCCTGCAACAGCTGGGACACCAGATTCAGGGTATTGCTATTTTGGCAATTGAATTTCACCCCAGTACAAAATATATGTTTTGGCGGACACTATTATACTTTGCAAGCCACTGCTGGTACACCAGATTCACGGTATTGCTATTTTGGCAAGTGTATTTCAATCCCAGAACAAAATATACACTTTTACTGACAGATTAACACTTGGCCTGCAAATGCTGGAACACCAGATTCAGGGTATTGCTGTATTAGCAATTGAATTTCACCCCAGAAGAAAATATACCCTTTTACGGACAGATTAACACTTGGCCTGCAACAGCTGGGACACCAGATTCAGGGTATTGCTATTTTGGCAATTGAATTTCACCCCAGTACAAAATATATGTTTTGGCGGACACTATTATACTTTGCAAGCCACTGCTGCAACACCAGATTCAGGGTATTGCTATTTTGGCAAGTGTATTTCACCCCAGAACAAAATATACACTTTTACTGACAGATTAACACTTGGCCTGCAACTGCTGGGACACCAGATTCAGGGTATTGCTATATTGACAAGTGAATTTCACCCCAGAACAACATATACCTATTTTACGGATAGATTAACAGTTGGCTTGCAACTGCTGGAACACTAGATTCAGGGTATTGCTATATTGGCAATTGAATTTCACCCCAGAACAAAATATATGTTTTGGCGGACACTATTATAATTTGCAAGCCACTGCTGGAACACCTGATTCAGGGTATTGCTATTTTGGCAAGTGTATTTCACCCCAGAACAAAATATACCCTTTTACGGACAGATTAACACTTGGCCTGCAACTGCTGGAACACCAGATTCAGGGTATTGCTATTTTGGCAATTGAATTTCACACCAGAACAAAATATATGTCTTGGCAGAAACTATTATACTTTGCAAGCCACTACTGGAACACCAGATTCAGGGTATTGCTAAATTGGCAAGTGAATTTCACTCCAGAACAAAATATACCTTTTTACGGACAGATTAACATTTGGCCTGCAACTGCTGGAACACCGTATTCAGGGTATTGCTATTTTGGCAACTGAATTTCACACCAGAACAAAATATATGTTTTGGCGGACACTATTATACTTTGCAAGCCACTACTGCAACACCAAATTCAGAGTATTGCTATATTGGCAAGTGAATTTAAACCCAGAACAAAATATACCTATTTTACAGACAGATGAACACTTGGCCTGCAACTGCTGGAACACCAGATTCAGGGTATTACTATTTTGGCCATTGAATTTCACCCCAGAACAAAATATATGTTTTGGCGGACACTATTATACTTTGCAAGCCACTACTGGAACACCAGATTGAGGGTATTGCTATGTTGGCAAGTGAATTTCACCCCAGAACAAAATATGTCCTTTTACGGACAGATAAACACTTGCCCTGCAACTGCTTGGACACCAGATTCAGAGTATTGCTATATTGGCAATTGAATTTCACTCCAGAACAAAATATATGTTTTGGCGGACACTATTATACTTTGCAAGCCACTGCTGCAACACCAGATTCAGGGTATTGCTATTTTGGCAAGTGTATTTCACCCCAGAACAAAATATACACTTTTATGGACAGATTAACACTTGGCCTGCAACTGCTGGGACACCAGATTCAGGGTATTGCTATGTTGGCAATTGAATTTCACCCCAGAACAAAATATACCTATTTTACGGATAGATTAACAGTTGGCCTGCAACTGCTGGAACACTAGATTCAGGATATTGCTATATTGGCAATTGAATTTCACCCCAGAACAAAATATATGTTTTGGCGGACACTATTATAATTTGCAAGCCACTGCTGGAGCACCTGATTCAGGGTATTGCTATTTTGGCAAGTGTATTTCACCCCAGAACAAAATGTACACTTTTACGGACAGATTAACAGTTGGCCTGCAACTGCTGGAACACCAGATTCAGGGTATTGCTATGTTGGCAATTGAATTTCACCCCAGAACAAAATATATGTTTTGGCGGACACTATTATACTTTGCAAGCCACTACTGGAACAACAAATTCAGGCTATTGCTATATTGGCAAGTGAATTTCACCCCAGAACAAAATATACCTATTTTACGGACATAGTAACACTTGGCCTGCAACTGCTGGAACACCAGATTCAGGGTAATGCTATTTTGGCCATTGAATTTCACCCCAGAACAAAATATATGTTTTGGCGGACTCTATTATACTTTGCTAGCCACTACTGGAACAACAAATTCAGGCTATTGCTATATTGGCAAGTGAATTTCACCCCAGAACAAAATATACCTATTTTGCGGACATAGTAACACTTGGCCTTCAACTGCTGGAACACCAGATTCAGGGTATTGCTATTTTGGCCATTGAATTTCACCCCAGAACAAAATATATGTTTTGCCGGACACTATTATACTTTGCAAGCCACTACTGGAACATCAGATTGAGGGTATTGCTATGTTGGCAAGTGAATTTCACCCCATAACAAAATATGTCCTTTTACGGACAGATTAACACTTGGCCTGCAACTGCTTGGACACCAGATTCAGAGTATTGCTATATTGGCAATTGAATTTCACTCCAGAACAAAATATATGTTTTGGCGGACACTATTATACTTTGCAAGCCACTGCTGGAACACCAGATTCAGGGTATTGCTATTTTTGCAATTGAATTTCACCCCAGAACAAAATATACCCTATTACGGACAGATTAACACTTGGCCTGCAACAGCTGGGACACAACATTCAGGGTACTGCTATTTCGGCAATTGAATTTCCCCCCAGAACAAATATACCCTTTTATGGACAGATTAACACTTGGCCTGCAACTGCTGGGACACCAGGTACAGGGAATTGCTATTTTGGCCATTGAATTTCACCACAGAATAAAATATATGTTTTGGCGGACACTATTATAATTTGCAAGCCACTACTGGAACACCAAATTCAGGCTACTGCTATAGTGGCAAGTGAATTTCACCCCAGAACGAAATATACCTATTTTACGGACAGAGTAACACTTGGCCTGCAACTGATGGAACACTAGAATCAGGGTATTGCTATTTTTGCAATTGAATTTCACCCCAGAACAAAATATACCCTATTACGGACAGATTAAAACTTGGCCTGCAAAAGCTGGGACACCACATTTAGGGTACTGCTATTTTGGCAATTGAATTTCCACCCAGAACAAAATATATGTTTTGGCGGACACTATTATACTTTGCAAACCACTAATGAAACACCAGATTCAGGGTATTGCTATATTGGCAATTGAATTTCACCCCAGAAGAAAATATACCCTTTTACGGACAGATTAACACTTGGCCTGCAACAGCTGGGACACCAGATTCAGGGTATTGCTATTTTGGCAAGTGTATTTCACCCCAGAACAAAATATACACTTTTACTGACAGATTAACACTTGGCCTGCAACTGCTGGGACACCAGATTCAGGGTATTGCTATATTGGCAAGTGAATTTCACCCCAGAACAACATATACCTATTTTACAGACAGATGAACACTTGGCCTGCAACTGCTGGAACACCAGATTCAGGGTATTGCTATTTTGGCCATTGAATTTCACCCCAGAACAAAATATATGTTTTGGCGGACACTATTATACTTTGCAAGCCTCTACTGGAACACCAGATTGAGGGTATTGCTATGTTGGCAAGTGAATTTCACCCCAGAACAAAATATGTCCTTTTACGGACAGATTAACACTTGGCCTGCAACAGCTGGGACACCAGCATTCAGGGTATTGCTATTTTGGCAATTGAATTTCACCCCAGAACAAATATACCCTTTTACGGACAGATTAACACTTGGCCTGCAACAGCTGGGACACCAGATACAGGGAACTGCTATTTTGGCCATTGAATTTCACCACAGAATAAAATATATGTTTTGGCGGAAACTATTATACTTTGCAAGCAACTACTTGAACACCAAATTCAAGCTATTGCTATAGTGGCAAGTGAATTTCACCCCAGAACGAAATATACCTATTTTAAGGACAGAATAACACTTGGCCTGCAACTGATGGAACATTAGAATCAGGGTATTGCTATTTTTGCAATTGAATTTCACCCCAGAACAAAATATACCCTATTACGGACAGATTAAAACTTGGCCTGCAACAGCTGGGACACCACATTTAGGGTACTGTTATTTTGGCAATTGAATTTCCCCCCAGAACAAAATATATGTTTTGGCGGACACTATTATACTTTGCAAGCCACTGCTGGAACACCAGATTCAGGGTATTGCTATATTGGCAAGTGAATTTAACCCCTGAACAAAATATTGCAAAGTATAATAGTCTCCCCCAAAACATATATTTTGTTCTGGGGTGAAATTCAAATGCCAATATAGCATTACCCTGAATCTGGTGTTCCAAAGTAAAATAGTGTCCGCCAAAACATATATGAATTTCACCCAAGAACAAAATATACACTTTTTACGGACAGATTAACACTTGGCCTGCAAATGCTGGAACACCAGATTCAGGGTATTGCTGTATTAGCTATTGAATTTCACCCCAGAAGAAAATATACCCTTTTACGGACAGATTAACACTTGGCCTGCAACAGCTGGGACACCAGATTCAGGGTATTGCTATTTTGGCAATTGAATTTCACCCCAGTACAAAATATATGTTTTGGCGGACACTATTATACTTTGCAAGCCACTGCTGGTACACCAGATTCACGGTATTGCTATTTTGGCAAGTGTATTTCAATCCCAGAACAAAATATACACTTTTACTGACAGATTAACACTTGGCCTGCAACTGCTGGTACACCAGATTCAGGGTATTGCTATATTGACAAGTGAATTTCACCCCAGAACAACATAAACCTATTTTACGGATAGATTAACAGTTGGCCTGCAACTGCTGGAACACTAGATTCAGGGTATTGCTATATTGGCAACTGAATTTCACCCCAGAACAAAATATATGTTTTGGCGGACACTATTATAATTTGCAAGCCACTGCTGGAACACCTGATTCAGGGTATTGCTATTTTGGCAAGTGTATTTCACCCCAGAACAAAATATACCCTTTTCCGGACAGATTAACACTTGGCCTGCAACTGCTGGGACACCAGATTCAGAGTATTGCTATTTTGGCAATTGAATTTCACCCCAGAACAAAATATATGTTTTGGCGGACACTATTATACTTTGCAAGCCACTACTGGAACAACAAATTCAGGCTATTGCTATATTGGCAAGTGAATTTCACCCCAGAACAAAATATGTCCTTTTACGGACAGAATAACACTTGGCCTGCAACTGCTTGGACACCAGATTCAGAGTATTGCTATATTGGCAATTGAATTTCACTCCAGAACAAAATATATGTTTTGGCTGACACTATTATACTTTGCAAGCCACTGCTGGAACACCAGATTTAGGGTATTGCTATTTTTGCAATTGAATTTAACCCCAGAACAAAATATACCCTATTACGGACAGATTAACACTTGGCCTGCAACAGCTGTGACACAACATTCAGGGTACTGCTATTTCGGCAATTGAATTTCCCCCCAGAACAAAATATATGTTTTGGCGGACACTATTATACTTTGCAAACCACTAATGGAACACCAGATTCAGGCTATTGCTATATTGGCAATTGAATTTCACCCCAGAACAAAATATATGTTTTTGCGGACACTATTATACTTTGCAAGCCACTACTGGAACACCAGATTCAGGGTATTGCTATTTTGGCAATTGAATTTCACCCCAGAACAAAATATATGTTTTGTCGGACACTATTATACTTTGCAAGCCACTGCTGGAACACCAGATTCAGGGTATTGCTATATTGGCAAGTGAATTTCACCCCTGAACAAAATATATGCTAAACGTATAATAGTGTCAAGCCTGAAACATATATTTGTATTCTAGTGTGGCAATTAATAGCCAACTATAGCAATATCTGATCTGGTGTTCACTAGTAGTACTTTGCAAACCACTAATGAGATGCCAGATTCAAGTATTGCATATATGAATTTTACCCCAGAACAAAATATTCCATTTTTACGGACAGATTAACACTTGGCCTGCAAATGCTGGAACACCAGATTCAGGGTATTGCTATTTTGGCCATTGAATTTCACCCCAGAACAAAATATATGTTTTGGCGGACACTATTATACTTTGCAAGCCACTGCTGGAACACCAGATTCAGGGTATTGCTATTTTGGCAAGTGTTTTTCACCCCAGAACAAAATATACACTTTTACGGACAGATTAACACTTGGTCTGCAACTGCTGGAACACCAGATTCAGGGTATTGCTATATTGGCAAGTGAATTTCACCCCAGAACAACATATACCTATTTTACGGATAGATTAACACTTAGCCTGCAACTGCTGGAACACCAGATTTAGTGTATTGCTATTTTGGCAATTGAATTTCACCCCAGATCAAAATATATGTCTTGGCGGACACTATTATACTTTGCAAGCCACTACTGGAACATCAGATTAAGGGTATTGCTAAATTGGCAAGTGAATTTCACTTTTTTTTTTTTTTTTTTTAAGAATTTTAATCTTTTATTTCAATATTCTCAATGTATACAATTTACAAAAAACATAACATGATCATCCCCCCCGTACAACATTACCCCCCGCCTTGCAGAGAAAGAGAAGGAAAAAAAAAAAAATTCATCAATCACCCCATTCCTTCCAAATACTATCCCACTTTTCATACGATCCTCTTTGTCTGTGCAAAATCTTTTCATAGCTTATAACCTTGGTGACTAAATTTAGCCAGTTCTTGCAATCTGGAGCGGAGGGGGAGAACCATTTTCTGGCTACAAGAAGCCTAGCTAAGAACAAAACTTTAATCAACAATCGGGACTTCATAACCTGGCAACTAACCTCCGACAAGTCCCCCAAAATCCATACCTTGGGAGAAAATAGAATATCCATATTGAGTCTTTGGAATAGGGTTCTTTGAACCAACTTCCAGTATCTACTGACCGTTGGGCAATCCCAGAACAGATGTAAGTGATCTGCCCCAGTACTGCCACAACGGGGACACTCAGAAGTGGCTCTAAATCCTCTCCTATGGAGCCACAGAGGTGTTACATATATTTTGTGCATAATGTTAAACTGTACTACCGTGTGGTTAAAATTGTGCGAAACCCAACTTAAATTATCACCTACATTTTCCCAATCCGGGGAACCCAAATCTGATAATAAAGTGGACCAGGATCTTTGCCCTGGAGATAAGCAATCCGTGAAATAATTTTTTATCAAATACCTATAACAATGTGAAATTCTAACTTTCATACCACCCTTCTTTTGAATCAACTTGTGTAAAAATTCCGGAGTGTCTATATTAAGTAAGTGCTTATCAAAAATACTTAGCAGTGCCGAACGAAATTGAAAATATGCATACCAAGCCACCTCACCTACATTTCCCTCTTGTTCTAGCTCCAAACGAGTAAGAATCTGCCCATTTTTAACCACTTGACTCAAAAAATAAATATTTTTTTTCTTCCAATATTGCTGGCAATTTGAGTCTTCCATACTCAATAATTTTAGGTTGTGCCACAATGGAGTGCAGATCAGTGATGCACTGACTTGCATCCAGCTTTTTATAACCATCCATGCTTTCATAGCCATTCTGCAGAAGGGTTTATATTCATCCTGTATCTTACATAAATAGTCAGACTCCAGAACTGTAAATTAATCTGAGAAACCTGAATCCTTAACCAACTTTCTGCAGAGATGGCTATTTTCCCAGTCGTTGAAAAAGCAGAGTTGAGAAGCCATAACATAGCCCTTAAAGTAAGGGAGATTAAGACCTCCCTGCTTGTAGGGCATAGAAAAATACATAGCCTTTAGTCTCACCCGTTTCCTCCCCCATAGTAGATCATTTATCATCCGCTCAATTAACCTAAAGTACTTGTCCTCTATCCATGTGGGGGAATTGCGGAGAACGTAGAGGACCTGGGGCAACACCACCATTTTTATTAACGAAACTCTATCCGCTCTTGCAGACAGAATTTTTTGCCATATCTTAATTTTAGATCTCAGTTTTTGTAGTAAAGGAAACAAGTTAAGCTGTAAATAATCTTGAATTTTGGCAGAGACTGTCATCCCCAGATACTTCAACGTCTCCGAAACCGATAGTCCACTAGTCAAAAGATTAGTGGGTCCTCGCATTTCATCCACTGGAAGGAGAGTCGTCTTAGCCCAATTAACCTCCAATCCGGAAGAGTTACCAAAAAGATTAACTAGCTCCATTACTCGGGGAAGCGTACTTTCTGTTTATTGTATAAAAAACAAGATATAATCCGCATAAAGAGAGATGCAATCTTGTTTTCCCATTACCCCGAAACCAGCCACCCTTGTATCCTGCCTTATACTAACCGCAAGGGGCTCAATATACATATTAAACAGGAGGGGAGAAAGGGGACATCCTTGTCGGGTACCTCTCCCTAGTTCAAAGCTCTCAGTTAACATGTCATTGATCCTAATCCTGGCGGTCGGAGATTTATATAACAGCTGTATCATCGCTATAAATTTAGGACCAAAATTCATTTTTCTCATCACTTCCCAAAGAAAAGCCCACTCGACCCTGTCGAACGCCTTAGTGGCGTCTAATGACAGGATAGAGCGGGCATCACTCCCAGGTGACTGAATATTGGAAAAGAACCCATGTAGATTATGATGAGTGCCCCTTCTCGGCATAAAACCATTCTGATCTGGATGAATAACCGAAGGCAAGACCCTAGAAAGTCTCCTAGCCATAACTTTTGACAGTAACTTAACATCCGTATTTAATAATGAGATAGGCCTATAAGAACTCAAATCCGCCAGATCCTTATCCTTTTTTGGAATTAAAACTATTAAGGCTTCCATCATAGAAGTTGGGAGATTTCCCTCGTCCAAAGCGTGGGAAAATACTTCCAACAAATGAGGAAGAATAACATCACTGTACTTACGGTAAAATTCATACGGAAAACCATCTAGACCTGGCGAGGAGTTCCCCGAGATGGACCTCAAGGCCTCCTGGAACTCCAGGAGGGTCACTTCTTTTTCCAGAGAATTTTTCTGAGTCTCTGTTACCGACGGCAGAGAGATTCTCTCCAGGAACCGCCTCGCCAAGTCTGATGAGATACCAGGGGATGCCTTATATATTTGGGAAAAATATTGCAAAAAAGTATCTCTAACTCCCTCTGGTTCTTGTATATTTACACCATCTGGGCTACGAATCAAAGTTATAGCTTTCTTTTTCTTTTCCTGTTGTAAAATGACTCTGGCGAGGAGCTTACCTGGGCGGCCAGACTCTGAGAAATATTTTTGTCCTTTAAAAAATAATCTATGATTTGCTTTTTCAATTACATATTCCTCAAGAAAACGGCTAGCTTTCTGCATCTTATCCTTATTTTCATCCGTAGATTGATTAATAAATCGCTCAGTTGTAAACGCCACATTCCTAGCCAATTCCTCTTCTTTTTTTCCTAAATGTCCTCCTCATTGCAGCGATGTCACTTATAAGAACTCCCCTTAAATACGCTTTTAGGGCATCCCATACTGTATTGATATTAGCAGAGGGGAGGTTCACCTCCCAAAAGGAGGATATCAGTAGTTTAATAGAGGGGGAGTTATCCATAATGGTAAGCCAGTATGGATTCAACTTAAACCCAAACCCCATAATATCTCTGTCCCCCCCAATGCGAAGTTCAATTGTTATGGGAGAGTGATCTGAAATTGTTCTTACTCCATATCATATAGTTTTTATATTGTTCTGATTACTCACATTGGTAAGCGCTAAATCAATTCTGGACATTGCTCTACCACCCCTGCTAACGCAGGAGTACACTCTCTTACCTCCACCCAGATGTTCCCATATATCCACCAAGCCCACCTCCAAACAGAACTGGGCCAGTGGGGAAGAACCAGAATTCCTACCCAAATCTACATCCAAAGTCAATCTGTCCCTTTTAGGATCCATAACAGCATTAAAATCTCCCATCAGGACAAGTCGACACTCTGGTCTCTTTTCCAAAAATAACAGCAACCGATTGAGTGAATAAACCGAAAACGGCGGAGGTATGTAAAAAAAGGCCAGAGTGTAGTCACGTCCACAGAGTCTACCATACAAAAAAATAAATCTCCCCTGATCATCTATGGAAGACTCTATTAGCGTGAAATCTATAGAATGATGGATTAAGACCGAAACTCCCCTTGAGGAACTACTAAAGGTAGAATGATATGATTGAGCTTGCCACCCTACTGTCAGACGAGACACCGTCTCCTTGGTTAGATGGGTTTCTACTATGCAGACAATGGCAGGGAGAACTCTTTTTATTGCATCCATGATGGCTTGTCTCTTAACCCTCTCCCCAAGACCTCTAACATTCCAAGAAAGGATTCTGACCGACATTAATCACATAAAAAAGAAGAAAAAAAAAAAAAAAAACCTGCACCCCTGCAAGGCAACTCCCCCCCTCCCCCCATTCCCCTCCCCCCACTGGTCCGCCTGATTCTTTCAGCAAACCTCTTATCTTCCGGCCGCTCTCCCCGCGCTAACCCCATCCCCCCCCCCAACCCCCCCCCTATCACCAAGCCACATAATTTCAAATGCCCATCCGGTCCATCCATTCTCGCACTTGCTCCGGTTTTTCAAAAAACTGAGAAGTCCCGTTATAGATCGCTCTTAGCTTCGCTGGGTACTGTAGGGAATATTTAATACCCTTAGCAGCCAAATGTTTCTTAATCTCAACAAAGCTTCTTCTTTTTTCCTGGGTCTCCCGGGCAAAATCAGGAAAAAATAACAATTTGGTCCCCTGATATTCAATAGGTGAGCATTCTCTAGCTCTTCTCAAGATCGTATCTCTATCCACGGACAGTAGCAGCTTCATTAGAATTGCTCGCGGTAATTTCCCTGGTATAGGTTTTCCCCCTGGAATGCGATGAGCTCTCTCTATTTGGAACATGGAGGAAGAATGTTCGTCACCCAAACTATTGAATATCACATCTTTGAGCTGTTTAATCAACTGTGGGCCTTCAACTCCTTCTGGAAATCCTACTATACGGATATTAAATCGCCTTGATCTGTTTTCCAGATCCTCAAGCTTAGTTTGTAAACGATGGTTTTCTGAAGCAAAGAATAAAGTCTTTGATTTTAACATATCCACATCCGTTTGAAGGGAATCGACCATCTTCTCCATATTAAGAACTCGATCTCGAATTTTAGCCAAATCTTCCCTTATTAGAGATATATCGCTCTGCATTGACCCCAGTTGGGTAGCCATCCCTTGCATTAAAGTACCGTTATTTTTTACGGCACACAAGATTTTTTTCAGAGCTAAGGGCCCATTCTCATTTTCTGTTGGTAATAGCAAGCTTTCCTCCCCTTTCTCGGGGTCTACTTCTGGTCGCCCATCCTCAGAAAGTTCTTCTGCTTGGGAAACAGTAACATTTTTTTTTAGATTTACCCCTAGTTTCCCTTTGACAAGTCCCTTCCCATTTGGGGATTTCCAGAGTTGGTCAATTTTTCCCTCTGTGACCTTAACTCCTGTCCTAGTTCCAGAGGAGTCGACTGATGCTTCGGAGCCATTTGGAACTATTTGAAGGCTTCTCTCCCCCTTTTTTTTTCAAGTTCTTTATATTTATTTATATATATATATTTATTATTTTTTTTTATTATTTTTTATTTTTTTCCCTTTTCTTTTCTTAACTATTCCCTGTATTTTATTTTTCTTATATTTATTTTTTGGATCTTTTTGGGTCTTTTCCTCTGTTGTTCTTTCTTTCTTTCTTTCTTTCTTTATTGTTTTTTTCCCTTCCTTTTTCCCTTTTCTTCCCCCTTTATATGTATTTTTCTTCCTCTTTTTTTTCCCTTTTCCTCTCTTTCCTCTTTTCCTTTTTTTTCCTCCTTTTTTTCTCTTTCTTCTTTCTTTCCTCCCTTCCTTTCTTACTCCCCTCTCCTCCTCTCCACCCTTGTGGCTTAGTCACTTATTTTCTCCCTTTTCTTTTTCCTTTTTTTTCCCTTAGCCCATCCTTAACCCTTTAACCTCTGTTTGTTGCTCTCTTTCTTTCACTCCCTTTGTTTTTAACACTAGTTCCCCTTTGACACTAGGTTACTTTCTTTCCACCTCATTATACTTCCATCAGTTATTGATTTTCCATGTAGAGGACAAGAGATTACAGGGGATCACACAGGGAGCAGAGGCAGCACTAAAGAGGGCAGGAGGGCAAAAGGGCAAGCGGGAAACTGAGTAAATACCCCCAATCACACAGGATAGCACAAGGGTACAAAATTCTCACATGTCTGGCGTCTTCACCCACCAAGACGGGGGCAGATGGAAACAGGAATGCACCAAGAGCAGTCCAGACCAGTGCAAAACGAAGGGTAGAGAGGCAGGAAGCAGGAGACCACCAGAGGAAAAGGCGAGAGCCAGACACGAATCAGGAAGACCTGAGGGATCCAAAGCAAATCGAGGGAGCGGATGAGGAGAGAACCCCCGATGCAGTGCTGAGAAGCAGGGAGAGCGGGGAGAGCATTCAGGGTATTGCTGTATTGGCAATTGAATTTCACCCCAGAAGAAAATATACCCTTTTATGGACAAATTAACACTTGGCCTGCAACAGCTGGGACACCAGATTCAGGGTATTGCTATTTTGGCAATTGAATTTCACCCCAGTACAAAATAAATGTTTTGTCGGACACTAATATACTTTGCAAACCAGTACTGGAACACAAGATTCAGGGTATTGCTATCTTGGCAAGTGAATTTCACTCCAGAACAAAATATACCTATTTTACGGATAGATTAATAGTTGGCCTGCAACTGCTGAAACACTAGATTCAGGGTATTGCTATATTGGCAATTGAATTTCCCCCCAGAACAAAATATATGTTTTGGCGGACACTATTATACTTTGCAAACCACTACTGGAACACCAGATTCAGGGTATTGCTATATTGGCAATTGAATTTCACCCCAGAACAAAATATATGTTTTGGCGGACACTATTATACTTTGCAAGCCACTACTGGAACACCAGATTCAGGGTATTGCTGTATTGGCAATTGAATTTCACCCCAGAAGAAAATATACCCTTTTATGGACAGATTAACACTTGGCCTGCAACAGCTGGGACACCAGATTCAGGGTATTGCTATTTTGGCAATAGAATTTCACCCCAGTACAAAATATATGTTTTGGCGGACACTATTGTACTTTGCAAACCAGTACTGTAACACAAGATTCAGGGTATTGCTATCTTGGCAAGTGAATTTCACTCCAGAACAAATTATACCTATTTTACGGATAGATTAACAGTTGGCCTGCAACTGCTGGAACACTAGATTCAGGGTATTGCTATATTGGCAATTGAATTTCCCCGCAGAACAAAATATATGTTTTGGCGGACACTATTATACTTTGCAAGCCACTACTGGAACACCAGATTCAGGGAATTGCTATATTGGCAATTGAATTTCACCCCAGAACAAAATATATGTTTTGGCGGACACTATTATACTTTGCAAGCCACTACTGCAATACGAGATTCAGGGTATTGCTATTTTGGCAATTGAATTTCACCCCAGAACAAAATAAATGTTTTGTCGGACACTAATATACTTTGAAGCACTACTGCATACGAGATTAGGTATTGCTATCTTGCAGTGAATTTCACTCCAGAACAAATATACCATTTTACGGATAGATTTACAGTTGCTTGCAAGCTGAAACACTAGATTCAGGGTATTGCTATATTGGCAATTGAATTTAACCCCAGTACAAAATATATGTTTTGGCGGACACTATTATACTTTGCAAGCCACTACTGGAACACCAGATTCAGGGTATTGCTATTTTTGCAATTGAATTTCACCCCAGAACAAAATATACCCTATTACGGACAGATTAAAACTTGGCCTGCAACAGCTGGGACAACATATTCAGGGTACTGCTATTTTGGCAATTGAATTTCCCCCCAGAACAAAATATATTTTTTGGCGGACACTACTATACTTTGCAAACCACTAATGAAACACCAGATTCAGGGTATTGCTATATTGGCAATTGAATTTCACCCCAGAACATAATATATGTTTTGGCGGACACTATTATACTTTGCAAGCCACTACTGGAACACCAGATTCAGGGTATTGCTATTTTGGCAAGTGAATTTCACCCCTGAACAAAATATTGCAAAGTATAATAGTGTCCCCCAAAACATATATTTTGTTTTCGGGTGAAATTCAATTGCCAATATAGCAATACCCTGAATCTGGTGTTCCAATAGTGGTTTGCAAAGTATAATAGTGTCCGCCAAAACATATGTGAATTTCACCCCAGAACAAAATATACCCTTTTTACGGACAGATTAACACTTGGCATGCAAATGCTGGAACACCAGTTTCAGGGTATTGCTATTTTGGCCATTGAATTTCACCCCAAAACAAAATATATGTTTTGGCGGCACTATTATACTTTGCAAGCCACTACTGGAAGACCAGATTCAGGGTATTGCTATATTGGCAATTGAATTTCACCCCAGAACAAAATATACCCTTTTTATGGACAGATTAACACTTGGCCTGCAAATGCTGGAACACCAGATTCAGGGTATTGCTATTTTGGCCATTGAATTTCACCCCAGTACAAAATATATGTTTTGGAGGACACTATTATACTTTGCAAGCCACTACTGGAACACCAGATTCAGGGTATTGCTATTTTTGCAATTGAATTTAACCCCAGAACAAAATATACCCTATTACGGACAGATTAAAACTTGGCCTGCAACAGCTGGCACAACATATTCAGGGTACTGCTATTTTGGCAATTGAATTTCCCCCCAGAACAAAATATATTTTTGGCGGACACTACTATACTTTGCAAACCACTAATGAAACACCAGATTCAGGGTATTGCTATTTTGGCCATTGAATTTCACCCCAAAACAAAATATATGTTTTGGCGGCACTATTATACTTTGCAAGCCACTACTGGAAGACCAGATTCAGGGTATTGCTATATTGGCAATTGAATTTCACCCCAGAACAAAATATACCCTTTTTATGGACAGATTAACACTTGGCCTGCAAATGCTGGAACACCAGATTCAGGGTATTGCTATTTTGGCCATTGAATTTCACCCCAGTACAAAATATATGTTTTGGAGGACACTATTATACTTTGCAAACCGCTACTGTAACACCAGATTCAGGGTATTGCTATCTTGGAAGTGAATTTCCCTCAAGAACAAAATATACCTATTTTACGGATAGATTAACACTTGGCCTGCAACTGCTGGGACACCAGATTCAGGGTACTGCTATATTGGCAAGTGAATTTCAACCCAGAACAACATATACCTATTTTACGGATAGATTAACACTTGGCCTGCAACTGCTGGAACACCAGATTCAGGGTATTGTTATTTTGGCAAATGAATTTCACCCCAGAACAACATATATGTCTTGGCGGACACTATTATACTTTGAAAGCAACAACTGGAACACCAGATTCAGGGTATTGATTTATTGACAATAGAATTACACAACAGAACAAAATATATGTTTTTGCGGACACTATTATACTTTGCAAGCCACTACTGGAACACCAGATTCAGGGTATTGCTAAATTGGCAAGTGAATTTCACTCCAGAACAAAATATACCCTTTTACGGACAGATTAACATTTGGCCTGCAACTGCTGGAGCACCAAATTCAAGGTATTGCTATTTTGGCAATTGAATTTCACCCCAGAACAAAATATATGTTTTGGCGGACACTATTATACTTTGCAAGCCACTACTGGAACACCAAATTCAAGGTATTGCTATATTGGCAAGTGAATTTCACCCCAGAACAAAATATACCTATTTTACTGACAGATTAACACTTGGCCTGGAACTGCTGAAACACCAGATTCAGGGTATTGCTATTTTGGCCATTGAATTTCACCCCAGAACAAAATATATGTTTTGGCGGACACTTATATACTTTGCAAGTCACTACTGGAACACCAGATTCAGGGTATTGCTATGTTGGCAATTGAATTTCACGCCAGAACAAAATATTCCCTTTTACGGACAGATTAACACTTGGCCTGCAACTGCGGGGATACCAGATTCAGAGCATTGCTATTTTGGCAATTGAATTTCACCCCAGAACAAAATATATGTTTTTGCGGACACTATTATACTTTGCAAGCCACTTCTGGAACACCAGATTCAGGGTATTGCTATTTTTGCAATTGAATTTCTCTTAGAACAAAATATACCCTTTTACGGACAGATTAACACTTTTCCTGCAACAGCTGGGACAACACATTCAGGGTACTGCTATTTTGGCAAGTGAATTTTTCCCCAGAACAAAATATACCCTTTTACAGACAGATTAACACTTGGCCTACAACTGCTGGGACACCAGATTCAGGGTATTGCTATATTGGCAAGTGAATTTCACCCCAGAACAAAATATACCTATTTTACGGATAGATTAACACTTGGCCTGCAACTGCTGGAACACCAGATTCAGGGTATTGCTATATTGGCAATTGAATTTCACCCCAGAACAAAATATATGTTTTGGGGGAAACCAATAATTCTTTGCAAGCCACTGCTGGAACACAAGATTCAGGGTATTGCTATTTTGGCAAGTTAATTTCACCCCAGAACAAAATCTACACTTTTACGGACAAATTAACACTTGACCTGCAACTGCTGGGACATCAGATTCAGGGTATTGCTATATTGGCAATTGAATTTCACCATAGAACAAAATATATGTTTTGGGCGAAACCAATAATTCTTTACAAGCCACTGCTGGAACACCAGATTCAGCGTATTGCTATTTTGGAAAGTTAATTTCACCCCAGAACAAAATATACACTTTTAAGGACAAATTAACACTTGACCTGCAACTGCTGGGACACCAGATTCAGGTTATTGCTATATTGGCAAGTGAATTTCACCACAGAACAAAATATATCCTTTTACGGACAGATTAACATTTGGCCTGCAACTGCTGGAACACCAGATTCAGGGTATTACTATTTTGGCAATTGAATTTCACCCCAGAACAAAATATATGTTTTGGCTTACATTATTATACTTTGCAAACCACTACTGGAACACCAGATTCAGGGTATTGCTATACTGGCAATTGAATTTCACCCCAGAACAAAATATATGTTTTGGCGGACACTATTATACTTTGCAAGCCACTACTGGAACACCAGATTCAGGGTATTGCTATTTTGGCCATTGAATTTCACCCCAGAACAAAATATATGTTTTGGCGGCACTATTATACTTTGCAAGACACTACTGGAACACCAGATTCAGGGTATTGCTATATTGGCAATTGAATTTCACCCCAGAACAAAATATACCCTTTTACGGACAGATTAACACTTGGCCTGCAACAGCTGAGACACCAGATTCAGTGTATTGCTATTTTGGCAATTGAATTTAACCCCAGAACAAAATATATGTTTTGGCGGACACTATTATACTTTGCAAACCACTACTGGAACACCAGATTCAGGGTATTGCTATTTTGGCAAGTGAATTTCACCCCTGAACAAAATATTGCAAAGTATAATAGTGTCCCCCAAAACATATATTTTGTTTGGTGAAATTCAATTGCCAATATGCAATACCCTGAATCTGGTGTTCCAATAGTGGTTTGCAAAGTATAATAGTGTCCGCCAAAACATATGTGAATTTCACCCCAGAACAAAATATACCCTTTTACGGACAGATTAACACTTGGCATGCAAATGCTGGAACACCAGTTTCAGGGTATTGCTATTTTGGCCATTGAATTTCACCCCAAAACAAAATATATGTTTTGGCGGCACTATTATACTTTGCAAGCCACTACTGGAAGACCAGATTCAGGGTATTGCTATATTGGCAATTGAATTTCACCCCAGAACAAAATATACCCTTTTTATGGACAGATTAACACTTGGCCTGCAAATGCTGGAACACCAGATTCAGGGTATTGCTATTTTGGCCATTGAATTTCACCCCAGTACAAAATATATGTTTTGGAGGACACTATTATACTTTGCAAGCCACTACTGGAACACCAGATTCAGGGTATTGCTATTTTTGCAATTGAATTTAACCCCAGAACAAAATATACCCTATTACGGACAGATTAAAACTTGGCCTGCAACAGCTGGCACAACATATTCAGGGTACTGCTATTTTGGCAATTGAATTTCCCCCCAGAACAAAATATATTTTTTGGCGGACACTAATATACTTTGCAAACCACTAATGAAACACCAGATTCAGGGTATTGCTATTTTGGCCATTGAATTTCACCCCAAAACAAAATATATGTTTTGGCGGCACTATTATACTTTGCAAGCCACTACTGGAAGACCAGATTCAGGGTATTGCTATATTGGCAATTGAATTTCACCCCAGAACAAAATATACCCTTTTTATGGACAGATTAACACTTGGCCTGCAAATGCTGGAACACCAGATTCAGGGTATTGCTATTTTGGCCATTGAATTTCACCCCAGTACAAAATATATGTTTTGGAGGACACTATTATACTTTGCAAACCGCTACTGTAACACCAGATTCAGGGTATTGCTATCTTGGAAGTGAATTTCCCTCAAGAACAAAATATACCTATTTTACGGATAGATTAACACTTGGCCTGCAACTGCTGGGACACCAGATTCAGGGTACTGCTATATTGGCAAGTGAATTTCAACCCAGAACAACATATACCTATTTTACGGATAGATTAACACTTGGCCTGCAACTGCTGGGACACCAGATTCAGGTTATTGCTATATTGGCAAGTGAATTTCACCACAGAACAAAATATATCCTTTTACGGACAGATTAACATTTGGCCTGCAACTGCTGGAACACCAGATTCAGGGTATTACTATTTTGGCAATTGAATTTCACCCCAGAACAAAATATATGTTTTGGCTTACATTATTATACTTTGCAAACCACTACTGGAACACCAGATTCAGGGTATTGCTATACTGGCAATTGAATTTCACCCCAGAACAAAATATATGTTTTGGCGGACACTATTATACTTTGCAAGCCACTACTGGAACACCAGATTCAGGGTATTGCTATTTTGGCCATTGAATTTCACCCCAGAACAAAATATATGTTTTGGCGGCACTATTATACTTTGCAAGACACTACTGGAACACCAGATTCAGGGTATTGCTATATTGGCAATTGAATTTCACCCCAGAACAAAATATACCCTTTTACGGACAGATTAACACTTGGCCTGCAACAGCTGAGACACCAGATTCAGTGTATTGCTATTTTGGCAATTGAATTTAACCCCAGAACAAAATATATGTTTTGGCGGACACTATTATACTTTGCAAACCACTACTGGAACACCAGATTCAGGGTATTGCTATCTTGGAAGTGAATTTCACCCCAGAACAAAATATAACTATTTTACGTACAAATTAACACTTGGCCTGCAACTGCTGGGACACCAGATTCAGGGTATTGCTATTTTGGCAATTGAATTTCACCCCAGAACAAAATATATGTTTTGGCGGACACTATTATACTTTGCAAACCACTGCTGGAACACCAGATTCAGGGTATTGGTATTTTGGCAAGTGAATTTAACCCCAGAACAAAATATACACTTTTAAGGACAAATTAACTCTTGGCCTGCAACTGCTGGGACACCAGATTCAGGGTATTGCTATATTGGCAAGTGAATTTCACCCCAGAACAACATATACCTATTTTACAGATAGATTAACACTTGGCCTGCAACTGCTGGAACACCAGATTCAGGGTAATGCTATTTTGGCAATTGAATTTCACCCGAGAACAAAATATATGTTTTAGCAGACACTATTATACTTTGCAAGCCACTACTGGAACACCAGATTCAGGGTATTGGTATTTTGGCAATTGAATTTCACCCCAGAACAAAATATGCCCTTTTTCTGACAGATTAACACTTGGCCTGCAACTGCTGGGACACCAGATTCAGAGCAATGCTATTTTGGCAATTGAATTTCACCCCAGAACAAAATATATGTTTTGGCGGACACTATTATACTTTGCAAGCCACTACTGGAACACCAGATTCAGGGTATTGCTATTTGTGCAATTTAATTTCTCCCCAGAACAAAATATACCCTTTAATGGACAGATTAACACTTGGCCTGCAACAGCTGGGAGAACACATTCAGGGTACTGCTATTTTGTCAAGTGAATTTCACCCCAGAACTAAATATCCCCTTTTACAGACAGATTAACACTTGGCCTACAACTGCTGGGACACCAGATTCAGGAAATTGCTATATTGGCTAGTGAATTTAACCCCAGAACAAAATATACCTATTTTACGGATAGATTAACACTTGGCCTTCAACTGCTGGAACACCAGATTCAGGGTATTGCTAAATTGGCAATTGAATTTCACCCCAGAACAAAATATATGTTTTGGGGGACACTATTATACTTTGCAAACCACTACTGGAACACCAGATTCAGGGTATTGCTATCTTGGAAGTGAATTTCAGTCCAGAACAAAATATACCTAATTTACGTACAAATTAACACTTGGCCTGCAACTGCTGGGACACCAGATTCAGGGTATTGCTATTTTGGCAATTGAATTTCACCCCAGAACAAAATATATGTTTTGGCGGACACTATTATACTTTGCAAACCACTACTGGAACACCAGATTCAGGGTATTGGTATTTTGGCAAGTGAATTTCACCCCAGAACAAAATATACCCTTTTACGGACAAATTAACTCTTTGCCTGCAACTGCTGGGACACCAGATTCAGGGTATTGCTATATTGGCAAGTGAATTTAACCCCAGAACAACATATACCTATTTTACGGATAGATTAACACTTGGCCTGCAACTGCTGGAACACCAGATTCAGGGTATTGCTATTTTGGCAATTGAATTTCACCTGAGAACAAAATATATGTTTTGGCGGACACTATTATACTTTGCAAGCCACTACTGTAACACAAAATTCAGGGTATTGCTATATTGGCAAGTGAATTTTACCCCAGAACAAAATATACCTATTTTACTGACAGATTAACACTTGGCCTGCAACTGCTGAAACACCAGTTTCAGGGTATTGCTATTTTGGCAATTGAATTTCACCCCAGAACAAAATATGCCCTTTTACGGACAGATTAACACTTGGCCTTCAACTGCTGGGACACCAGATTCAGAGCATTGCTATTTTGGCAATTGAATTTCACCCCAGAACAAAATATATGTTTTGACGGACACTATTATACTTTGCAAGCCACTACTGGAACACCAGATTCAGGGTATTGCTATATTTGCAATTTAATTTCTCCCCAGAACAAAATATACCCTTTAATGGACAGATTAACACTTAGCCTGACACAGCTGGGACAACACATTCAGGGTACTGCTTTTTTGGCAAGTGAATTTCACCCCAGAACTAAATATACCCTTTTACAGACAGATTAACACTTGGCCTACAACTGCTGGGACACCAGATTCAGGGTATTGCTATATTGCCAATTGAATTTCACCCCAGAACAAAATATATGTTTTGGGGGACATTATTATACTTTGCAAGCCACTGCTGGAACACCAGATTCAGGGTATTGCTATTTTGACAAGTGAATTTCACCCCAGAACAAAATATTCACTATTATGGACAAATTAACACTTGGCCTGCAACTGCTGGGACACCAGATTCAGGGTATTGCTATTTTGGCAATTTAATTTCACCCCAGAACAAAATATATGTCTTGGCGGACACTATTATACTTTGCAAGCCACTACTGGAACACCAGATTCAGGGTATTGATTTATTGACAATAGAATTACACCCCAGAACAAAATATATGTTTTGGCGGACACTATTATACTTTGCAAGCCACTTCTGGAACACCAGATTAAGGGTATTGCTATATTGGCAAGTGAATTTCACCACAGAACAAAATATATCCCTTTACAGACAGATTAACATTTGGCCTGTAAGTGCTGGAACACCAGATTCAGGGTATTGCTATTTTGGCAATTGAATTTCACCCCAGAACAAAATATATGTTTTGGCGGACTCTATTATACTTTGCAAACCACTACTGGAACACCAGATTCAGGGTATTGCTATGCTGGCAATTGAATTTCACCCCAGAACAAAATATATGTTTTGGCGGACACTATTATACTTTGCAAGCCACTACTTGAACACCAGATTCAGGGTATTGCTATTTAGGCAATTGAATTTCACTCCAGAACAAAATATACCTATTTAAAGGATAGATTAACAGTTGGCCTTCAACTGCTGGAACACCAGATTCAGGGTATTGCTATATTGGCAATTGAATTTCACCCCAGAAAAAAATATATGTTTTGGCGTACACCATTATACTTTGCAGCCAGTGCTGGGACACCAGATTCGGGGTATTGCTATTTTGGCAAGTGAATTTTACCACAGAACAAAATATATGTTTTGGCGGACACTATTATACTTTGCCAGCCAGTGCTGGGACACCAGAATCAGGGTATTGCTATTTTAGCAATTGAATTTCACCCCAGAACAAAATATATGTTTTGGCGGACAATATTATACTTTGCCAGCCAGTGCTGGGACACCAGATTCAGGGTATTGCTATTTTGGCAAGTGAATTTTACCCCAGAACAAAATATATGTTTTGTCGGAAACTATTATACTTTGCAAGCCACTACTTGAACACGAGATTCAGGGTATTGCTATATTGGCAAGTGAATTTCACTCCAGAACAAAATATAACTGTTTTAAGGATAGATTAACAGTTGGCCTGCAACTGCTGGAACACCAGATTCAGGGTATTGCTAAATTGGCAAGTGAATTTCAAACCAGAACAACATATACCTATTTTACGGATAGATTAACACTTGGCCTGCAACTGCTGGAACACCAGATTCAGGGTATTGTTATTTTGGCAAATGAATTTCACCCCAGAACAACATATATGTCTTGGCGGACACTATTATACTTTGAAAGCAACAACTGGAACACCAGATTCAGGGTATTGATTTATTGACAATAGAATTTCACCCCAGAACAAAATATATGTTTTGGGGGACACTATTATACTTTGCAAACCACTACTGGAACACAAGATTAAGGGTATTGCTATCTTGGAAGTGAATTTCAGTCCAGAACAAAATATACCTAATTTACGTACAAATTAACACTTGGCCTGCAACTACTGGAACAACAGATTCAGGGTATTGCTATTTTTGGCAATTGAATTTCACCCCAGAACAAAATATATGTTTTGGCGGACACTATTATACTTTGCAAACCACTACTGGAACACCAGATTCAGGGTATTGGTATTTTGGCAAGTGAATTTCACCCCAGAACAAAATATACCATTTTACGGACAAATTAACTCTTGGCCTGCAACTGCTGGGACACCAGATTCAGGGTATTGCTATATTGGCAAGTGAATTTAACCCCAGAACAACATATACCTATTTTACGGATAGATTAACACTTGGTCTGCAACTGCTGGAACACCAGATTCAGGGTATTGCTATTTTGCAATTGAATTTCACCCGAGAACAAAATATATGTTTTGGCGGACACTATTATACTTTGCAAGCCACTACTGGAACACCAAATTCAGGGTATTGCTATATTGGCAAGTGAATTTTACCCCAGAACAAAATATACCTATTTTACTGACAGATTAACACTTGGCCTGCAACTGCTGAAACACCAGTTTCAGGGTATTGCTATTTTGGCCATTGAATCTTACCCCAGAACAAAATATATGTTTTGGTGGACACTATTATACTTTTCAAGCCACTACTGGAACACCAGATTCAGGGTATTGCTATGTTGGCAATTGAATTTCACCCCAGAACAAAATATGCCCTTTTACGGACAGATTAACACTTGGCCTGCAACTGCTGGGACACCAGATTCAGAGCATTGCTATTTTGGCAATTGAATTTCACCCCAGAACAAAATATATGTTTTGGCGGACACTATTATACTTTGCAAGCCACTACTGGAACACCAGATTAAGGGTATTGCTATTTTTGCAATTTAATTTCTCCCCAGAACAAAATATACCCTTTAATGGACAGATTAACACTTGGCCTGCAACAGCTGGGACAACACATTCAGGGTACTGCTTTTTTGGCAAGTGAATTTCACCCCAGAACTAAATATACCCTTTTACAGACAGACTAACACTTGGCCTACAACTGCTGGGACACCAGATTCAGGGTATTGCTATATTGCCAATTGACTTTTACCCCAGAACAAAATATATGTTTTGGTGGACACTATTATACTTTGCAAGCCACTACTGGAACACCAGATTCAGGGTATTGCTATGTTGGCAATTGAATTTCACCCCAGAACAAAATATGCCCTTTTACTGACAGATTAACACTTGGCCTGCAACTGCTGGGACACCAGATTCAGAGCATTGCTATTTTGGCAATTGAATTTCACCCCAGAACAAAATATATGTTTTGGCGGACACTATTATACTTTGCAAGCCACTACTGGAAAACCAGATTCAGGGTATTGCTATTTGTGCAATTTAATTTCTCCCCAGAACAAAATATACCCTTTAATGGACAGATTAACACTTGGCCTGCAACAGCTGGGACAACACATTCAGGGTACTGCTATTTTGTCAAGTGAATTTCACCCCAGAACTAAATATACCCTTTTACAGACAGATTAACACTTGGCCTACAACTGCTGGGACACCAGATTCAGGATATTGCTATATTGGCTAGTGAATTTAACCCCAGAACAAAATATACCTATTTTACGGATAGATTAACACTTGGCCGTCAACTGCTGGAACACCAGATTCAGGGTATTGCTAAATTGGCAATTGAATTTCACCCCAGAACAAAATATATGTTTTGGGGGACACTATTATACTTTGCAAACCACTACTGGAACACCAGATTCAGGGTATTGCTATCTTGGAAGTGAATTTCAGTCCAGAACAAAATATACCTAATTTACGTACAAATTAACACTTGGCCTGCAACTGCTGGGACACCAGATTCAGAGGTATTGCTATTTTGGCAATTGAATTTCACCCCAGAACAAAATATATGTTTTGGCGGACACTATTATACTTTGCAAACCACTACTGGAACACCAGATTCAGGGTATTGCTATTTTGGCAAGTGAATTTCACCCCAGAACAAAATATACCCTTTTACGGACAAATTAACTCTTGGCCTGCAACTGCTGGGACACCAGATTCAGGGTATTGCTATATTGGCAAGTGAATTTAACCCCAGAACAACATATACCTATTTTACGGATAGATTAACACTTGGCCTGCAACTGCTGGAACACCAGATTCAGGGTATTGCTATTTTGGCAATTGAATTTCACCTGAGAACAAAATATATGTTTTGGCGGACACTATTATACTTTGCAAGCAACTACTGGAACACAAAATTCAGGGTATTGCTATATTGGCAAGTGAATTTTACCCCAGAACAAAATATACCTATTTTACTGACAGATTAACACTTGGCCTGCAACTGCTGAAACACCAGTTTCAGGGTATTGCTATTTTGGCCATTGAATCTTACCCCAGAACAAAATATATGTTTTGGTGGACACTATTATACTTTGCAAGCCACTACTGGAACACCAGATTCAGGGTATTGCTATGTTGGCAATTGAATTTCACCCCAGAACAAAATATGCCCTTTTACGGACAGATTAACACTTGGCCTGCAACTGCTGGGACACCAGATTCAGAGCATTGCTATTTTGGCAATTGAATTTCACCCCAGAACAAAATATATGTTTTGACGGACACTATTATACTTTGCAAGCCACTACTGGAACATCAGATTCAGGGTATTGCTATTTTTGCAATTTAATTTCTCCCCAGAACAAAATATACCCTTTAATGGACAGATTAACACTTGGCCTGCAACAGCTAGGACAACACATTCAGGGTACTGCTTTTTTGGCAAGTGAATTTCACCCCAGAACTAAATATACCCTTTTACAGACAGATTAACACTTGGCCTACAACTGCTGGGACACCAGATTCAGGGTATTGCTATATTGCCAATTGAATTTCACCCCAGAACAAAATATATGTTTTGGGGGACATTATTATACTTTGCAAGCCACTGCTGGAACACCAGATTCAGGGTATTGCTATTTTGACAAGTGAATTTCACCCCAGAACAAAATATACACTATTATGGACAAATTAACACTTGGATTGCAACTGCTGGGACACCAGATTCAGGGTATTGCTATTTTGGCAATTTAATTTCACCCCAGAACAAAATATATGTCTTGGCGGACACTATTATACTTTGCAAGCCACTACTGGAACACCAGATTCAGGGTATTGATTTATTGACAATAGAATTACACCCCAGAACAAAATATATGTTTTGGCGGACACTATTATACTTTGCAAGCCACTTCTGGAACACCAGATTAAGGCTCCATTCACACGATCGTATGTTGTCCGCAAAAAAACGGATCCGTGTCCGCAAAAAAACGGATCCGTGTCCGTTTTTTTGCTGATCCATAGACTTCAATAGGGATGTCCTATTGAAGTCTATGGATCAGCAAAAAAACGGACACGGATCCGTTTTTTTGCGGACACGAATCCGTTTTTTTGCGGACAACATACGGTCGTGTGAATGGAGCCTAAGGGTATTGCTATATTGGCAAGTGAATTTCACTACAGAACAAAATATATCCTTTTACAGACAGATTAACATTTGGCCTGTAAGTGCTGGAACACCAGATTCAGGGTATTGCTATTTTGGCAATTGAATTTCACCCCAGAACAAAATATATGTTTTGGCGGACTCTATTATACTTTGCAAACCACTACTGGAACACCAGATTCAGGGTATTGCTATGCTGGCAATTGAATTTCACCCCAGAACAAAATATATGTTTTGGCGGACACTATTATACTTTGCAAGCCACTACTTGAACACGAGATTCAGCGTATTGCTATATTGGCAAGTGAATTTCACTCCAGAACAAAATATACCTATTTTAAGGATAGATTAACAGTTGGCCTGAAACTGCTGGAACACCAGATTCAGGGTATTGCTATATTGGCAATTGAATTTCACCCCAGAACAAAATATATGTTTTGGCGGACACCATTATACTTTGCCAGCCAGTGCTGGGACACCAGATTCAGGGTATTGCTATTTTGGCAAGTGAATTTTACCACAGAACAAAATATATGTTTTGGCGGACACTATTATACTTTGCCAGCCAGTGCTGGGACACCAGAATCAGGGTATTGCAATTTTAGCAATTGAATTTCACCCCAGAACAAAATATATGTTTTGGCGGACAATATTATACTTTGCCAGGCAGTGCTGGGACACCAGATTCGGGGAATTACTATTTTGGCAAGTGAATTTTACCCCAGAACAAAATATATGTTTTGGCGGACACTATTATACTTTGCCAGCCAGAGTTGGGACACCAGATTCAGGGTATTGTCATTTTGGCAAGTGAATTTTATCCCAGAACAAAATATACCCTGTTAGGGACAGATTTAAACTAGGCCAGCAACTGCTGGAACACCAGATTAAGGGTATTGCTAATTTGGCAATTAAATTTCACCCCAGAACAAAAATATATGTTTTGGCAGACACTATTATATTCTGCCAGCCACTGCTGGGACACCAAATTCAGGGTATTGCTATTTTGGCAAGTGAATTTTACCCCAGAACAAAATATATGTTTTGACAGACACTATTATACTTTGCAAGCCAATACTGGAACACCAGATTCAGGGTATTGCTATTTTGGCAATTGAATTTCACCCCAGAACAAAATATATGTTTTGACGGTCACTATTATACTTTGCATGCCACTACTGGAACACCAAATTCAGGGTATTGCTATATTGGCAGGTGAATTTCACCCCAGAACAAAATATACCTATTTTACGGACAGATTAACACTTGGCCTGCAAATGCTGGGAGAGCAGAATCAAAGTATTGCTATTTTGGCAATTGAATTTCACCCCAGAACAAAATATATGTTCTGGCGGACACTATTATACTTTGCAAGCCACTACTGAAACACCAGATTCAGGGTATTGCTATTTTTGCAATTGAATTTCACCCCAGAACAAAATATAACCTTTTACGGACAGATTAACACTTGGCCTGCAACAGCTGGGAAACCACATTCAGGGTACTGCAATTTTGGCAAGTGAATTTCGCCCAAGAACAAAATATACCTTTTACGGACAGATTAACACTTGGCCTGCAACAGCTGGGACACCAGATTCAGGGTATTGCTATATTGGCAAGTGAATTTCACCCCAGAACAAAATATACCTATTTTACGGATAGATTAAAACTTGGCCTGCAACTACTGGAACACCAGATTCAGGGTATTGCTATATTGGCAAGTGAATTTCACCCCTGAACAAAATATTGCAAAGTATAATAGTGTCCCCCAAAACATATATTTTGTTCTGGGGTGAAATTCAATTGCCAATATAGCAATACCCTGAATTTGGTGTTCCAGTAGTGGTTTGCAATGTATAATAGTGTCCGCCAAAACATATATGAATTTCACCCAAGAACAAAATATACCCTTTTTACGGACAGATTAACACTTGGCCTGCAAATGCTGGAACACCAGATTCAGGGTATTGCTATTTTGGCCATTGAATTTCTACCCAGAACAAAATATATGTTTTGGCGGACACTATTATACTTTGCAAGCCACTACTGGAACACCAGATTCATGGTATTGCAATATTGGCAATTGAATTTCACCCCAGAAGAAAATATACCCTGTTACGGACAGATTAACATTTGGCCTGCAACAGCTGGGACACCAGATTCAGGGTATTGCTATTTTGTCAATTGAATTTCACCCCAGAACAAAATATATGTTTTGGCGGACACTATTATACTTTGCAAGCCACTACTGGAACACCAGATGCAGGGTATTGCTATTTTGGCAACTGAATTTCACCCCGTAAAAAAATATATGTTTTGACGGACAATCTTATACTTTGCCAGCCAGTGCTGGCAAACCAGATTCAAGGTATTGCTATTTTGGCAAGTGAATTTTACCCCAGAACAAAATATATGTTTTGGCGGACACTATTATACTTTGCCAGCCAGTGCTGGGACACCAGATACAGGGTATTGCTATTTTGGCAAGTGAATTTTACCCCAGAACAAAATATATGTTTTGGCGGACACTATTATACTTTGCCAGCCAGGGCTGGGACACTAGATTCAGTGTATTGCTATTTTGGCAGTGGAATTGCACCCTAGAACAAAATATCCCCTGTTACTGACAGATTTAATCTAGGCCTGCAACTGCTGGAACATTAGATTACAAGTATTGCTATTTTGGCAATTGAATTTCACCCCAGAACAAAATAAATGTTTTGGTGGACACTATTATACTTTGCCAGCCAGTGCTGGGACACCAGATTCAGGGTATTGCTATTTTTCCAAGTGAATTTTATCCCAGAACAAAATATACCCTGTTAGGGACAGATTTAATCTAGGCCTGCAACTGCTGGAACATTAGATTACAAGTTTTGCTTATTTGGCAATTAAATTTCACCCCAGAACAAAATATATGTTTTGGCGGACACTATTATACTTTGCCAGCCAGTGATGGGACACCAGATACAGGGTATTGCTATTTTGGCAAGTGAATTTTACCCCAGAACAAAATATATGTTTTGGCGGACACTATTATACTTTGCCAGCCAGTGCTGGGACACTAGATTCAGTGTATTGCTATTTTGGCAGTGGAATTGCACCCTAGAACAAAATATCCCCTGTTACTGACAGATTTAATCTAGGCCTGCAACTGCTGGAACATTAGATTACAAGTATTGCTATTTTGGCAATTGAATTTCACCCCAGAACAAAATAAATGTTTTGGTGGACACTATTATACTTTGCCAGCCAGTGCTGGGACACCAGATTCAGGGTATTGCTATTTTTTCAAGTGAATTTTATCCCAGAACAAAATATACCCTGTTAGGGACAGATTTAATCTAGGCCTGCAACTGCTGGAACATTAGATTACAAGTATTGCTAATTTGGCAATTAAATTTCACCCCAGAACAAAATATATGTTTTGGCGGACACTATTATACTTTGCCAGCCAGTGATGGGACACCAGATACAGGGTATTGCTATTTTGGCAAGTGAATTTTACCCCAGAACAAAATATATGTTTTGGCGGACACTATTATACTTTGCCAGCCAGTGCTGGGACACTAGATTCAGTGTATTGCTATTTTGGCAGTGGAATTGCACCCTAGAACAAAATATCCCCTGTTACTGACAGATTTAATCTAGGCCTGCAACTGCTGGAACATTAGATTACAATTATTGCTATTTTGGCAATTAAATTTCACCCCAGAACAAAATAAATGTTTTGGTGGACACTATTATACTTTGCCAGCCAGTGCTGGGACACCAGATTCAGGGTATTGCTATTTTGGCAATTGAATTTCACCCCATAAAAAAATATATGTTTTGACGGACAATCTTATACTTTGCCAGCCAGTGCTGGCAAACCAGATTCAAGGTATTGCTATTTTGGCAAGTGAATTTTACCCCAGAACAAAATATATGTTTTGACAGACACTATTATACTTTGCCAGCCAGTGATGTGACACCAGATTCAGGGTATTGCTATTTTGGCAAGTGAATTTTACCCCTGAATAAAATATATGTTTTGGCGGACACTATTTTACTTTGTCAGCCAGTGCTGGGACACCAGATTCAGGGTATTGCTATTTTGGCAATGGAATTGTACCCAAGAACAAAATATTCCCTTTTACTGACAGATTTAATCTAGGCCTGCAACTGCTGGAACATTAGATTACAAGTATTGCTATTTTGGCAATTGAATTGCATCCGAGAAAAAAATATACCCTCTTACGGAGAGAATTAAACTAGACCTGCAACTGCTGGAACACCAGATTCAGGGAATTGGTATTTTGGCAATTCAACATCACCCCAGAACAAAATATATGGTTTTGGTGGACACTATTATACTTTGACAGCCAGTGCAGGTACACCAGATTCAGGTTATTTCTATATTTGGAAGTGAATTTTATCCCAAAATAAAATATATGTTTTGGCGGACACTATTATACTTTGCCAGCCAGTGCTGGGACACCAGATTAATGGTATTGCTATTTTTTAAAGTGAATTTTATCCCAAAGCAAAATATACCCTGTTAGGGACAGATTTAAACTAGGCCAGCAACTGCTGGAACACCAGATTAAGGGTATTGCTAATTTGGCAATTAAATTTCACCCCAGAACAAAATATATGTTTTGGCGGACACTATTATACTCTGCCAGCCACTGCTGGGACACCAGATTCAGGGTATTGCTATTTTGGCAATTGAATTTCACCCCATTAAAAAATATATGTTTTGACGGACAATCTTATACTTTGCCAGCCAGTGCTGGCAAACCAGATTCAAGGTATTGCTATTTTGGCAAGTGAATTTTACTCCAGAACAAAATATATGTTTTGACAGACACTATTATACTTTGCCAGCCAGTGCTGTGACACCAGATTCAGGGTATTGCTATTTTGGCAAGTGAATTTCACCCCAGAACAAAATATATGTTTTGGCTGACACTATTATACTTTGCCAGCCAGTGCTGTGACACCAGATTCAGGGTATTGCTATTTTGGCAATTGATTTTTACCCCAGAACAAAATGTATGTTATAGCGGACACTATTATACTTTGCCAGCTAGTGCTGGGACACCAGATTCAGTTTATTGGTATTTTGGCAATTGAATTTCACACCAGAACAAAATATATGTTTTGACGGACACTATAATACTTTGCCAGCCAGTGCTGGGACACCAGATTCAGGGTATTTCTATTTTGGCAAGTGAATTTTACCCCAGAACAAAATATATGTTTTTGCGGACACTATTATACTTTGCCAGCCAGTGCTGGGACACCAGATTCAGGATATTGGAATTTTGGCAATTGAATTTCACCCCAGAATAAAATATATATTTTCGCGGACAACATTATACTTTGCCAGCCAGTGCTGGGACACCAGATTCAGGGTATTTCTATTTTGGCAAGTGAATTTTTCCCCAGAATAAAATACATGTTTTGGCGGACACTATTATACTTTGCCAGCCAGTGCTGGGACACCAGATTCAGGGTATTGCTATTTTGGCAATTTAATTTCACCTCAGATCAAAATATACGTTTTGGGAAACCATATTATACTTTGCCAGCCAGTGCTGGGACACGAGATTCAGGGAATTGCTATTTTGGCAATTGAATTTCGCCCCAGAACAAAATATATGTTTTGGCGGACACTATAATACTTTGACAGCCAGTGCTGGGACACCAGATTCAGGGTATTGCTATTTTGGCAAGTGAATTTTACACCAGAACAAAATTTATGTTTTGGCGGACACTATTATACTTTGCCAGCCAGTGCTGGGACACCAGATTCAGGGTATTGCTATTTTAGCAATTAAATTTCAACTCAGAACAAAATATATGTTTTGGCGGACAATATTATACTTTGCCAGCCAGTGCTGGGACACCAGATTAAGGTTATTGCTATTTTGGCAAGTGAATTTTACCTCAGAACAAAATATATGTTTTGGAGGACACTATTATAATTTGCCAGCCAGTGCTGGGACACCAGATTCAGGGTATTGCTTTTTTGGCAATTGATTTTCACCCCAGAACAAAATATATGTTTTGGTGAACACTATTATACTTTGACAGCCAGTGCTGGGTTACCAGATTCAGGGTATTGCAATTTTGGCAATTGAATTTCACCCCAAAGTAAAATATATGTTTTCGCGGACAATATTATACTTTGACAGCCAGTGCTGGGACACCAGATTCAGGGTATTGCTTTTTTGGCAATTGAATTTCACCCCAGAACAAAATATATGTTTTGACAAAACACTATTATACTTTGCCAGCCAGTCCTGGGACACCAGATTATGGTAATTGCAATTTTGGAAAATTGAATTTCGCCCCAGAACAAAATATATGTTTTGTCGGACACTATTAAACTTTGACAGCCAATGCTGGGACACCAGATTCAGGGTATTGCTATTTTGGCAATTGAATTTTACCCCAGAACAAAATATATGTTTTGGCGGACACTATTATACTTTGCCAGCCAGTGCTGGGACACCAGATTCAGGGTATTGCTATTTTGGCAAGTGAATTTTACCCCAGAACAAAATATATGTTTTGGCGGACACTATTATACTTTGCCAGCCAGTGCTGGGACACCAGATTCAGGGTTTTGCTATTTTAGCAATTAAATTTCACCTGAGAACAAAATATATGTTTTGGCTGACAATATTATACTTTGCCAGCCAGTGCTGGGACACCAGATTCAGGTTATTGCTATTTTGGCAAGTGAATTTTTCCCCAGAACAAAATATATTTTTTGGCGGTCACTATTATAGTTTGCCAGCCAGTGCTGGGACACCAGATTCAGGGTATTGCAGTTTTGTCAATTGAATTTCACCCCAGAACAAAATATATGTTTTGGCGGACACTATTATACTTTGACAGCCAGTGCTGGGACACCAGATTCAGGGTATTGCTATTTTGGCAATAGAATTGCACCTGAAAACAAAATATACCATGTCACAGAGAGATTTAAACTACGCCTGCAACTGCTGGAACACCAAATTCAGGGTATTGGTATTTTGGCAATTGAATTTCACCCCAGAACAAAATATATTTTTTGGTGGACACTATTATACTTTGACAGCCAGTGCTGGGACACCAGATTCAGGGTATTGCTATTTTGCAAGTGATTTTTACCCCAGAACAAAATGTATGTTTTAGCGGACACTATTATACTTTGCCAGCCAGTGCTGGGACACCAGATTCAGGGTATTGCTATTTTGGCAATTGAATTTCACCCCAGAACAAAATATATGTTTTTACTGACATTATTATACTTTGCCAGCCAGTGCTGGGACACCAGATTCAGGGTATTGCAATTTTGGCAATTGAATTTCACCTCAGATCAAAATATATGTTTTTGCAAATAATATTATACTTTGCCAGCCAGTGCTGGGACACCAGATTCGGGGAATTGCAATTTTATCAATTGAATTTCACCCCAGAACAAAATATATGTTTTGGTGGACACTATTATACTTTGACAGCCAGTGCTGGGACACCAGATTCAGGGTATTGCTATTTTGGCAATGGAATTGCACCCGATAACAAAATATACCCTGTCACAGAGAGAATTAAACTAGGCCTGCAACTGCTGGAACACCAGATTCAGGGTATTGGTATTTTGGCAATTGAATTTCACCCCAGAACAAAATATATTTTTTGGTGGACACTATTATACTTTGGCAGCCAGTGCTGGGACACCAGATTCAGGGTATTGCTATTTTGGCAAGTGAATTTTACCCCAGAACAAATTATATGTTTTTGCGCACACTATTATACTTTGCCAGCAAGTGCTGGGACACCAGATTCAGGGTATTGCAACTTTGGCAATTGAATTTCACCCCAGAACAAAATATATGTTTTCGCGGACAATATTATACTTTGCCAGCCATTGTTGGGACACCAGATTCAGAGTATTGCTATTTTGGCAAGTGATTTTTACCCCAGAACAAAATATATGTTTTAGCGGACACTATTAAACTTTGCCAGCCAGTGCTGGGACAACAGATTCAGGGTATTGCTATTTTAGCAATTAAATTTCACCTCAGAACAAAATATATGTTTTCGCGGACAATATTATACTTTGCCAGCCATTGTTGGGACACCAGATTCAGAGTATTGCTATTTTGGCAAGTGATTTTTACCCCAGAACAAAATATATGTTTTAGCGGACACTATTAAACTTTGCCAGCCAGTGCTGGGACAACAGATTAAGGTTATTGCTATTTTGGCAAGTTAATTTTACCTCAGAACAAAATATATGTTTTGGAGAACACTATTATAATTTGCCAGCCAGTGCTGGGACACCAGATTAAGGGTATTGCAATTTTGGCAATTGAATTTCACCCCAGAACAAAATATATGTTTTGGCGGACACTATTATACTTTGACAGCCCGTGCTGGGACACCAGATTCAGGGTATTGCTATTTTGGCAAGTGAATTTTACCCCAGAACAAAATTTATGTTTTGGCGGACACTATTATAATTTGCCAGCCAGTGCTGGGACACCAGATTTAGGGTATTGCAATTTTGGCAATTGAATTTCACCCCAGAACAAAATATATGTTTTCGCGGACAATATTATACTTTGCCAGCCAGTGCTGGGACACCAGATTTAGAGTATTGCTATTTTGGCAAGTGATTTTTACCCCAGAACAAAATATATATTTTAGCGGACACTATTATACTTTGCCAGCCAGTGCTGGGACACCAGATTCAGGGTATTGCTTTTTTGGCAATTGAATTTCACCCCAGAACAAAATATATGTTTTGACGGACACTATTATACTTTGCCAGCCATTGCTGGGACACCAGATTCAGGGTATTTCTATTTTGGCAAGTGAATTTTTCCCCAAAACAAAATATATGTTTTGGCGGACACTATTATACTTTGCCAGCCAGTGATGGGACAGCAGATTCAGGGTATTGCTATTTTGGCAATTGAATTTCACCCCAGAACAAAATATATGTTTTCGCGGACAATATAATACTTTGCCAGCCAGTGCTGGGACACCAGATTTAGAGTATTGCTATTTTGGCAAGTGATTTTTACCCCAGAACAAAATATATATTTTAGCGGACACTATTATACTTTGCCAGCCAGTGCTGGGACACCAGATTCAGGGTATTGCTTTTTTGGCAATTGAATTTCACCCCAGAACAAAATATATGTTTTGACGGACACTATTATACTTTGCCAGCCATTGCTGGGACACCAGATTCAGGGTATTTCTATTTTGGCAAGTGAATTTTTCCCCAAAACAAAATATATGTTTTGGCGGACACTATTATACTTTGCCAGCCAGTGATGGGACAGCAGATTCAGGGTATTGCTATTTTGGCAATTGAATTTCACCTCAGATCAAAATATTTGTTTTGGCGGACAATATTATACTTTGCCAGCCAGTGCTGGGACACCAGATTCGGAGAATTGCAATTTTGGCAATTGAATTTCTCCCCAGAACAAAATATATGTTTTGGCGGACACTATTATACTTTGACAGCCAGTGCTGGGACACCAGATTCAGGGTATTGCTTTTTTGGCATATGAATTTCACCCCAGAACAAAATATATGTTTTGACGGACACTATTATACTTTGCCAGACAGTGCTGGGACACCGGATTCAGGGTATTTCTATTTTGGCAAGTGAATTTTTCCCCAGAACAAAATATATGTTTTGGCGGACACTATTATACCTTGCCAGCCATTGCTTGGACACGAGATTCGGGGAATTGCAAATTTGGCAATTGAATTTCTCCCCAGAACAAAATATATGTTTTGGCGGACACTATTATACTTTGACAGCCAGTGCTGGGACACCAGATTCAGGGTATTGCAATTTTGGCAATTGAATTTCACCCCAAAATAAAATATATGTATTCGCGGACAATATTATACTTTGACAGTCAGTGCTGGGACACCAGATTCAGGTTATTGCTTTTTTGGCAATTGAATTTCACCCCAGAACAAAATATATGTTTTGACAGACACTATTATACTTTGCCAGCCAGTGCTGGGACACCAGATTCAGGGAATTGCAATTTTGGAAAATTGAATTTCGCCCCAGAACAAAATATATGTTTTGGTGGACACTAATATTGTTTGACAGCCAGTGCTGGGACACCAGATTCAGGGTATTGCTATTTTGGCAATTTAATTTTACCCAAGAACAAAATATATGTTTTGGCGGACACTATTATAGTTTGACAGCCAGTGCTGGGACACCAGATTCAGGGTATTGCAGTTTTGTCAATTGAATTTCACCCCAGAACAAAATATATGTTTTGGCGGACACTATTATACTTTGACAGCCAGTGCTGGGACACCAGATTCAGGGTATTGCTATACTGGCAATTGAATTTTACCCAAGAACAAAATATATGTTTTTGCGGACACTATTATACTTTGCCAGCCAGTGCTGGGACACCAGATTCAGGGTATTGGTATTTTGGCAATGAATTTTACCCCAGAATAAAATATATGTTTTGGCTGACAATATTATACTTTGCCAGCCAGTGCTGGGACACCAGATTCAGGTTATTGCTATTTTGGCAACTGAATTTTACCCCAGAACAAAATATATGTTTTGGCGGACACTATTATAGTTTGACATCCAGTGCTGGGACACCAGATTCAGGGTATTGCAGTTTTGTCAATTGAATTTCACCCCAGAACAAAATATATGTTTTGGCGGACACTATATACTTTGACAGCCAGTGCTGGTACACCAGATTCAGGGTATTGCTATTTTGGCAATTGAATTTCACCCCAGAACAAAATATATGTTTTGACGGACACTATTATACTTTGCCAGCCAGTGATGGGACACCAGATTCGGGGAATTGCAATTTTGGCAATTGAATTTCTCCCCAGAGCAAAATATATGTTTTGGCGGACACTATTATACTTTGACAGCCAGTGTGCGACACCAGATTCAGGGTATTGCTTTTTTGGCAATTGAATTTCACCCCAGAACAAAATATATGTTTTGACGGACACTATTATACTTTGCCAGCCAGTGCTTGGACACCAGATTCGGGGAATTGCAATTTTGGCAATTGAATTTCTCCCCAGAACAATATATATGTTTTGGCGGACAATATTATACTTTGACAGCCAGTGCTGGGACACCAGATTCAGTGTATTGCTATTTTGTCAATAGAATTGCCCCCGAGAACAAAATATACCCTGTCACAGAGAGAATTAAACTAGGCCTGCAACTGCTGGAACACCAGATTCAGGGTATTGGTATTTTGGCAATTGAATTTCACCCCAGAACAAAATATATGTTTTCGCGGACAATATTATACTTTGCCGGCCATTGCTGGGACACCAGATTCAGAGTATTGCTATTTTGTCAAGTGATTTTTACCCCAGAAAAAAAAATATATGTTTTAGCGGACACTATTATACTTTGACAGCCAGTGCTGGGACACCAGAATCAGGGTATTGCTATTTTGGCAATGGAATTGCACCTGATAACAAAATATACCCTGTCACAGAGAGAATTAAACAAGGCCTGCAACTGCTGGAACACCAGATTCAGGGTATTGCTATTTTGGCAATTGAATTTCACCCCAGAACAAAATATATTTTTTGGTGGACACTATTATACTTTGACAGCCAGTGCTGGGACACCAGATTCAGGGTATTGCTATTTTGGCAATTGAATTTTACCCCAGAACAAAATATATGTTTTTGCGCACACTATTATACTTTGCCAGCCAGTGCTGGGACACCAGATTCAGGGTATTGCAACTTTGGCAATTGAATTTCACCCCAGAACAAAATATATGTTTTCGCGGACAATATTATACTTTGCCAGCCATTGTTGGGACACCAGATTAAGAGTATTGCTATTTTGGCAAGTGATTTTTACCCCAGAACAAAATATATGTTTTAGCGGACACTATTATACTTTGCCAGCCAGTGCTGGGACACCAGATTCAGGGTATTGCTATTTTGGCAAGTGAATTTTACCCCAAAACAAAATATATGTTTTGGCTGACACTATTATACTTTGCCAGCCAGTGCTGGGACACCAGATTCAGGGTATTGCTATTTTAGCAATTAAATTTCACCTCAGAACAAAATATATGTTTTGGCGGACACTATTATACTTTGCCAGCCAGTGCTGGGTACACCAGATTAAGGGTATTGCTATTTTGGCAATTGAATTTCACCTCAGATCAAAATAAAAGTTTTGGCAAACAATATTATACTTTGCCAGCCAGTGCTGGGACACCAGATTCGGTGAATTGCAATTTTGGCAAATGAATTTCACCCCAGAACAAAATATATGTTTTGGCGGACACTATTATACTTTGACAGCCAGTGCTGGGACACCAGATTCAGGGTATTGCTCTTTTGGCAATGGAATTGCACCCGAGAACAAAATATACCCTGTCACAGATGGAATTAAACTAGGCGTGCAACTGCTGGAACACCAGATTCAGGGTATTGGTATTTTGGCAATTGAATTTCACCCCAGAACAAAATATATTTTTTGGTGGACACTATTAAACTTTGACAGCCAGTGCTGGGACACCAGATTCAGGGTATTGCTATTTTGGCAATTGAATTTTACCTCAGAACAAAATATATGTTTTGGCGGACACTATTATACTTTGCCAGCCAGTGCTGGGACACCAGATTCAGAGTATTGCTATTTTGGCAAGTGAATTTTACCCCAGAACAAAATATATGTTTTGGCGGACACTATTATACTTTGCCAGCCAGTGCTGGGACACCAGATTCAGGGTATTGCTATTTTAGCAATTAAATTTCACCTCAGAACAAAATATATGTTTTGGCGGACAATATTATACTTTGCCAGCAAGTGCTGGGACACCAGATTCAGGTTATTGCTAGTTTGGCAAGTGAATTTTACCCCAGAACAAAATATATGTTTTGGCGGACACTATATACTTTGGCAGCCAGTGCTGGTACACCAGATTCAGAGTATTGCTATTTTGGCAAGTGAATTTTACCCCAGAACAAAATATATGTTTTGGCGGACACTATTATACTTTGCCAGCCAGTGCTGTGACACCAGATTCAGGGTATTGCTATTTTAGCAATTAAATTTCACCTCAGAACAAAATATATGTTTTGACGGACGATATTATAATTTGCCAGCCAGTGCTGGGACACCAGATTCAGGGTATTGCAGTTTTGGCAATTGAATTTCAACCCAGAACAAAATATATGTTTTGGAGGACACTATTATAATTTGCCAGCCAGTACTGGGACACCAGATTCAGTGTATTGCAATTTTGGCAATTGAATTTCACCCCAGAACAAAATATATGTTTTGGCGGACACTATTATAGTTTGCCAGCCAGTGCTGGGACACCAGATTCTTGGTATTGCTATTTTGGCAAGTGAATTTTACCCCAGAACAAAATATATGTTTTGGCGGCTACTATTACACTTTGCCAGCCTGTGCTGGGACACCAGATTCAGGATATTGCTATTTTAGCAATTAATTTTCACCTCAGAACAAAATATATGTTTTGGCTGAAAATATTATACTTTGCCAGCCAGTGCTGGGACACCAGATTCAGGTTATTGCTATTTTTGCAAGTGAATTTTACCCCAGAACAAAATATATGTTTTGGCGGACACTATTATAGTTTGCCAGCCAGTGCTGGGACACCAGATTCAGGGTATTGCAGTTTTGTCAATTGAATTTCACCCCAGAACAAAATATATGTTTTGGCGGACACTATTATACTTTGACAGCCAGTGCTGGGACACCAGATTCAGGGTATTGCTATTTTGGCAAAAGAATTGCACCCGATAACAAAATATACCCTGTCACAGAGAGAATTAAACTAGGCCTGCAACTGCTGGAACACCAGATTCAGGGTATTGGTATTTTGACAATTGAATTTCACCCCAGAACAAAATATATTTTTGGTGGACACTATTATACTTTGACAGCCAGTGCTGGGACACCAGATTCAGGGTATTGCTATTTTGGCAAGTGAATTTTACCCTAGAACACAATATATGTTTTTACGGACACTATTATACTTTGCCAGCAAATGATGGGACACCAGATTCAGGGTATCGCAATTTTGGCAATTGAATTTCACCCCAGAATAATATATATATTTTCGCGGACAATATTATACTTTGCCAGCCAGTGCTGGGACACCATATTCAGGGTATTTCTATTTTGGCAAGTGAATTTTTCCCCAGAACAAAATACATGTTTTGACGGACACTATTATACTTTGCCAGCCAGTGCTGGGACACCATATTCAGGGTATTGCTATTTTGGCAATTGAATTTCACCCCAGAACAAAATATATGTTTTCGCGGACAATATTATACTTTGCCAGCCATTGTTGGGACACCAGATTCAGAGTATTGCTATTTTGGCAAGTGATTTTTACCCCAGAACAAAATATATGTTTTAGCGGACACTATTATACTTTGTCAGCCAGTGCTGGGACACCAGATTCAGGGTATTGCTATTTTGGCAAGTGAATTTTACCCCAGAACAAAATATATGTTTTGGCTGACACTATTATACTTTGCCAGCCAGTGCTGGGACACCAGATTCAGGGTATTGCTATTTTAGCAATTAAATTTCACCTCAGAACAAAATATATGTTTTGGCGGACACTATTATACTTTGCCAGCCAGTGCTGGGTACACCAGATTAAGGGTATTGCTATTTTGGCAATTGAATTTCACCTCAGATCAAAATATAAGTTTTGGCAAATAATATTATACTTTGCCAGCCAGTGCTGGGACACCAGATTCGGGGAATTGCAATTTTGGCAAATGAATTTCACCCCAGAACAAAATATATGTTTTGGCGGACACTATTATACTTTGACAGCCAGTGCTGGGACACCAGATTCAGGGTATTGCTCTTTTGGCAATGGAATTGCACCCGAGAACAAAATATACCCTGTCACAGATGGAATTAAACTAGGCGTGCAACTGCTGGAACACCAGATTCAGGGTATTGGTATTTTGGCAATTGAATTTCACCCCAGAACAAAATATATTTTTTGGTGGACACTATTAAACTTTGACAGCCAGTGCTGGGACACCAGATTCAGGGTATTGCTATTTTGGCAATTGAATTTTACCCCAGAACAAAATATATGTTTTGGCGGACACTATTATACTTTGCCAGCCAGTGCTGGGACACCAGATTCAGAGTATTGCTATTTTGGCAAGTGAATTTTACCCCAGAACAAAATATATGTTTTGGCGGACACTATTATACTTTGCCAGCCAGTGCTGGGACACCAGATTCAGGGTATTGCTATTTTAGCAATTAAATTTCACCTCAGAACAAAATATATGTTTTGGCGGACAATATTATACTTTGCCAGCAAGTGCTGGGACTCCAGATTCAGGTTATTGCTAGTTTGGCAAGTGAATTTTACCCCAGAACAAAATATATGTTTTGGCGGACACTATATACTTTGACAGCCAGTGCTGGTACACCAGATTCAGAGTATTGCTATTTTGGCAAGTGAATTTTGCCCCAGAACAAAATATATGTTTTGGCGGACACTATTATACTTTGCCAGCCAGTGCTGGGACACCAGATTCAGGGTATTGCTATTTTAGCAATTAAATTTCACCTCAGAACAAAATATATGTTTTGACGGACAATATTATAATTTGCCAGCCAGTGCTGGGACACCAGATTCAGGGTATTGCAGTTTTGGCAATTGAATTTCACCCCAGAACAAAATATATGTTTTGGAGGACACTATTATAATTTGCCAGCCAGTACTGGGACACCAGATTCAGTGTATTGCAATTTTGGGAATTGAATTTCACCCCAGAACAAAATATATGTTTTGGCGGACACTATTATAGTTTGCCAGCCAGTGCTGGGACACCAGATTCTTGGTATTGCTATTTTGGCAAGTGAATTTTACCCCAGAACAAAATATATGTTTTGGCGGCTACTATTACACTTTGCCAGCCTGTGCTGGGGCACCAGATTCAGGATATTGCTATTTTAGCAATTAATTTTCACCTCAGAACAAAATATATGTTTTGGCTGAAAATATTATACTTTGCCAGCCAGTGCTGGGACACCAGATTCAGGTTATTGCTATTTTTGCAAGTGAATTTTACCCCAGAACAAAATATATGTTTTGGCGGACACTATTATAGTTTGCCAGCCAGTGCTGGGACACCAGATTCAGGGTATTGCAGTTTTGTCAATTGAATTTCACCCCAAAACAAAATATATGTTTTGGCGGACACTATTATACTTTGACAGCCAGTGCTGGGACACCAGATTCAGGGTATTGCTATTTTGGCAAAAGAATTGCACCCGATAACAAAATATACCCTGTCACAGAGAGAATTAAACTAGGCCTGCAACTGCTGGAACACCAGATTCAGGGTATTGGTATTTTGGCAATTGAATTTCACCCCAGAACAAAATATATTTTTTGGTGGACACTATTATACTTTGACAGCCAGTGCTGGGACACCAGATTCAGGGTATTGCTATTTTGGCAAGTGAATTTTACCCTAGAACACAATATATGTTTTTACGGACACTATTATACTTTGCCAGCAAATGATGGGACACCAGATTCAGGGTATCGCAATTTTGGCAAATTAATTTCACCCCAGAATAATATATATTTTCGCGGACAATATTATACTTTGCCAGCCAGTGCTGGGACACCATATTCAGGGTATTTCTATTTTGGCAAGTGAATTTTTCCCCAGAACAAAATACATGTTTTGACGGACACTATTATACTTTGCCAGCCAGTGCTGGGACACCATATTCAGGGTATTGCTATTTTGGCAATTTAATTTCACCTCAGATCAAAATATACGTTTTGGGAAACAATATTATACTTTGCCAGCCAGTCCTGGGACACCAGATTAAGGGTATTGCTATTTTGGCAATGGAATTGCACCCTAGAACAATATATACCCTGTCACAGAGAGATTTAAACTAGGCCTGCAACTGCTGGAACACCAAATTCAGTGTATTGGTATTTTGGCAATTGAATTTCACACCAGAACAAAATATATTTTTTGGTGGACACTATTATACTTTGACAGCCAGTGCTGGGACACCAGATTCAGGGTATTGCTATTTTGGCAAGTGATTTTTACCCCAGATCAAAATGTATGTTTTATGTGGGTAGTCGCTCTGTTAGATAGCGGTGCGGGTGCAGTACAGAGGCAAAACAGGGAGTCCAGAATGTGCAATCAACAGTGTTTTATTCACACTTGCACAAAAATAAACAACAAACAGTCTCTTGGTGTTAATTCACACACATCAGAAGTATTAAGGCAAAACAAAACAGTCCCGTACAGGTTTCAGTCACCTGGGAGGTTTTAGGTGCAGGTTCGCACCTGGCTTTCAGTCCAGCCGCAAGACAGTCAACGTCAGGTTTCCAGGCCGTCTGCACTCCTCCTTGTTGGGCTCTGGCTTCCAGCCCAGGGAACTCCACATAGCACAGAATGGATCAGAACTCCCAATCTCAAATGACTCCACAGCCTAACAGCAGCTCCAGGACAATCACACCCCCACCTGCTGAGGCAGCTGCCTTTTAAAGGCCCGGCAAAAGTCCGGCCTGGACCGTGGGGAGTAGGCACCCACCCAACTCTTTGCCTACTCCCAGTAAGAGCCGGCCCGGATTGGCTTTGCAGCCAAACTAACTGACAATGTCAAACAGCACTAGCTGCTGCTGACACATAAAAACCCGGCTCTCACCGAGGCCAGGAACCTCGGTGACACGTATCGTCCGTCCATGACGACACCTTGCGCCCTCTTACACACCCCCCCCTTTGTTTAACCCTGAGGGGGTGAACACATGTGAGGCAGTGGACGCGGGACAGGGCATCTGCGTTACCCTGCAAGCGGCCTGCCCTGTGTTCGACAGAGAACTTGAAGTTCTGCAGGGATAGGAACCACCTGTTGACCCGAGCATTCCTCTCCTTGGCCTGGCTCATCCACTTTAGAGGGGAATGGTCGGTCACCAGACGGAACCTCCTCCCTAACAGGTAGTAGCGGAGAGATTCGAGTGCCCACTTGATAGCCAGGCACTCCCTCTCCACTATACTATACCTGGACTCGGCGGGACTGAGCTTACGGCTCAGGAAGACAACGGGATGTTCTTCCCCGTTGACCTCCTGAGACAGCACAGCACCGAGGCCTACCTCCGAGGCGTTGGTCTGTACGACGAACTCCCTGTTGAAGTCGGGTGTCACCAAAACCGGGGACCCACACAGGGCCGACTTCAGCGCGGAGAAAGCCTCCTCATTCCAGCTAACCTTCCCCGTCTTTCGCCCCTTCAACAGGTCTGTCAACGGCGCTGCTATTGTGGCAAAGTGGGGCACAAACCGCATGTAGTACCCTACAATTCCCAGGAAGGACTTTACCTGCCTGGTGGTGACCGGTCGGGGCCAGTTACGAATGGCCTCTACCTTAGTTACCTGCGGCTTGATGACTCCGCGCCCAATAACATATCCCAGATATTTGGTCTCTTCCAACCCAATCGCACACTTCTTTGGATTGGCGGTTAGACCAGCTTTCCTCAGGGCATCTACTACCGCCTGCACTTTGGGCAAATGGCTTTCCCAGTCGGTGCTGTGGATGATTACATCATCTAAAAAGGCTGAGGCGTACCGACGATGAGGTCGCAGCACAATATCCATTAACCTTTGGAAGGTGTCGGGGGCGCCATGCAGGCCAAAGGGTAACACCTTGTAATGATACAGGCCCTGCGGGGTAACAAAAGCGTTTTTTTCCTTGGCCGCCTCCGTTAAGGGTACATGCCAGCATCCTTTAGTGAGGTCTAGCACAGAAAAATAACGGGCTTGCCCTAAATTCTCAACAAGCTCGTCTACCCGGGGCATGGGATACGTATCGAACTTGGACACTTCATTTAATTTGCGAAAATCGTTGCAGAACCGCAACGTCCCATCCGGCTTGGGTATTAGAACTATGGGACTGGCCCACTCACTTTTCGACTCCTCAATGACATCAAGCTTCAACATTAATTGCACTTCCTCCGCGATGGCCCGTCGCCAAGCCTCGGGTACCCGGTATGGTTTTAACCGGATCTTGGCCTGAGGCTCAGTGACGATGTCATGTTGGATGAGAGATGTGCGGCCAGGGAGGTCTGAGAACACATCCGTGTTCCGACTGATGAACTCCCTGACTTCCTGAACTTGTTTGGAAGACAGGCTGTCTGCAATTTTTACCGTGGCTACCGCTTCGCAGGCCTCGAACTGTGGGGCTGGACCCTTCTCACCCAGAAGCCCTGGCCAGGGGCTGTTGTCGTCGGTCGTGTTCCTATCCTTCCACGGCTTTAGTAAATTCACGTGGTGCACCTGCTCCGGCTTGCGCCGCCCTGGCTGGTGTACCTTGTAATTTACTTCCCCTACCTTCTCAATCACCTCATAGGGGCCCTGCCACCTAGCTAGGAACTTGCTGTCAAGGGTGGGTACCAGAACCAAAACCCGATCTCCTGGATTGAAGTCCCGTACCCTAGCCTGACGATTATACACCCTACTCTGGGCTTGTTGCGCTGCCTCCATATGCTCCCAGACCAGCGGCAACACCCTTTCCATCCGTTCCTGCATCTGGGTGACATACTCAATGACACTTTTTTGGGGGACAGGCTGTTGTTCCCACGCTTCCTTGGCGATATCCAACAGGCCCCGAGGGTGTCTGCCATAAAGCAGTTCAAAGGGCGATAACCCAGTAGAGGCCTGGGGCACCTCTCGCACTGCGAACATGAGATTGGGCAGAAGCAGGTCCCAGTCCTTCCCATCTCTAGACACCACCCTTTTTAACATATTTTTTAGAGTTTGGTTAAACCTTTCGACAAGACCGTCCGTTTGCGGATGGTAAACGGACGTCCGCAATTGCTTCATACGCAATAATTTACACAGTTCCCTCATAACTTTGGACATAAAAGGGGTCCCTTGGTCTGTCAGAACCTCTTTTGGCAGGCCCACACGGGAAAACATTTCCATTAACTCTTTGGCAATGAGCTTAGCTGAGGTATGTCGCAGAGGCACCGCCTCCAGATACCGAGTGGCATAGTCGAGAACTACCAGAATGTGTTGGTGGCCCCTGGCAGACTTTGGTACAGGCCCGATCAGATCCATAGCGATACGCTCAAACGGGACCTCAATGATTGGAAGAGGTACCAGAGGACTACGGAAATGCGGCTGGGGGCTATTTATCTGACAGTTTGGACAAGATTTACAATACTCTTCTACCTCCTTAAACACACCAGGCCAATAAAATCGCTGCAGTACACGGTCCTGCGTTTTCTGCCACCCCATGTGCCCCCCAAGAACATGTTGGTGGGCAAGCTCCATAACAAGCTTGCGATATGCGGTGGGCACCACCAACTGTTCAACTGGCTCACCTCGGATTTGGTTCACCCGATACAACATATCCTGAAGAACAATAAATCGCGGAAACATTAATTCAGCCCCAGGTTTCTGGGGTTTACCATCAATCATTACAACACTTTCCCAGGCCCTGGTTAGGGTTTGGTCCCGGTGTTGTGCGGTCCCAAAATTTTCCCCGGAGACATTGAGGTCTGCCAACTCAGGTCCTGGTGGCAAGTCCTCCGTGTCTCCCACCAATACACTCAGTGGGGTTGTCTCCCCCTCTACCGCTGGAGCAGAGGTCACCCCTACCGCTGGCCCTTCAGATTCGGGCTCCCAGGGTTCTGGCCTTCCAGTGGTATCAGGCCACTCTACTAGGGTTACCCCTGTCTCGGGTCCATCAGACATTTTTATTGCCGGCCACAGCGCCGGGAAACCTGGGAAGTCCCTCCCAAGTATCAGTTCATGTGGGAGTTTGGTAGCGACAGCCACCTCGTGGGTCCACTTACCAGCCGCGGTGGACAAAGTCACTAGCGCAGTGGGGTAGTCTTTTAAGTCTCCGTGGATGCATAGGACCCCGATTTTACGGCCGGTATACTCCGCCGGCCGTACTAGGGCAGCTCTTACCAGGGAGACTAGACTCCCGGAGTCCAGCAGGGCCACCGCCCGAGAATCTCCCACCTCTACCTGACACAGGTGGTTGTTATCCTGCACCTCACGGGTGCCAGTTGCGCACAGCTTCCGTGCATACAGGGAGTGGCGACCCCCGTAGCTCACATCCATTGGCTCACCCTGATGCGGACAGTCGGCCCTGATGTGGCCTGGCTCCTGACACCTCCAGCATACCACGGGAGGCGGATCCGCAGGGGGTACATTCCGTGCAGGTCTCTCTGTCGCCGGTCGTCGGAACAGGGGTGGAGGCCTCCGTGGTTTAACTGACCCCTTCCCAGCAAGACTCCCCTGCAGGTTTCTGGTGGCCTCGTAACACTCCACCAGGTAGACCATCTCCAGGGCACTTACCGGAGACGCCTGGCCGACCCAGTGCTGGAGGGGATAAGGCAGGGCCCTCCAAAAGACGTCCGCCAACAGGCGATCCAGCATGACAGTGGGACTTAGTAGATCAGGCTGCAGCCACTTTTGCAGCCTGTGCAGCAGATCGTAGTACTGCGGCCTAGCGGGTTCAGTCGTTTTAAAGTCCCACTGGTAGACTCTTTGAGCGCGGACCAGCACGTTCACCCCCAGTCTGGCCAGGATCTCTCCCTTCATGGTGTCATAATCGGCCGCTAGGTCGTCCGCCAAGTCGAAAAACACCTGCTGGGGTCCGGAAGCCAGGAACGGAGCGACCACCTCAGCCCACTGGTCACGGGGCAGCTTCTCCCTCACGGCCACTTTTTCGAAGACTGCCAGGTAGGTCTCAGCATCATCCTCGGGGGTCATCTTGGGAATCGCTGCACGGACCGCTTTCCGGGCATCATGGGCACGGTAAGAGGCTCCAGTCGCTTGTAACGCCATTACATGTTGCAATAGCAGCTGGTTTGTCTCCTGCTGCTGCTTGTTGGCCTCCCGCTGCTGTAAATTGGCCTCCACGAGAGCCTTTACAACTGCCTCCATCTTGTTCGGGTTCACGTGTTGAAACTTTGCCGGCTTGACATTCACTTGTGCTCAGCAAAGCAACAAAAAAAATTTGGCGTTCACGCCAGCCTCACTGCGCATGCCCGCATCCTCCACCAAATGTGGGGAGTCGCTCTGGTAGATAGCGGTGCGGGTGCAGTACAGAGGCAAAACAGGGAGTCCAGAATGTGCAATCAACAGTGTTTTATTTACACTTGCACAAAAATAAACGACAAACAGTCTCTTGGTGTTAATTCACACACATCAGAAGTATTAAGGCAAAACAAAACAGTCCCGTACAGGTTTCAGTCACCTGGGAGGTTTTAGGTGCAGGTTCGCACCTGGCTGTCAGTCCAGCCGCAAGACAGTCAACGTCAGGTTTCCAGGCCGTCTGCACTCCTCCTTGTTGGGCTCTGGCTTCCAGCCCAGGGAACTCCACATAGCACAGAATGGATCAGAACTCCCAAACTCAAATGACTCCACAGCCTAACAGCAGCTCCAGGACAATCACACCCCCACCTGCTGAGGCGGCTGCCTTTTAAAGGCCCGGCAAAAGTCCGGCCTGGACCGTGGGGAGTAGGCACCCACCCAACTCTTTGCCTACTCCCAGTAAGAGCCGGCCCGGATTGGCTTTGCAGCCAAACTAACTGACAATGTCAAACAGCACTAGCTGCTGCTGACACATAAAAACCCGGCTCTCACCTCACCGAGGCCAGGAACCTCGGTGACACGTATCGTCCGTCCATGACGACACCTTGCGCCCTCTTACATTTAGCGGACACTATTATACTTTGCCAGCCAGTGCTGGGACACCAGATTCAGGGTATTGCTATCTTGGCAATTGAATTTCACCCCAGAACAAAATATATGTTTTTACGGACACTATAATACATTACCAGCCAGTGCTGGGACACCAGACTCAGGGTATTGCTACTTTGGCAATTGAATTTCAACTCAGATCAAAATATACGTTATTGCAAATAATATTATTATTTGCCAGCCTGTGCTGGGACACCAGATTCGGGGAATTGCAATTTTGGCAATTGAATTTCACCCCAGAACAAAATATATGTTTTGGCGGACACTATTATACTTTGACAGCCAGTGCTGGGACACCAGATTCAGGGTATTGCTATTTTGGCAATGGAATTGCACCCGAGAACAATATATACCCTGTCACAGAGAGAATTAAACTAGGCCTGCAACTGCTGGGACACCAGATTAAGGGTATTGCTATTTTGGCAAATTAATTTTACCCCAGAACAAAATATATGTTTTTGCGGACACTATTATACTTTGCCAGCCAGTGCTGGGACACCAGATTCAGGGTATTGCAATTTTGGCAATAAAATTTCAGACCAGAACAAAATATATGTTTCCGCTGAAAATTTTATACTTTGACAGCCATTGCTGGGACACCAGATTAAGAGTATTGCTATTTTGGCAATTGATTTTTACCCCAGAACAAAATATATGTTTTATCGGACACTATTATACTTTGCCAGCCAGTGCTGGGACACCAGATTCAGGGTATTGCTACTTTGGCATTTGAATTTCACCCCAGAACAAAATATATGTTTTGGCGGACACTATTATACTTTGCCAGACAGTGCTGGGACACCAGATTCAGGGTATTGCTATTTTGGCATTTGAATTTCACCTCAGATCAAAATATAAGTTTTGGCAAACAATATTATACTTTGCCAGCCAGTGATGGGACACCAGATTCGGGGAATTGCAATTTTGGCAAATGAATTTCACCCCAGAACAAAATATATGTTTTGGCGGACACTATTATACTTTGACAGCCAGTGCTGGGACACCAGATTCAGGGTATTGCTATTTTGGCAATGGAATTGCACCCGATAACAAAATATACCCTGTCACAGAGAGAATTAAACTAGGCCTGCAACTGCTGGAACACCAGATTCAGGGTATTGGTATTTTGGCAATTGAATTTCACCCCAGAACAAAATATATTTTTTGGTGGACACTATTATACTTTGACAGCCAGTGCTGGGACACCAGATTCAGGGTATTGCTATTTTGGCAAGTGAATTTTACCCCAGAACAAAATATATGTTTTTGCGGACACTATTATACTTTGCCAGCCAGTGCTGGGACACCAGATTCAGGGTATTACAACTTTGGCAATTGAATTTCACCCCAGAACAAAATATATGTTTTCGAGGACAATATTATACCTTGCCAGCCATTGCTGGGACACCGGATTCAGAGTATTGCTATTTTGGCAAGTGATTTTTACCCCAGCACAAAATATATTTTTCAGCGGACACTATTATACTTTGCCAGCCAGGGCTGGGACACCAGATTCAGGGTATTGCTATTTTGGCAATTGAATTTTACCCCAGAACAAAATATATGTTTTGGCGGACACTATTATACGTTGCCAGCCAGTGCTGGGACACCAGATTCAGGGAATTGCTATTTTAGCAAGAGAATTTTACCCCAGAACAAAATATATGTTTTGGCGGACACTATTATACTTTGCCAGCCAGTGCTGGGACACCAAATTCAGGGTATTGCTATTTTGGCAAGTGAATTTTACCCCAGAACAAAATATATGTTTTGGGGGACACTATTTTACTTTGCCAGCCAGTGCTGGTACAACAGATTCGGGGAATTGCTATTTTAGCGAGAGAATTTTACCCCAGAACAAAATATATGTTTTGGCGGACACTATTTTACTTTGCCAGCCAGTGCTGGGACACCAGATTCAGAGTATTGCTATTTTGGCAAGTGAATTTCACCTCAGATCAAAATATAAGTTTTGGCAAACAATATTATACTTTGCCAGCCAGTGATGGGACACCAGATTCGGGGAATTGCAATTTTGGCAAATGAATTTCACCCCAGAACAAAATATATGTTTTGGCGGACACTATTATACTTTGACAGCCAGTGCTGGGACACCAGATTCAGGGTATTGCTATTTTGGCAATTGAATTTTAACACAGAACAAAATATATGTTTTGGCGGACACTATTATTCTTTGCCAGCCAGTGCTGGGACACCAGATTCAGGGTATTGCTATTTTGGCAATTGAATTTTTCCCCAGAACAAAATATATGTTTTGGCGGACACTATTATACTTTGCCAGCCAGTGCTGGGACACCAGATCAAGGGAATTGCTCTTTTAGCAAGAGAATTTTACCCCAGAACAAAATATATGTTTTTGCTGACACTATTATACTTTGCCAGCCAGTGCTGGGACACCAGATTCAGGATATTGCTATTTTGGCAAGTGAATTTTACCCCAGAACAAAATATATGTTTTGGCGGACACTATTATACTTTGACAGCCAGTGCTGGGACACCAGATTCAGGGTATTGCTATTTTGGCAATGGAATTGTACCCGATAACAAAATATACCCTGTCACGGAGAGAATTAAACTAGGCCTGCAACTGCTGGAACACCAGATTCAGGGTATTGGTATTTTGGCAATTGAATTTCACCCCAGAACAAAATATATATTTTGGTGGACACTATTATACTTTGACTGTCAGTGCTGGGACACCAGATTCAGGTTATTGTTATTTTGGCAAGTGAATTTTACCCCAGAACAAAATAAATGTGTTGGAGGACACTATTATAATTTGCCAGCCAGTGCTGGGACACCAGATTCAGAGTATTGCTATTTTGGCAAGTGATTTTTACCCCAGAACAAAATATATGTTTTAGTGGACACTATTATACTTTGCCAGCAAGTGCTGGGACACCAGATTCAGGGTATTGCTATTTTGGCAAGTGAATTTTACCCCAGAACAAAATATATGTTTTGGCGGACACTATTATACTTTGCCAGCCAGTGCTGGGACACCAGATTCAGGGTATTGCTATTTTAGCAATTAAATTTCACCTCAGAACAAAATATATGTTTTGGCTGACAATATTATACTTTGCCAGCCAGTGCTGGGACACCAGATTCAGGGTATTGCTATTTTGGCATTTGAATTTCACCTCAGATCAAAATATAAGTTTTGGCAAACAATATTATACTTTGCCAGCCAGTGATGGGACACCAGATTCGGGGAATTGCAATTTTGGCAAATGAATTTCACCCCAGAACAAAATATATGTTTTGGCGGACACTATTATACTTTGACAGCCAGTGCTGGGACACCAGATTCAGGGTATTGCTATTTTGGCAATGGAATTGCACCCGATAACAAAATATACCCTGTCACAGAGAGAATTAAACTAGGCCTGCAACTGCTGGAACACTAGATTCAGGGTATTGGTATTTTGGCAATTGAATTTCACCCCAGAACAAAATATATTTTTTGGTGGACACTATTATAGTTTGAAAGCCAGTGCTGGGACACCAGATTCAGGGTATTGCTATTTTGGCAAGTGAATTTTACCCCAGAACAAAATATATGTTTTTGCGGACACTATTATACTTTGCCAGCCAGTGCTGGGACACCAGATTCAGGGTATTACAACTTTGGCAATTGAATTTCACCCCAGAACAAAATATATGTTTTCGAGGACAATATTATACCTTGCCAGCCATTGCTGGGACACCGGATTCAGAGTATTGCTATTTTGGCAAGTGATTTTTACCCCAGCACAAAATATATGTTTCAGCGGACACTATTATACTTTGCCAGCCAGGGCTGGGACACCAGATTCAGGGTATTGCTATTTTGGCAATTGAATTTTACCCCAGAACAAAATATATGTTTTGGCGGACACTATTATACTTTGACAGCCAGTGCTGGGACACCAGATTCAGGGTATTGCTATTTTGGCAATGGAATTGCACCCGATAACAAAATATACCCTGTCACAGAGAGAATTAAACTAGGCCTGCAACTGCTGGAACACTAGATTCAGGGTATTGGTATTTTGGCAATTGAATTTCACCCCAGAACAAAATATATTTTTTGGTGGACACTATTATAGTTTGAAAGCCAGTGCTGGGACACCAGATTCAGGGTATTGCTATTTTGGCAAGTGAATTTTACCCCAGAACAAAATATATGTTTTTGCGGACACTATTATACTTTGCCAGCCAGTGCTGGGACACCAGATTCAGGGTATTACAACTTTGGCAATTGAATTTCACCCCAGAACAAAATATATGTTTTCGAGGACAATATTATACCTTGCCAGCCATTGCTGGGACACCGGATTCAGAGTATTGCTATTTTGGCAAGTGATTTTTACCCCAGCACAAAATATATGTTTCAGCGGACACTATTATACTTTGCCAGCCAGGGCTGGGACACCAGATTCAGGGTATTGCTATTTTGGCAATTGAATTTTACCCCAGAACAAAATATATGTTTTGGCGGACACTATTATACGTTGCCAGCCAGTGCTGGGACACCAGATTCAGGGAATTGCTATTTTATCAAGAGAATTTTACCCCAGAACAAAATATATGTTTTGGCAGACACTATTATACTTTGCCAGCCAGTGCTGGGACACCAAATTCAGGGTATTGCTATTTTGGCAAGTGAATTTTACCCCAGAACAAAATATATGTTTTGGTGGACACTATTTTACTTTGCCAGCCAGTGCTGGTACACCAGATTCGGGGAATTGCAATTTTAGCGAGAGAATTTTACCCCAGAACAAAATATATGTTTTGGCGGACACTATTTTACTTTGCCAGCCAGTGCTGGGACACCAGATTCATGGTATTGCTCTTTTGGCAATGGAATTGCACCCAATAACAAAATATACCCTGTCACGGAGAGAATTAAACTAGGCCTGCAACTGCTGGAACACCAGATTCAGGGTATTGGTATTTTGGCAATTGAATTTCACCCCAGAACAAAATATATATTTTGGTGGACACTATTATACTTTGACTGTCAGTGCTGGGACACCAGATTCAGGTTATTGTTATTTTGGCAAGTGAATTTTACCCCAGAACAAAATAAATGTGTTGGAGGACACTATTATAATTTGCCAGCCAGTGCTGCGTCACCAGATTCAGAGTATTGCTATTTTGGCAAGTGATTTTTACCACAGAACAAAATATATGTTTTAGTGGACACTATTATACTTTGCCAGCAAGTGCTGGGACACCATATTCAGGGTATTGCTATTTTGGCAAGTGAATTTTACCCCAGAACAAAATATATGTTTTGGCGGACACTATTATACTTTGCCAGCCAGTGCTGGGACACCAGATTTAGGGTATTGCTATTTTAGCAATTAAATTTCACCTCAGAACAAAATATATGTTTTGGCTGACAATATTATACTTTGCCAGCCAGTGCTGGGACAACAGATTCAGGGTATTGCAATTTTGGCAATTGAATTTCACCCCAGAACAAAATATATGTTTTGGCGGACACTATTATACTTTGACGGCCAGTGCTGGGACACCAGATTCAGGGTATTGCTATTTTGGCAATGGAATTGCACCAGAGAACAAAATATACCCTGTCACAGAGAGATTTAAACTAGGCCTGCAACTGCTGGAACACCAAATTCAGGGTTTTGGTATTTTGGCAATTGAATTTCACCCCAGAACAAAATATATGTTTTCGCGGACAATATTATACTTTGCCAGCCATTGCTGGGACACCAGATTCAGAGTATTGCTATTTTGGCAAGTGATTTTTACAACAGAACAAAATATATGTTTTAGTGGACACTATTATACTTTGCCAGCAAGTGCTGGGACACCAGATTCAGGGTATTGCTATTTTGGCAAGTGAATTTTACCCCAGAACAAAATATATGTTTTGGCGGACACTATTATACTTTGCCAGCCAGTGCTGGGACACCAGATTCAGGGTATAGCTATTTTAGCAATTAAATTTCAACTCAGAACAAAATATATGTTTTGGCTGACAATATTATACTTTGCCAGCCAGTGCTGGGACAACAGATTCAGGGTATTGCAATTTTGGCAATTGAATTTCACCCCAGAACAAAATATATGTTTTGGCGGACACTATTATACTTTGACGGCCAGTGCTGGGACACCAGATTCAGGGTATTGCTATTTTGGCAATGGAATTGCACCCGAGAACAAAATATACCCTGTCACAGAGAGATTTAAACTAGGCCTGCAACTGCTGGAACACCAAATTCAGGGTATTGGTATTTTGGCAATTGAATTTCTCCCCAGAACAAAATATATGTTTTGGCGGACAATATTATACTTTGACAGCCAGTGCTGGGACACCAGATTCAGGTTATTGCTATTTTGGCAAGTGAATTTTACCCCAGAACAAAATATATGTTTTTGATGACACTATTATAATTTGCCAGCCAGTGCTGGGACACCAGATTCAGGGTATTGCAATTTTGGCAATTGAATTTCACCCCAGAACAAAATATATGTTTTCGCGGACAATATTATACTTTGCGAGCCAGTGCTGGGACACCAGATTCAGGGTATTTCTATTTTGGCAAGTGAATTTTTCCCCAGAACAAAATATATGTTTTCGCGGACAATATTATACTTTGCCAGCCATTGCTGGGACACCAGATTTAGAGTATTGCTATTTTGGCAAGTGATTTTTACCCCAGAACAAAATATATATTTTAGCGGACACTATTATACTTTGCCAGCCAGTGCTGGGACACCAGATTCAGGGTATTGCTGTTTTGGCAATTGAATTTCACCCCAGAACAAAATATATGTTTTCGCGGACAATATTATACTTTGCCAGCCATTGCTGGGACACCAGATTCAGAGTATTGCTATTTTGGCAAGTGATTTTTACCCCAGAACAAAATATATGTTTTAGTGGACACTATTATACTTTGCCAGCAAGTGCTGGGACACCAGATTCAGGGTATTGCTATTTTGGCAAGTGAATTTTACCCCAGAACAAAATATATGTTTTGGCGGACACTATTATACTTTGCCAGCCAGTGCTGGGACACCAGATTCAGGGTATAGCTATTTTAGCAATTAAATTTCAACTCAGAACAAAATATATGTTTTGGCTGACAATATTATACTTTGCCAGCCAGTGCTGGGACAACAGATTCAGGGTATTGCAATTTTGGCAATTGAATTTCACCCCAGAACAAAATATATGTTTTGGCGGACACTATTATACTTTGACGGCCAGTGCTGGGACACCAGATTCAGGGTATTGCTATTTTGGCAATGGAATTGCACCCGAGAACAAAATATACCCTGTCACAGAGAGATTTAAACTAGGCCTGCAACTGCTGGAACACCAAATTCAGGGTATTGGTATTTTGGCAATTGAATTTCTCCCCAGAACAAAATATATGTTTTGGCGGACAATATTATACTTTGACAGCCAGTGCTGGGACACCAGATTCAGGTTATTGCTATTTTGGCAAGTGAATTTTACCCCAGAACAAAATATATGTTTTTGATGACACTATTATAATTTGCCAGCCAGTGCTGGGACACCAGATTCAGGGTATTGCAATTTTGGCAATTGAATTTCACCCCAGAACAAAATATATGTTTTCGCGGACAATATTATACTTTGCGAGCCAGTGCTGGGACACCAGATTCAGGGTATTTCTATTTTGGCAAGTGAATTTTTCCCCAGAACAAAATATATGTTTTCGCGGACAATATTATACTTTGCCAGCCATTGCTGGGACACCAGATTTAGAGTATTGCTATTTTGGCAAGTGATTTTTACCCCAGAACAAAATATATATTTTAGCGGACACTATTATACTTTGCCAGCCAGTGCTGGGACACCAGATTCAGGGTATTGCTGTTTTGGCAATTGAATTTCACCCCAGAACAAAATATATGTTTTGACTGACACTATTATACTTTGCCAGCAAGTGCTGGGACACCAGATTCAGGGTATTTCTATTTTGGCAAGTGAATTTTACCCCAGAACAAAATATATGTTTTGGCGGACACTATTATACTTTGCCAGCCAGTGCTGGGACACCAGATTAAGGGTATTGCTATTTTGGCAAGTGAATTTTACCCTAGAACAAAATATATGTTTTGGCGGACACTATTATACTTTGACAGCCAGTACTGGGACACCAGATTCAGGGTATTTCTATTTTAGCAATTAAATTTCACCTCAGAACAAAATATATGTTTTGGCGGACAATATTATACTTTGCCAGCCAGTGCTGGGACACCAGATTCAGGTTATTGCTATTTTGTCAAGTGAATTTTACCTCAGAACAAAATATATGTTTTGGAGGACACTATTATACTTTGCCAGCCAGTGCTGGGACACCAGATTCAATGTATTGAAATTTTGGCAATTGAATTTCACACCAGAACAAAATTTATGTTTTCGCCGACAATATTATACTTTGCCAGACATAGCTGGGACACCAGATTCAGAGTATTGCTATTTTGGCAATTGATTTTTACCCCAGAACAAAATATATGTTTTAGCGGACACTATTATACTTTGCCAGCCAGTGCTGGGACACCAGATTCAGGGTATTGCTATTTTGGCAATTGAATTTCACCCCAGAACAAAATATATGTTTTGGTGGAGAATATTATACTTTGACAGCCAGTGCTGGGACACCAGATTCAGGGTATTGCTACTTTAGCAATTAAATTTCACCTCAGAACAAAATATATGTTTTGGCGGACAATATTATACTTTGCCAGCCAGTGCTGGGACACCAGATTAAGGTTATTGCTATTTTGGAAAGTGAATTTTACCCCAGAACAAAATATATATTATGGAGGACACTATTATAATTTGCCAGCTAGTGCTGGGACACCAGATTCAGGGAATTGCAATTTTGGCAATTTAATTTCACCCCAGAACAAAATATATGTTTTGGCGGACACTATTATACTTTGACAGCCAGTGCTGGGACACCAGATTCATGGTATTTCTATCTTGGCAAGTGAATTTTTCCCCAGAACAAAATATATGTTTTGTCGGACACTATTATACTTTGCCAGCCAGTGCTGGGACACCAGATTCAGGGTATTGCTATTTTGGCAATTGAATTTCACCTCAGATCAAAATATACGTTTTGGCAAACAATATTATACTTTGCCAGCCAGTGCTGGGACACCAGATTCAGGGTATTGCTATTTTGGCAATTTAATTTCACCTCAGATCAAAATATACCCTGTCACAGAGAGAATTAAACTAGGCCTGCAACTGCTGGAACACCAGATTCAGGGTATTGGTATTTTGGCAATTGAATTTCACCTCAGAACAAAATATATTTTTTGGTGGACACTATTATACTTTGACAGCCAGTGCTGGGACACCAGATTAAGGGTATTGCTATTTTAACAAGTGAATTTTAACAAAGAACAAAATATATGTTTTAGTGGACAATATTATACTTTGCCAGCAAGTGCTGGGACACCAGATTCAGGGTATTTCTATTTTGGCAAGTGAATTTTACCCCAGAACAAAATATATGTTTTGGCGGACACTATTATACTTTGCCAGCCAGTGCTGGGATACCAGATTCAGGGTATTGCTATTTTAGCAATTAAATTTCACCTCAGCACAAAATATATGTTTTGGCTGACAATATTATAATTTGCCAGCCAGTGCTGGGACAACAGATTCAGGGTATTGCAATTTTGGCAATTGAATTTCACCCCAGAACAAAATATATGTTTTGGCGGACACTATTATACTTTGACGGCCAGTGCTGGGACACCAGATTCAGGGTATTGCTATTTTGGCAATGGAATTGCACCCGAGAACAAAATATACCCTGTCACAGAGAGATTTAAACTTGGCCTGCAACTGCTGGAACACCAAATTCAGGGTATTGGTATTTTGGCAATTGAATTTCACCCCAGAACAAAATATATGTTTTGGTGGACAATGTTATACTTTGACAGCCAGTGCTGGGACACCAGATTCAGGTTATTGCTATTTTGGCAAGTGAATTTTACCCCAGAACAAAATATATGTTTTGGATGACACTATTATAATTTGCCAGCCAGTGCTGGGACACCAGATTCAGGGTATTACAATTTTGGCAATTGAATTTCACCCCAGAACAAAATATATGTTTTCGCGGACAATATTATACTTTGCGAGCCAGTGCTGTGACACCAGATTCAGGGTATTTATATTTTGGCAAGTGAATTTTTCCCCAGAACAAAATATATGTTTTCGCGAACAATATTATACTTTGCCAGCCATTGCTGGGACACAAGATTTAGAGTATTGCTATTTTGGCAAGTGATTTTTACCCCAGAACAAAATATATATTTTAGCGGACACTATTATACTTTGCCAGCCAGTGCTGGGACACCAGATTCAGGGTATTGCTTTTTTGGCAATTGAATTTCACACCAGAACAAAATATATGTTTTGACTGACACTATTATACTTTGCCAGCAAGTGCTGGGACACCAGATTCAGGGTATTTCTATTTTGGCAAGTTAATTTTTCCCCAGAACAAAATATAAGTTTTCGCGGACAATATTATACTTTGCCAGCCATTGCTGGGACACCAGATATAGTGTATTGCTATTTTGGCATGTGATTTTTACCCCAAAACAAAATATATATTTTAGCAGACACTATTATACTTTGCCAGCCAGTGCTGGGACACCAGATTCAGGGTATTGCTTTTTTGGCAATTGAATTTCACCCCAGAACAAAATATATGTTTTGACGGACACTATTATACTTTGCCAGCCAGTGCTGGGACACCAGATTCCGGGTATTTCTATTTTGGCAAGTGAATTTTACCCCAGATCAAAATATATATTTTGGCGGACACTATTATACTTTGCCAGCCAGTGCTGGGACACCAGATTAAGGGTATTGCTATTTTTTGCAAGTGAATTTTAACCCAGAACAAAATATATGTTTTGGCGGACACTATTATACTTTGACAGCCAGTGCTGGGACACCAGATTCAGGGTATTTCTATTTTAGCAATTAAATTTCACCTCAGAACAAAATATATGTTTTGGCGGACAATATTATACTTTGCCAGCCAGTGCTGGGACACCAGATTCAGGTTATTGCTATTTTTGCAAGTGAATTTTACCTCAGAACAAAATATATGTTTTGGAGGACACTATTATACTTTGCCAGCCAGTGCTTGGACACCAGATTCAATGTATTGAAATTTTGGCAATTGAATTTCACACCAGAACAAAATTTATGTTTTCGCCGACAATATTATACTTTGCCAGACATAGCTGGGACACCAGATTCAGAGTATTGCTATTTTGGCAATTGATTTTTACCCCAGAACAAAATATATGTTTTAGCGGACACTATTATACTTTGCCAGCCAGTGCTGGGACACCAGATTCAGGGTATTGCTATTTTGGCAATTGAATTTCACCCCAGAACAAAATATATGTTTTGGTGGACAATATTATACTTTGACAGCCAGTGCTGGGACACCAGATGCAGGGTATTGCTACTTTAGCAATTAAATTTCACCTCAGAACAAAATATATGTTTTGGCGGACAATATTATACTTTGCCAGCCAGTGCTGGGACACCAGATTAAGGTTATTGCTATTTTGGAAAGTGAATTTTACCCCAGAACAAAATATATATTATGGAGGACACTATTATAATTTGCCAGCTAGTGCTGGGACACCAGATTCAGGGAATTGCAATTTTGGCAATTTAATTTCACCCCAGAACAAAATATATGTTTTGGCGGACACTATTATACTTTGACAGCCTGTTCTGGGACACCAGATTCATGGTATTTCTATCTTGGCAAGTGAATTTTACCCCAGAACAAAATATATGTTTTGGCGGACACTATTATACTTTGCCAGCCAGTGCTGGGACACCCGATTCAGGGTATTGCTATTTTGGCAATTGAATTTCACCTCAGATCAAAATATACGTTTTGGCAAACAATATTATACTTTGCCAGCCAGTGCTGGAACACCAGATTCAGGTTATTGCTATTTTGGCAATTTAATGTCACCTCAGATCAAAATATACCCTGTCACAGAGAGAATTAAACTAGGCCTGCAACTGCTGGAACACCAGATTCAGGGTATTGGTATTTTGGCAATTGAATTTCACACCAGAACAAAATATATTTTTTGGTGGACACTATTATACTTTGCCAGCCAGTGCTGGGACACCAGATTCAGCGTATTGCTATTTTGGCAAGTGATTTTTACCCCAGAACAAAATATATGTTTTAGTGGACACTATTATACTTTGCCAGCAAGTGCTGGGACACCAGATTCAGGGTATTGCTATTTTGGCAAGTGAATTTTACACCAGAACAAAATATATGTTTTGGCGGACACTATTATACTTTGCCAGCCAGTGCTGGGACACCAGATTCAGGGTATTGCTATTTTAGCAATTAAATTTCACTTCAGAACAAAATATATGTTTTGGCTGACAATATTATACTTTGCCAGCCAGTGCTGGGACAACAGATTCAGGGTATTGCAATTTTGGCAATTGAATTTCACCCCAGAACAAAATATATGTTTTGGCGGACACAATTATACTTTGACGGCCAGTGCTGGGACACCAGATTCAGGGTATTGCTATTTTGGCAATGGAATTGCAACCGAGAACAAAATATACCCTGTCACAGAGAGATTTAAACTAGGCCTGCAACTGCTGGAACACCAAATTCAGGGTATTGGTATTTTGGCAATTGAATTTCACCCCAGAACAAAATATATGTTTTGGCGGACAATATTATACTTTGACATCCAGTGCTGGGACACCAGATTCAGGTTATTGCTATTTTGGCAAGTGAATTTTACCCCAGAACAAAATATATGTTTTGGATGACACTATTATAATTTGCCAGCCAGTGCTGGGACACCAGATTCAGGGTATTGCAATTTTGGCAATTGCATTTCACCCCAGAACAAAATATATGTTTTCGCGGACAATATTATACTTTGCGAGCCAGTGCTGGGACACCAGATATAGGGTATTTCTATTTTGGCAAGTGAATTTTTCCCCAGAACAAAATATATGTTTTCGCGGACAATATTATACTTTGCCAGCCATTTCTGGGACACCAGATTTAGAGTATTGCTATTTTGGCAAGTGATTTTTACCCCAGAACAAAATATATATTTTAGCAGACACTATTATACTTTGCCAGCCAGTGCTGGGACACCAGATTCAGGGTATTGCTTTTTTGGCAATTGAATTTCACCCCAGAACAAAATATATGTTTTGACGGACACTATTATACTTTGCCAGCCAGTGCTGGGACACCAGATTCAGGGTATTTCTATTTTGGCAAGTGAATTTTTCCCCAGAACAAAATATATGTATTGGCGGACACAATTATAATTTGCCAGCCAGTGCTGGGACACCAGATTCAGGGTTTTGCTATTTTGGCAATAGAATTTCACCTCAGATCAAAATATATGTTTTGGCGGACAATGTTATACTTTGCCAGCCAGTGCTGGGACACCAGATTCGGGGAATTGCAATTTTGGCAATTGAATTTCTCCCCAGAAAAAAATATATGTTTTGGCGGACACTATTATACTTTGACAGCCAATGCTGGGACACCAGATTCAGGGTATTGCTATTTTGGCAATAGAATTGCCACAGAGAACAAAATATACCCTGTCACAGAGAGAATTAAACTAGTCCTGCAACTGCTGGAACACCAGATTCAGGGTATTGATATTTTGGCAATTGAATTTCACCCCAGAACAAAATATATGTTTTGGCGGACACTATTATACTTTGCCAGCCATTGCTGAGACACCAGATTCAGAGTATTGCAATTTTGGCAAGTGATTTTTACCCCAGAACAAAATATATGTTTTGGCGGACACTATTTTACTTTGACAGCCAGAGCTGGGACACCAGATTCAGGGTATTGCTATTTTGGCAAATGAATTTTACCCCAGAACAAAATAAATGTTTTGGCGGACACTATTTTACTTTGACAGCCAGTGCTGGGACACCAGATTCAGGGTATTGCTATTTTAGCAATTAAATTTCACCTCAGAACAAAATATATGTTTTGGCGGACAATATTATACTTTGCCAGCCAGTGCTGGGACACCAGATTCATGTTATTGCTATTTTGGCAAGTGAATTTTACCTCAGAACAAAATATATGTTTTGGAGGACACTATTATACTTTGCCAGCCAGTACTGGGACACCAGATTCAGGGTATTGAAATTTTGGCAATTGAATTTCACACCAGAACAAAATATATGTTTTCGCGGACAATATTATACTTTGCCAGCCATTGTTGGGACACCAGATTCAGAGTATTGCTATTTTGGCAATTGATTTTTACCACAGAACAAAATATATGTTTTAGCGGACACTATTATACTTTGCCAGCCAGTGCTGGGACACCAGATTCAGGTTATTGCTATTTTGGCAATTGAATTTCACCCCAGAACAAAATATATGTTTTGACGGACACTATTATACTTTGCCAGCCAGTGCTGGGACACCAGATTCAGGGTATTTCTATTTTGGCAAGTGAATTTTTCCCCAGAACAAAATATATGTTTTGGCGGACACTATAATACTTTGCCAGCCAGTTCTGGGACACCAGATTCAGGGTATTGCTATTTTGGCAATTGAATTTCACCTCAGATCAAAATATAAGTTTTGGCAAACAATATTATACTTTGCCAGCCAGTGCTGGAACACCAGATTCGGGGTATTGCTATGTTAGCAATTAAATTTCACCTCAGAACAAAATATATGTTTTTGCGGACAATATTATACTTTGCCAGCCAGTGCTGGGACACCAGATTCAAGGTATTTCTATTTTGGCAAGTGAATTTTACCCCAGAACAAAATATATGTTTTGGTGGACACTATTATAATTTGCCAGCCAGTGCTGGGACACCAGATTCAGGGTATTGCAATTTTGGCAATTGACTTTCACCCCAGAACAAAATATATGTTTTCGCGAACAATATTATACTTTGCCAGCCAGTGCTGGGACACCAGATTCAGGGTATTTCTATTTTGGCAAGTGAATTTTTCCCCAGAACAAAATATATGTTTTGGCGGACACTATTATACTTTGCCAGCCAGTGCTGGGACACCAGATTCAGGGTATTGCTATTTTGGCAATTGAATTTCACCTCAGATCAAAATATACGTTTTGGCAAACAATATTATACTTTGCCAGCCAGTGCTGCGACACCAGATTCAGGGTATTGCTATTTTTGCTATTGAATTTCACCTCAGATCAAAAAATACCCTGTCACAGAGAAAATTAAACTAGGCCTGCAACTGCTGGAACACCAGATTCAGGGTATTGGTATTTTGGCAATTGAATTTCACCCCAGAACAAAATATATTTTTTGGTGGACTCTATTATACTTTGACAGCCAGTGCTGGGACACCAGATTCAGGGTATTGCTATTTTGGCAATTGAATTTCACCTCAGATCAAAATATACGCTTTTGCAAATAATATTATACTTTGCCAGCCAGTGCAGGGACACCAGATTCGGGGAATTGCAATTTTGGCAATTGAATTTCACCACAGAACAAAATATATGTTTTAGCGGACATTATAATACTTTGCCAGCCAGTGCTGGGACACCAGATTCAGGGTATTGCTATTTTGGCAATTGAATTTCACCCCAGAACAAAATATATGTTTTTACGGACACTATTATACTTTGCCAGCCAGTGCTGGGACACCAGATTCAGGGTATTGCTATTTTGGCAATTGAATTTCACCTCAGATCAAAATATACGCTTTTGCAAATAATATTATACTTTGCCAGCCAGTGCAGGGACACCAGATTCGGGGAATTGCAATTTTGGCAATTGAATTTCACCACAGAACAAAATATATGTTTTGGCGGACACTATTATACTTTGACAGCCAGTGCTGGGACCCCAGATTCAGTGTATTGCTATTTTGGCAATGGAATTGCAATCGAGAACAAAATATACCCTGTCACAGAGAGAATTAAACTAGGCCTGCAACTGCTTGAACACCAGATTTAAGGTATTGGTATTTTGGCAATTGAATTTCACCCCAGAACAAAATATATTTTTTGGTGGACACTATTATACTTTGACAGCCAGTGCTGGGACACCAGATTCAGGGTATTGCTATTTTGGCAAATGCATTTTACCCCAGAACAAAATATATGTTTTTGCTGACACTATTATACTTTGCCAGCCAGTGCTGGGACACCAGATTCAGGGTATTTCTATTTTGGCAATTGAATTTCACACCAGAACAAAATATATGTTTTCGCGCACAATATTATACTTTGCCAGCCAGTGCTGGTACTTAAGATTCGGCGAATTGCAATTTTAGCAATAGAATTTCACCCCAGAACAAAATATATGTTTTGGCGGACACTATTATACTTTGACAGCCAGTGCTGGGACACCAGATTCAGGGTATTGGTATTTTGGCAATTGAATTTCACCCCAGAACAAAATATATTTTTTGGATGACACTATTATACTTTGACAGCCAGTGCTGGGACACCAGATTCAGGGTATTGCTATTTTGGCAAGTGAATTTTACCCTAGAACACAATATATGTTTTTACGGACACTATTATACTTTGCCAGCAAATGATGGGACACCAGATTCAGGGTATCGCAATTTTGGCAATTGAATTTCACCCCAGAATAATATATATATTTTCGCGGACAATATTATACTTTGCCAGCCAGTGCTGGGACACCATATTCAGGGTATTTCTATTTTGGCAAGTGAATTTTTCCCCAGAACAAAATACATGTTTTGGCGGACACTATTATACTTTGCCAGCCAGTGCTGGGACACCATATTCAGGGTATTGCTATTTTGGCAATTTAATTTCACCTCAGATCAAAATATACGTTTTGGGTAACAATATTATACTTTGCCAGCCAGTCCTGGGACACCAGATTAAGGCTATTGCTATTTTAGCAATTAAATTTCACCTCAGAACAAAATATATGTTTTGGCGGACAATATTATACTTTGCCAGCCAGTGCTGGGACACCAGATTCAGGTTATTGCTATTTTGGCAAGTGAATTTTACCCCAGAACAAAATATATGTTTTGGTGGACACTATTATAATTTGCCAGCCAGTGCTGGGACACCAGATTCAGGGTATTGCAATTTTGGCAATTGAGTTTTACCCCAGAACAAAATATATGTTTTCGCGGACAATATTATACTTTGCCAGCCATTGCTAGGATACCAGATTCAGAGAATTGCTATTTTGTCAAGTGATTTTTACCCCAGAAAAAAATATATGTTTTAGAGGACACTATTATACTTTGCCAGCCAGTGCTGGGACACCAGATTCAGGGTATTGCTATTTTGGCAAGGGAATTTTACCCCAGAACAAAATATTTGTTTTGGCGGACACTATTATACTTTGCCAGCCAGTGCTGGGACACCAGATTCAGGGTATTGCTATTTTAGCAATTAAATTTCACCTCAATACAAAATATTTGTTTTGGCGGACAATATTATACTTTGTCAGACAGTGCTGGGACCCCAGATTCAGGTTATTGCTATTTTGGCTAGTGAATTTTACCCCAGAACAAAATATATGTTTTGGCGGAAACTATTATACTTTGCCAGCCATTGCTGAGACACCAGATTCAGAGTATTGCAATTTTGGCAAGTGATTTTTACCCCAGAACAAAATTTATGTTTTAGCGGACACTATTATACTTTGCCAGCCACTGCTGGGGCACCAGATTCAGGGTATTGCTATTTTGGCAATTGAATATTACCCCAGAACAAAATATATGTTTTGGCGGACACTATTATACTTTGCCAGCCAGTGCTGGGACACCAGATTCAGGGTATTGCTATTTTGACAAATGAATTTTACCCCAGAACAAAATATATGTTTTGGCGGACACTATTTTACTTTGACAGCCAGTGCTGGGACACCAGATTCAGGGTATTGCTATTTTAGCAATTAAATTTCACCTCAAAACAAAATATATGTTTTGGCGGACAATATTGTACTTTGCCAGCCAGTGCTGGGACACCAGATTAAGGGTATTGCAATTTTGGCAATTGAATTTCACTCCAGAACAAAATATATGTTTTGGAGGACACTATTATACTTTGCCAGCCAGTACTGGGACACCAGATTCAGGGTATTGCTATTTTGGCAATTGAATTTCACACCAGAACAAAATATATGTTTTCGCGGACAATATTATACTTTGCCAGCCATTGTTGGGACACCAGATTCAGAGTATTGCTATTTTGGCAATTCATTTTTACCCCAGAACAAAATATATGTTTTAGCGGACACTATTATACTTTGCCAGCCAGTGCTGGGACACCAGATTCAGGGTATTTCTATTTTGGCAAGTGAATTTATCCCCAGAACAAAATATATGTTTTGGCGGACACTATAATACTTTGCCAGCCAGTTCTGGGACACCAGATTCAGGGTATTGCTATTTTGGCAATTGAATTTCACCTCAGATCAAAATATAAGTTTTGGCAAACAATATTATACTTTGCCAGCCAGTTCTGGGACACCAGATTCAGGGTATTGCTATTTTGGCAATTGAATTTCACCTCAGATCAAAATATAAGTTTTGGCAAACAATATTATACTTTGCCAGCCAGTGCTGGGACACCAGATTCAGGGTATTTCTATTTTGGCAAGTGAATTTTTCCCCTGAACAAAATATATGTTTTGGCGGACACTATTATACTTTGCCAGCCAGTGCTGGGACACCAGATTCAGGGTATTGCTATGTTAGCAATTAAATTTCACCTCAGAACAAAATATATGTTTTGGCGGACAATATTATACTTTGCCAGCCAGTTCTGGGACACCAGATTCAGGTTATTGCTATTTTGGCAAGTGAATTTTACCCCAGAACAAAATATATGTTTTGGTGGACACTATTATACTTTGCCAGCCAGTGCTGGAACACCATATTCAGGGTATTGCTATTTTGGCAATTTAATTTCACCTCAGATCAAAATATACGTTTTGGGAAACAATATTATACTTTGCCAGCCAGTCCTGGGACACCAGATTAAGGCTATTGCTATTTTAGCAATTAAATTTCACCTCAGAACAAAATATATGTTTTGGCGGACAATATTATACTTTGCCAGCCAGTGCTGGGACACCAGATTCAGGTTATTGCTATTTTGGCAAGTGAATTTTACCCCAGAACAAAATATATGTTTTGGTGGACACTATTATAATTTGCCAGCCAGTGCTGGGACACCAGATTCAGGGTATTGCAATTTTGGCAATTGAGTTTTACAACAGAACAAAATATATGTTTTCGCGGACAATATTATACTTTGCCAGCCATTGCTAGGATACCAGATTCAGAGAATTGCTATTTTGTCAAGTGATTTTTACCCCAGAAAAAAATATATGTTTTAGAGGACACTATTATACTTTGCCAGCCAGTGCTGGGACACCAGATTCAGGGTATTGCTATTTTGGCAAGGGAATTTTACCCCAGAACAAAATATTTGTTTTGGCGGACACTATTATACTTTGCCAGCTAGTGCTGGGACACCAGATTCAGGGTATTGCTATTTTGGCAATTAAATTTCACCTCAATACAAAATATATGTTTTGGCGGACAATATTATACTTTGTCAGACAGTGCTGGGACACCAGATTCAGGTTATTGCTATTTTGGCTATTGAATTTTACCCCAGAACAAAATATATGTTTTGGCGGAAACTATTATACTTTGCCAGCCATTGCTGAGACACCAGATTCAGAGTATTGCAATTTTGGCAAGTGATTTTTACCCCAGAACAAAATTTATGTTTTAGCGGACACTATTATACTTTGCCAGCCACTGCTGGGGCACCAGATTCAGGGTATTGCTATTTTGGCAATTGAATATTACCCCAGAACAAAATATATGTTTTGGCGGACACTATTATACTTTGCCAGCCAGTGCTGGGACACCAGATTCAGGGTATTGCTATTTTGACAAATGAATTTTACCCCAGAACAAAATATATGTTTTGGCGGACACTATTTTACTTTGACAGCCAGTGCTGGGACACCAGATTCAGGGTATTGCTATTTTAGCTATTAAATTTCACCTCAAAACAAAATATATGTTTTGGCGGACAATATTATACTTTGCCAGCCAGTGCTGGGACACCAGATTCAGGGTATTGCAATTTTGGCAATTGAATTTCACTCCAGAACAAAATATATGTTTTGGAGGACACTATTATACTTTGCCAGCCAGTACTGGGACACCAGATTCAGGGTATTGCTATTTTGGCAATTGAATTTCACACCAGAACAAAATATATTTTTTCGCGGACAATATTATACTTTGCCAGCCATTGTTGGGACACCAGATTCAGAGTATTGCTATTTTGGCAATTCATTTTTACCCCAGAACAAAATATATGTTTTGGCGGACACTATTTTACTTTGCCAGCCAGTGCTGGGACACCAGATTCAGGGTATTGCTATTTTGGCAATTGAATTTCACCTCAGATCAAAATATACGTTTTGGCAAACAATATTATACTTTGCCAGCCAGTGCAGCGACACCAGATTCAGGGTATTGCTATTTTGGCAATTGAATTTCACCTCAGATCAAAATATACCCTGTCACAGAGAGAATTAAACTAGGCCTGCAACTGAGGGAACACCAGATTCAGGGTATTGTTATTTTGGCAATTGAATTTCCCACCAGAACAAAATATATGTTTTCGCGCACAATATTATACTTTGCCAGCCAGTGCTGGGACACCAGATTCAGGGTATTGCTATTTTAGCAATTAAATTTCACCTCAGAATAAAATATATGTTTTGGCGGACAATTTTATACTTTGCCAGCCATTGCTGGGACACCAGATTCAGGTTATTGCTATTTTGGCAAGTGAATTTTACCTCAGAACAAAATTTATGTTTTGGAGGACACTATTATACTTTGCCAGCCAGTACTGGGACACCAGATTCAGGGTATTGAAATTTTGGCAATTGAATTTCACACCAGAACAAAATATATGTTTTCGCGGACAATATTATACTTTGCCAGCCATTGTTGGGACACCAGATTCAGAGTATTGCTATTTTGGCAATTGATTTTTACCACAGAACAAAATATATGTTTTAGCGGACACTATTATACTTTGCCAGCCAGTGCTGGGACACCAGATTCAGGGTATTTCTATTTTGGCAAGTGAATTTTTCCCCAGAACAAAATATATGTTTTGGCGGACACTATAATACTTTGCCAGCCAGTTCTGGGACACCAGATTCAGGGTATTGCTATTTTGGCAATTGAATTTCACCTCAGATCAAAATATAAGTTTTGGCAAACAATATTATACTTTGCCAGCCAGTGCTGGAACACCAGATTCGGGGAATTGCAATTTTGGCAATTGAATTTCACCCCAGAACAAAATATATGTTTTGGCGGACAATATTATACTTTGACCGCCAGTGCTGGGACACCAGATTCAGGGTATTGCTATGTTAGCAATTAAATTTCACCTCAGAACAAAATATATGTTTTGGCGGACAATATTATACTTTGCCAGCCAGTGCTGGGACACCAGATTAAGGTTATTGCTATTTTGGCAAGTGAATTTTACCCCAGAACAAAATATATGTTTTGGTGGACACTATTATAATTTGCCAGCCAGTGCTGGGACACCAGATTCAGGGTATTGCAATTTTGGCAATTGACTTTCACCCCAGAACAAAATATATGTTTTCGCGAACAATATTATACTTTGCCAGCCAGTGCTGGGACACCAGATTCAGGGTATTTCTATTTTGGCAAGTGAATTTTTCCCCAGAACAAAATTTATGTTTTGGCGGACACTATTATACTTTGCCAGCCAGTGCTGGGACACCAGATTCAGGGTATTGCTATTTTGGCAATTGAATTTCACCTCAGATCAAAATATACCCTGTCACAGAGAGAATTAAACTAGGCCTGCAACTGCTGGAACACCAGATTCAGGGTATTGGTATTTTGGCAATTGAATTTCACCCCAGAACAAAATATATTTTTCGTGGACACTATTATTCTTTGCCAGCCAGTGCTGGGACACCAGATTCAGGGTATTGCTATTTTGGCAATGGAATTGCACACAAGAACAAAATATACCCTGTCACAGAGAGATTTAAACTAGGCCTGCAACTGCTGGAACATCAAAATCAGGGTATTGGTATTTTGGCAATTGAATTTCACCCCAGAACAAAATATATTTTTTGGTGGACACTATTATACTTTGACAGCCAGTGCTGGGACACAAGATTCAGGGTATTGCTATTTTGGAAAGTGATTTTTACCCTAGAACAAAATGTATGTTTTAACGGACACAATTATACTTTGCCAGCCAGTGCTGGGACACCAGATTCAGCGTATTGCTATTTTGGCAATTGAATTTCACCCCAGAATAATATATATATTTTCGCGGACAATATTATACTTTGCCAGCCAGTGCTGGGACACCAGATTCAGGGTATTTCTATTTTGGCAAGTCAATTATTCCCCAGAACAAAATACATGTTTTGGCGGACACTATTATACTTTGCCAGCCAGTGCTGGGACACCAGATTCAGGGTATTGCTATTTTGGCAATTTAATTTCACCTCAGATCAAAATATTCGTTTTGGGAAACAATATTATACTTTGCCAGCCAGTCCTGGGACACCAGATTCAGGGTATTGCTATTTTAGCAAGTGAATTTTTCCCCAGAACAAAATATATGTTTTGGCGGACACTATTATACTTTGCCAGCCAGTGCTGGGACACCAGATTCAGGGTATTGCTATTTTGGCAATTGAATTTCACCTCAGATCAAAATATACGTTTTGGCAAACAATATTATACTTTGCCAGCCAGTCCTGGGACACCAGATTCAGGGTATTGCTATTTTGGCAAAAGAATTGCACCCGATAACAAAATATACCCTGTCACAGAGAGAATTAAACTAGGCCTGCAACTGCTTGAACACCAGATTCAGGGTATTGGTATTTTGGCAATTGAATTTCACCCCAGAACAAAATATATTTTTTGGTGGACACTATTATACTTTGACAGCAAGTGCTGGGACACCAGATTCAGGGTATTGCTATTTTGGCAAATGCATTTTACCCCAGAACAAAATATATGTTTTTGCTGAAACTATTATACTTTGCCAGCCAGTGCTGGGACACCAGATTCAGTGTATTTCTATTTTGGCAATTGAATTTCACACCAGAACAAAATATATGTTTTCGCGCACAATATTATACTTTGCCAGCCAGTGCTGGGACACCAGATTCGGCGAATTGCAATTTTGGCAATTGAATTTCACCCCAGAACAAAATATATGTTTTGGCGGACACTATTATACTTTGACAGCCAGTGCTGGGACACCAGATTCAGGGTATTGCTATTTTGGCAATTTAATTTCACCTCAGATCAAAATATACGTTTTGGGAAACAATATTATACTTTGCCAGCCAGTCCTGGGACACCAGATTCAGGGTATTGCTATTTTGGCAAAAGAATTGCACCCGATAACAAAATATACCCTGTCACAGAGAGAATTAAACTAGGCCTGCAACTGCTTGAACACCAGATTCAGGGTATTGGTATTTTGGCAATTGAATTTCACCCCAGAACAAAATATATTTTTTGGTGGACACTATTATACTTTGACAGCCAGTGCTGGGACACCAGATTCAGGGTATTGCTATTTTGGCAATTTAATTTCACCTCAGATCAAAATATACGTTTTGGGAAACAATATTATACTTTGCCAGCCAGTCCTGGGACACCAGATTCAGGGTATTGCTATTTTGGCAAAAGAATTGCACCCGATAACAAAATATACCCTGTCACAGAGAGAATTAAACTAGGCCTGCAACTGCTTGAACACCAGATTCATGGTATTGGTATTTTGGCAATTGAATTTCACCCCAGAACAAAATATATTTTTTGGTGGACACTATTATACTTTGACAGCCAGTGCTGGGACACCAGATTCAGGGTATTGCTATTTTGGCAAGTGAATTTTACCCCAGAACAAAATATATGTTTTGGCGGACACTATTATACTTTGCCAGCCATTGCTGAGACACCAGATTCAGAGTATTGCAATTTTGGCAAGTGATTTTTACCCCAGAACAAAATATATGTTTTAGCGGACACTATTATACTTTGCCAGCCACTGCTGGGGCACCAGATTCAGGGTATTGCTATTTTGGCAATTGAATTTTACCCCAGAACAAAAAATATGTTTTGGCGGACACTATTATACTTTGCCAGCCAGTGCTGGGACACCAGATTCAGGGTATTGCTATTTTGGCAAATGAATTTTACCCAGAACAAAATATATGTTTTGGCGGACACTATTTTACTTTGACAGCCAGTGCTGGGACACCAGATTCAGGGTATTGGTATTTTGGCAATTGAATTTCACCCCAGAACAAAATATATTTTTTGGTGGACACTATTATACTTTGACAGCCAGTGCTGGGACACCAGATTCAGGGTATTGCTATTTTGGCAAGTGAATTTTACCCCAGAACAAAATATATGTTTTTGCGGACACAATTATACTTTGCCAGCCAGTGCTGGGACACCAGATTCAGGGTATTGCTATTTTGGCAATGGAATTGCTCACGAGAACAAAATATACCCTGTCACACAGAGATTTAAACTAGGCCTGCAACTGCTGGAACACCAAAATCAGGGTATTGGTATTTTGGCAATTGAATTTCACCCCAGAACAAAATATATTTTTTGGTGGACACTATTATACTTTGACAGCCAGTGCTGGGACAACAGATTCAGGGTATTGCTATTTTGGCAAATGCATTTTACGCCAGAACAAAATATATGTTTTTGCTGACACTATTATACTTTACCAGCCAGTGCTGGGACACCAGATTCAGGGTATTTCTATTTTGGCAATTGAATTTCACCTCAGAACAAAATATTTTTTTTGGTGGACACTATTATACTTTGACAGCCATTGCTGGGACACCAGATTCAGGGTATTGCTATTTTGGCAAGTGAATTTTACCCCAGAACAAAATATATGTTTTTGCGGACACTATTATACTTTGCCAGCCAGTGCTGGGACACCAGATTCAGGGTATTGCTATTTTGGCAATGGAATTGCACACGAGAACAAAATATGCCCTGTCACACAGAGATTTAAACTAGGCCTGCAACTGCTGGAACACCAAAATCAGGGTATTGGTATTTTGGCAATTGAATTTCACCCCAGAACAAAATATATTTTTTGGTGGACACTATTATACTTTGATAGCCAGTGCTGGGACACCAGATTCAGGGTATTGCTATTTTGGCAAATGCATTTTACCCCAGAACAAAATATATGTTTTTGATGATACTATTATACTTTACCAGCCAGTGCTGGGACACCAGATTCAGGGTATTTCTATTTTGGCAATTGAATTTCACACAAGAACAAAATATATGTTTTTGCGCACAATATTATACTTTGCCAGCCAGTGCTGGGACATCAGATTCGGCGAATTGCAATTTTGGCAATTGAATTTCACCCCAGAACAAAATATATGTTTTGGCGAACACTATTATACTTTGACAGCCAGTGCTGGGACACCAGATTCAGGGTATTGCTATTTTGGCAAAAGAATTGCACCCGATAACAAAATATACCCTGTCACAGAGAGAATTAAACTAGGCCTGCAACTGCTGGAACACCAGATTCAGGGTATTGGTATTTTGGCAATTGAATTTCACCCCAGAACAAAATATATTTTTTGGTGGACACTATTATACTTTGACAGCCAGTGCTGGGACACCAGATTCAGGGTATTGCTATTTTGGCAAGTGAATTTTACCCTAGAACAAAATATATGTTTTTACGGACACTATTATACTTTGCCAGGAAATGATGGGAGACCAGATTCAGGGTATCGCAATTTTGGCAATTGAATTTCACCCTAGAATAATATATATATTTTCGCGGACAATATTATACTTTGCCAGCCAGTGCTGGGACACCAGATTTAGGGTATTGCTATTTTGGCAATTTAATTTCACCTCAGATCAAAATATACGTTTTGGGAAACAATATTATACTTTGCCAGCCAGTCCTGGGACACCAGATTCAGGGTATTGCTATTTTAGCAATTAAATTTCACCTCAGAATAAAATATATGTTTTGGCGGACAATATTATACTTTGCCAGCCAGTGCTGGGACACCAGATTCAGGTTATTGCTATTTTGGCAAGTGAATTTTACCCCAGAACAAAATATATGTTTTGGTTGACACTATTATAATTTGCCAGCCAGTGCTGGGACACCAGATTCAGGGTATTGCATTTTTGGCAATTGAATTTCACTCAAGAACAAAATATATGTTTTCGCGAACAATATTATACTTTGCCAGCCAGTGCTGGGACACCAGATTCAGGGTATTTCTATTTTGGCAAGTGAATTTTTCCCCAGAACAAAATATATGTTTTGGCGGACACTATTATACTTTGCCAGCCAGTGCTGGGACACCAGATTCAGGGTATTGCTATTTTGGCAATTGAATTTCACCTCAGATCAAAATATACGTTTTGTCAAACAATATTATACTTTGCCTGCCAGTGCTGCGACACCAGATTCAGGGTATTGCTATTTTGGCAATTGAATTTCACCTCAGATCAAAATATACCCTGTCACAGAGAGAATTAAACTAGGCCTGCAACTGCTGGAACACCAGATTCAGGGTATTGGTATTTTGGCAATTGAATTTCACCCCAGAACAAAATATATTTTTTGGTGGACACTATTATACTTTGCCAGCCAGTGCTGGGACACCAGATTCAGGGTATTGCTATTTTGGCAATGGAATTGCACACGAGAACAAAATATACCCTGTCACAGAGAGATTAAACTAGGCCTGCAACTGCTGGAACACCAAAATCAGGGTATTGGTATTTTGGCAATTGAATTTCACCCCAGAACAAAATATATTTTTTGGTGGACACTATTCTACTTTGACAGCCAGTGCTGGGACACAAGATTCAGGGTATTGCTATTTTGGAAAGTGATTTTTACCCCAGAACAAAATGTATGTTTTAGCGGACACTATTATACTTTGCCAGCCAGTGCTGGGACACCAGATTCAGGGTATTGCTATTTTGGCAATTGAATTTCACCCCAGAATAATATATATATTTTCGCGGACAATATTATACTTTGCCAGCCAGTGCTGGGACACCAGATTCAGGGTATTTCTATTTTGGCAAGTGAATTTTTCCCCAGAACAAAATACATGTTTTGGCGGACACTATTATACTTTGCCAGCCAGTGCTGGGACACCAGATTCAGGGTATTGCTATTTTAGCAAATAAATTTCACCTCAATACAAAATATATGTTTTGGCGGACAATATTATACTTTGTCAGACAGTGCTGGGACACCAGATTCAGGTTATTGCTATTTTGGCAAGTGAATTTTACCTCAGAACAAAATATATGTTTTTTGAGGACACTATTATACTTTACCAGCCAGTACTGGGACACCAGATTCAGGGTATTGAAATTTTGGCAATTGAATTTCACACCAGAACAAAATATATGTTTTTGCGGACAATATTATACTTTGCCAGCCATTGTTGGGACACCAGATTCAGAGTATTGCTATTTTGGCAATTGATTTTTACCACAGAACAAAATATATGTTTTAGCGGACACTATTATACTTTGCCAGCCAGTGCTGGGACACCAGAATCAGGTTATTGCTATTTTGGCAATTGAATTTCACCCCAGAACAAAATATATGTTTTGACGGACACTATTATACTTTGCCAGCCAGTGCTGGGACACCAGATTCAGGGTATTTCTATTTTGGCAAGTGAATTTTTCCCCAGAACAAAATATATGTTTTGGCGGACACTATAATACTTTGCCAGCCAGTTCTGGGACACCAGATTCAGGGTATTGCTATTTTGGCAATTGAATTTCACCTCAGATCAAAATATAAGTTTTTGCAAACAATATTATACTTTGCCAGCCAGTGCTGTAACACCAGATTCGGGAAATTGCAATTTTGGCCATTGAATTTCACCCCAGAACAAAATATATGTTTTGGCGGACAATATTATACTTTGACAGCCAGTGCTGGGACACCAGATTCAGGGTATTGCTATGTTAGCAATTAAATTTCACCTCAGAACAAAATATATGTTTTGGCGGACAATATTATACTTTGCCAGCCAGTGCTGGGACACCAGATTCAGGTTATTGCTATTTTGGCAAGTGAATTTTACCCCAGAACAAAATATATGTTTTGGTGGACACTATTATAATTTGCCAGCCAGTGCTGGGACACCAGATTCAGGGTATTGCAATTTTGGCAATTGAATTTCACCCCAGAACAAAATATATGTTTTCGCGAACAATATTATACTTTGCCAGCCAGTGCTGGGACACCAGATTCAGGGTATTGCTATTTTGGCAAGTGAATTTTTCCCCAGAACAAAATATATGTTTTGGCGGTCACTATTATACTTTGCCAGCCAGTGCTGGAACACCAGATTCATAGTATTGCTATTTTGGCAATTGAATTTCACCTCAGATCAAAATATACCCTGTCACAGAGAGAATTAAACTAGGCCTGCAACTGCTGGAACACCAGATTCAGGGTATTGGTATTTTGGCAATTGAATTTCACCCCAGAACAAAATATATTTTTTGGTGGACACTATTATACTTTGACAGCCAGTGCTGGGACACCAGATTCAGGGTATTGCTATTTTGGCAAATGAATTTTACCCCAGAACAAAATAAATGTTTTTGCGGACACTATTATACTTTGCCAGCCAGTGCTGGGACACCAGATTCAGGGTATTGCTATTTTGGCAATGGAATTGCACACAAGAACAAAATATACCCTGTCACAGAGAGATTTAAACTAGGCCTGCAACTGCTGGAACACCAAAATCAGGGTATTGGTATTTTGGCAATTGAATTTCACCCCAGAACAAAATATATGTTTTGGTAGACACTATTATACTTTGCCAGCCAGTGCTGGGACACCAGATTCCGGGTATTGCTATTTTGGCAATTTAATTTCACCTCAGATCAAAATATACGTTTTGGGAAACAATATTATACTTTGCCAGCCAGTCCTGGGACACCAGATTCAGGGTATTGCTATTTTGGCAAAAGAATTGCACCCGATAACAAAATATACCCTGTCACAGAGAGAATTAAACTAGGCCTGCTACTGCTGGAACACCAGATTCAGGGTATTGGTATTTTGACAATTGAATTTCACCCCAGAACAAAATATATTTTTTGGCGGACACTATTATACTTTGACAGCCAGTGCTGGGACACCAGATTCAGGGTATTGCTATTTTGGCAATGGAATTGCACACGAGAACAAAATTTACCCTGTCACAGAGAGATTTAAACTAGGCCTGCAACTGCTGGAACACCAAAATCAGGGTATTGGTATTTTGGCAATTGAATTTCACCCCAGAACAAAATATATTTTTTGGTGGACACTATTATACTTTGATAGCCAGTGCTGGGACACAAGATTCAGGGTATTGCTATTTTGGAAAGTGATTTTTACCCCAGAACATAATGTATGTTTTAGAGGACACTATTATACTTTGCCAGCCAGTGCTGGGACACCAAATTCAGGGTATTGCTATTTTGGCAATTGAATTTCACCCCAGAACAAAATATATGTTTTTACGAACACAATTATACTTTGACAGCCAGTGCTGGGACACCAGATTCAGGGTATTGCTATTTTGGCAATTGAATTTCACCTCAGATCAAAATATACGTTTTTACAAATAATATTATACTTTGCCAGCCATTGCTGGGACACCAGATTCGGGGAATTGCAATTTTGGCAATTGAATTTCACCACAGAACAAAATATATGTTTTGGCGGACACTATTATACTTTGACAGCCAGTGCTGGGACCCCAGATTCAGGGTATTGCTATTTTGGCAAATGCATTTTACCCCAGAACAAAATATATGTTTTTGCTGACACTATTATACTTTGCCAGCCAGTGCTGGGACACCAGAATCAGGGTATTTCTATTTTGGCAATTGACTTTCACACCAGAACAAAATATATGTTTTCGCGCACAATATTATACTTTGCCAGCCAGTGCTGGGACACCAGATTCAGGGTATTGGTATTTTGGCAATTGAATTTCACCCCAGAACAAAATGTATGTTTTGGCGGACACTATTATACTTTGACAGCCAGTGCTGGGACACCAGATTCAGGGTATTGCTATTTTGGCAAATGCATTTTACCCCAGAACAAAATATATGTTTTTGCGGACACTATTATACTTTGCCAGCCAGTGCTGGGACACCAGAATCAGGGTATTTCTATTTTGGCAATTGAATTTCACACCAGAACAAAATATATGTTTTCGTGCACAATATTATACTTTGCCAGCCAGTGCTGGGACACCAGATTCAGCGAATTGCAATTTTGGCAATTGAATTTCACCCCAGAACAAAATATATGTTTTGGCGGACACTATTATACTTTGACAGCCAGTGCTGGGACACCAGATTCAGGGTATTGCTATTTTGGCAAAAGAATTGCACCCGATAATAAAATATACCCTGTCACAGAGAGAATTAAACTAGGCCTGCAACTGCTGGAACACCAGATTCAGGGTATTGGTATTTTGGCAATTGAATTTCACCTCAGAACAAGATATATTTTTTGGTGGACACTATTATACTTTGACAGCCAGTGCTGGGACACCAGATTCAGGGTATTGCTATTTTGGCAAGTGAATTTTACCGTAGAACAAAATATATGTTTTTACGGACACTATTATACTTTGCCAGCAAGTGATGGGACACCAGATTCAGGGTATCGCAATTTTGGCAATTGAATTTCACCCCAGAATAATATATATATTTTCGCGTACAATATTATACTTTGCCAGCCAGTGCTGGGACACCAGATTCAGGGTATTTCTATTTTGGCAAGTGAATTTTTCCCCAGAACAAAATACATGTTTTGGCGGACACTATTATACTTTGCCAGCCAGTGCTGGGACACCAGATTCAGGGTATTGCTATTTTGGCAATTTAATTTCACCTCAGATCAAAATATACGTTTTGGGAAAAAATATTATACTTTGCCAGCCAGTCCTGTGACACCAGATTCAGATTATTGCTATTTTAGCAATTAAATTTCACCTCAGAACAAAATATATGTTTTGGCGGACAATATTATACTTTGCCAGCCAGTGCTGGGACACCAGATTCAGGTTATTGCTATTTTGGCAAGTGAATTTTACCCCAGAACAAAATATATGTTTTGGTGGACACTATTATAATTTGCCAGCCAGTGCTGGGACACCAGATTCAGGGTATTGCAATTTTGGCAATTGAATTTCACCCCAGAACAAAATATATGTTTTCGGGCACAATATTATACTTTGCCAGCCAGTTCTAGGACACCAGATTCAGTGTATTTCTATTTTGGCAAGTGAATTTTTCCCCAGAACAAAATATATGTTTTGGTGGACACTATTATAATTTGCCAGCCAGTGCTGGGACACCAGATTCAGGGTATTGCAATTTTGGCAATTGAATTTCACCCCAGAACAAAATATATGTTTTCGCGAACAATATTATACTTTGCCATCCAGTGCTGGGACACCACATTCAGGGTATTGCTATTTTGGCAAGTGAATTTTTCCCCAGAACAAAATATATGTTCTGGCGGACACTATTATACTTTGCCAGCCAGTGCTGGAACACCAGATTCATAGTATTGCTATTTTGGCAATTGAATTTCACCTCAGATCAAAATATACCCTGTCACAGAGAGAATTAAACTAGGCCTGCAACTGCTGGAACACCAGATTCAGGGTATTGGTATTTTGGCAATTGAATTTCACCCCAGAACAAAATATATTTTTTGGTGGACACTATTATACTTTGACAGCCAGTGCTGGGACACCAGATTCAGGGTATTGCTATTTTGGCAAATGAATTTTACCCCAGAACAAAATAAATGTTTTTGCGGACACTATTATACTTTGCCAGCCAGTGCTGGGACACCAGATTCAGGGTATTGCTATTTTGGCAATGGAATTGCACACAAGAACAAAATATACCCTGTCACAGAGAGATTTAAACTAGGCCTGCAACTGCTGGAACACCAAAATCAGGGTATTGGTATTTTGGCAATTGAATTTCACCCCAGAACAAAATATATGTTTTGGTAGACACTATTATACTTTGCCAGCCAGTGCTGGGACACCAGATTCGGGTATTGCTATTTTGGCAATTTAATTTCACCTCAGATCAAAATATACGTTTTGGGAAACAATATTATACTTTGCCAGCCAGTCCTGGGACACCAGATTCAGGGTATTGCTATTTTGGCAAAAGAATTGCACCCGATAACAAAATATACCCTGTCACAGAGAGAATTAAACTAGGCCTGCTACTGCTGGAACACCAGATTCAGGGTATTGGTATTTTGACAATTGAATTTCACCCCAGAACAAAATATATTTTTGGCGGACACTATTATACTTTGACAGCCAGTGCTGGGACACCAGATTCAGGGTATTGCTATTTTGGCAATGGAATTGCACACGAGAACAAAATTTACCCTGTCACAGAGAGATTTAAACTAGGCCTGCAACTGCTGGAACACCAAAATCAGGGTATTGGTATTTTGGCAATTGAATTTCACCCCAGAACAAAATATATTTTTGGTGGACACTATTATACTTTGATAGCCAGTGCTGGGACACAAGATTCAGGGTATTGCTATTTTGGAAAGTGATTTTTACCCCAGAACATAATGTATGTTTTAGAGGACACTATTATACTTTGCCAGCCAGTGCTGGGACACCAAATTCAGGGTATTGCTATTTTGGCAATTGAATTTCACCCCAGAACAAAATATATGTTTTTACGAACACAATTATACTTTGACAGCCAGTGCTGGGACACCAGATTCAGGGTATTGCTATTTTGGCAATTGAATTTCACCTCAGATCAAAATATACGTTTTTACAAATAATATTATACTTTGCCAGCCATTGCTGGGACACCAGATTCGGGGAATTGCAATTTTGGCAATTGAATTTCACCACAGAACAAAATATATGTTTTGGCGGACACTATTATACTTTGACAGCCAGTGCTGGGACCCCAGATTCAGGGTATTGCTATTTTGGCAAATGCATTTTACCCCAGAACAAAATATATGTTTTTGCTGACACTATTATACTTTGCCAGCCAGTGCTGGGACACCAGAATCAGGGTATTTCTATTTTGGCAATTGACTTTCACACCAGAACAAAATATATGTTTTCGCGCACAATATTATACTTTGCCAGCCAGTGCTGGGACACCAGATTCAGGGTATTGGTATTTTGGCAATTGAATTTCACCCCAGAACAAAATGTATGTTTTGGCGGACACTATTATACTTTGACAGCCAGTGCTGGGACACCAGATTCAGGGTATTGCTATTTTGGCAAATGCATTTTACCCCAGAACAAAATATATGTTTTTGCGGACACTATTATACTTTGCCAGCCAGTGCTGGGACACCAGAATCAGGGTATTTCTATTTTGGCAATTGAATTTCACACCAGAACAAAATATATGTTTTCGTGAACAATATTATACTTTGCCAGCCAGTGCTGGGACACCAGATTCAGCGAATTGCAATTTTGGCAATTGAATTTCACCCCAGAACAAAATATATGTTTTGGCGGACACTATTATACTTTGACAGCCAGTGCTGGGACACCAGATTCAGGGTATTGCTATTTTGGCAAAAGAATTGCACCCGATAATAAAATATACCCTGTCACAGAGAGAATTAAACTAGGCCTGCAACTGCTGGAACACCAGATTCAGGGTATTGGTATTTTGGCAATTGAATTTCACCTCAGAACAAAATATATTTTTTGGTGGACACTATTATACTTTGACAGCCAGTGCTGGGACACCAGATTCAGGGTATTGCTATTTTGGCAAGTGAATTTTACCGTAGAACAAAATATATGTTTTTACGGACACTATTATACTTTGCCAGCAAGTGATGGGACACCAGATTCAGGGTATCGCAATTTTTTGCAATTGAATTTCACCCCAGAATAATATATATATTTTCGCGTACAATATTATACTTTGCCAGCCAGTGCTGGGACACCAGATTCAGGGTATTTCTATTTTGGCAAGTGAATTTTCCCCAGAACAAAATACATGTTCTGGCGGACACTATTATACTTTGCCAGCCAGTGCTGGGACACCAGATTCAGGGTATTGCTATTTTGGCAATTTAATTTCACCTCAGATCAAAATATACGTTTTGGGAAAAAATATTATACTTTGCCAGCCAGTCCTGTGACACCAGATTCAGATTATTGCTATTTTAGCAATTAAATTTCACCTCAGAACAAAATATATGTTTTGGCGGACAATATTATACTTTGCCAGCCAGTGCTGGGACACCAGATTCAGGTTATTGCTATTTTGGCAAGTGAATTTTACTCCAGAACAAAATATATGTTTTGGTGGACACTATTATAATTTGCCAGCCAGTGCTGGGACACCAGATTCAGGGTATTGCAATTTTGGCAATTGAATTTCACCCCAGAACAAAATATATGTTTTCGGGAACAATATTAAACTTTGCCAGCCAGTTCTAGGACACCAGATTCAGGGTATTTCTATTTTGGCAAGTGAATTTTTCCCCAGAACAAAATATATGTTTTGGCGGACACTATTATACTTTGCCAGCCAGTGCTGGGACACCAGATTCAGGGTATTGCTATTTTGGCAATTGAATTTCACCTCAGATCAAAATATACGTTTTGGCAAACAATATTATACTTTGCCAGCCAGTGCTGCGACACCAGATTCAGGGTATTGCTATTTTGGCAATGGAATTGCACACGAGAACAAAATGTCACAGAGAGATTTAAACAAGGCCTGCAACTGCTGGAACACCAAAATCAGGGTATTGGTATTTTGGCAATTGAATTTCACCCCAGAACAAAATATATTTTTTGGTGGACACTATTATACTTTGACAGCCAATGCTGGGACACAAGATTCAGGGTATTGCTATTTTGGCAAGTGAATTTTACCCCAGAACAAAATAAATGTTTTTGCGGACACTATTATACTTTGCCAGCCAGTGCTGGGACACCAGATTCAGGGTATTGCTATTTTGGCAATTGAATTTCACCCCAGAACAAAATATATGTTTTTACGGACACTATTATACTTTGCCAGCCAGTGCTGGGACACCAGAATCAGGGTATTTCTATTTTGGCAATTGAATTTCACACCAGAACAAAATATATGTTTTCGCGAACAATATTATACTTTGCCAACCAGTGCTGGGACACCAGATTCAGGGTATTGGTATTTTGGCAATTGAATTTCACCCCAGAACAAAATGTATGTTTTGGCGGACACTATTATACTTTGACAGCCAGTGCTGGGACACCAGATTCAGGGTATTGCTATTTTGGCAAATGCATTTTACCCCAGAACAAAATATATGTTTTTGCTGACACTATTATACTTTGCCAGCCAGTGGTGGGACACCAGAATCAGGGTATTTCTATTTTGGCAATTGAATTTCACCTCAGATCAAAATATACGTTTTGGGAAACAATATTATACTTTGCCAGCCAGTCCTGGGACACCAGATTCAGGGTATTGCTATTTTGGTAAAAGAATTGCACCCGATAACAAAATATACCCTGTCACAGAGAGAATTAAACTAGGCCTGCAACTGCTGGAACACCAGATTCAGGGTATTGGTATTTTGGCAATTGAATTTCACCCCAGAACAAAATATATTTTTTGGTGGACACTATTATACTTTGACAGCCAGTGCTGGGACACCAGATTCAGGGTATTGCTATTTTGGCAACTGAATTTTACCCTAGAACAAAATATATGATTTACGGACACTATTACACTTTGCCAGCAAGTGATGGGACACCAGATTCAGGGTATCGCAATTTTGGCAATTGAATTTCACCCCAGAATAATATATATATTTTCGCGGACAATATTATACTTTGCCAGCCAGTGCTGGGACACCAGATTCAGAGTATTTCTATTTTGGCAAGTGAATTTTTCCCCAGAACAAAATACATGTTTTGGCGGACACTATTATACTTTGCCAGCCAGTGCTGGGACACCAGATTCAGGGTATTGCTATTTTGGCAATTTAATTTCACCTCAGATCAAAATATACGTTTTGGGAAACAATATTATACTTTGCCAGCCAGTCCTGGGACACCAGATTCAGGGTATTGCTATTTTAGCAATTAAATTTCTCCCCAGAACAAAATATATGTTTTGGCGGACAATATTATACTTTGCCAGCCAGTGCTGGGACACCAGATTCAGGTTATTGCTATTTTGGCAAGTGAATTTTACCCCAGAACAAAATATATGTTTTGGTGGACACTATTATAATTTGCCAGCCAGTGCTGGGACACCAGATTCAGGGTATTGCAATTTTGCCAATTGAATTTCACCCCAGAACAAAATATATGTTTTCGGGAACAATATTATACTTTGCCAGCCAGTTCTAGGACACCAGATTCAGGGTATTTCTATTTTGGCAAGTGAATTTTTCCCCAGAACAAAATATATGTTTTGTCGGACACTATTATACTTTGCCAGCCAGTGCTGGGACACCAGATTCAGGGTATTGCTATTTTGGCAATTGAATTTAACCTCAGATCAAAATATACGTTTTGGCAAACAATATTATATTTTGCCAGCCAGTGCTGCGACACCAGATTCAGGGTATTGCTATTTTGGCAATTGAATTTCACCTCAGATCAAAATATACCCTGTCACAGAGAGAATTAAACTAGGCCTGCAACTGCTGGAACACCTGATTCAAGGTATTGGTATTTTGGCTATTGAATTTCACCCCAGAACAAAATATATTTTTTGTTGGTCACTATTATACTTTGACAGCCAGTGCTGGGACACCAGATTCAGGGTATTGCTATTTTGGCAAGTGAATTTTACCCCAGAATAAAATATATGTTTTTGCGGACACTATTATACTTTGCCAGCCAGTGCTGGGACACCAGATTCAGGGTATTGCTATTTTGGCAATGGAATTGCACATGAGAACAAAATATACCCTGTCACAGAGAGATTTAAACTATACCTGCAACTGCTGGAACACCAAAATCAGGGTATTGGTATTTTGGCAATTGAATTTCACCCCAGAACAAAATATATTTTTTGGTGGACACTATTATACTTTCACAGCCAATGCTGGGACACAAGATTCAGGGTATTGCTATTTTGGCAAGTGAATTTTACCCCAGAACAAAATATATGTTTTTACGGACACTATTATACTTTGCCAGCCAGTGCTGGGACACCAGATTCAGAGTATTGCTATTTTGGCAATTGAATTTCACCTCAGATCAAAATATACGTTTTTGCAAATAATATTATACTTTGCCAGCCATTGCTGGGACACCAGATTCGGGGAATTGCAATTTTGGCAATTGAATTTCACACCAGAACAAAATATATGTTTTGGCGGACACTATTATACTTTGACAGCCAGTGCTGGGACCCCAGATTCAGGGTATTGCTATTTTGGCAATGGAATTGCACCCGAGAACAAAATATACCCTGTCACAGAGAGAATTAAACTAGGCCTGCAACTGCTTGAACACCAGATTCAGGGTATTGGTATTTTGGCAATTGAATTTCACCCCAGAACAAAATATATTTTTTGGTGGACACTATTATACTTTGACAGCCAGTCCTGGGACACCAGATTCAGGGTATTGCTATTTTGGCAAATGCATTTTACCCCAGAACAAAATATATGTTTTTGCTGACACTATTATACTTTGCCAGCCAGTGCTGGGACACCAGAATCAGGGTATTTCTATTTTGGCAATTGAATTTCACACCAGAACAAAATATATGTTTTCGCGCACAATATTATACTTTGCCAGCCAGTGCTGGGACACCAGATTCGGCGAATTGCAATTTTGGCAATTGAATTTCACCCCAGAACAAAATATATGTTTTGGCGGATACTATTATACTTTGACAGCAAGTGCTGGGACACCAGATTCAGGGTATTGCTATTTTGGCAAAAGAATTGCACCCGATAACAAAATATACCCTGTCACAGAGAGAATTAAACTAGGCCTGCAACTGCTGGAACACCAGATTCAGGGTATTGGTATTTTGGCAATTGAATTTCACCCCAGAACAAAATATATTTTTTGGGGGACACTATTATACTTTGATAGCCAGTGCTGGGACACCAGATTCAGGGTATTGCTATTTTGGCAAGTGAATTTCACCCCAGAATAATATATATATTTTCGCGGACAATATTATACTTTGCCAGCCAGTGCTGGGACACCAGATTCAGGGTATTTCTATTTTGGCAAGTGAATTTTTCCCCAGAACAAAATACATGTTTTGGCGGACACTATTATACTTTGCCAGCCAGTGCTGGGACACCAGATTCAGGGTATTGCTATTTTGACAATTGAATTTCACCTCAGATCAAAATATACGTTTTGGCAAACAATATTATACTTTGCCAGTCAGTGCTGCGACACCAGATTCAGGGTATTGCTATTTTGGCAATTGAATTTCACCTCAGATCAAAATATACCCTGTCACAGAGAGAATTAAACTAGGCCTGCAACTGCTGGAACACCAGATTAAGGGTATTGGTATTTTGGCAATTGAATTTCACCCCAGAACAAAATATATTTTTTGGTGGACACTATTATACTTTGACAGCCAGTGCTGGGACACCAGATTCAGGGTATAGGCTATTTTTGCAATGGAATTGCACACGAGAACAAAATATACCCTGTCACAGAGAGATTTAAACTAGGCCTGCAACTGCTGGAACACCAAAATCAGTGTATTGTTATTTTGGCAATTGAATTTCACCCCAGAACAAAATATATTTTTTGGTGGACACTATTATACTTTGACAGCCAGTGCTGGGACACCAGATTTAGGGTATTGCTATTTTGGAAAGTGATTTTTACCCCAGAACAAAATGTATGTTTTAACGGACACTATTATACTTTGCCAGCCACTGCTGGGACACCAGATTCAGGGTATTGCTATTTTGGCAATTGAATTTCACCCCAGAACAAAATATATGTTTTTACGGACACTATTATACTTTGCCAGCCAGTGCTGGGACACCAGATTCAGGGTATTGCTATTTTGGCAATTGAATTTCACCTCAGATCAAAATATACGTTTTTGCAAATAATATTATACTTTGCCAGCCATTGCTGGGACACCAGATTCGGGGAATTGCAATTTTGGCAATTGAATTTCACCACAGAACAAAATATATGTTTTGGCGGACACTATTATACTTTGACAGCCAGTGCTGGGACCCCAGATTCAGGGTATTGCTATTTTGGCAATGGAATTGCACCCGAGAACAAAATATACCCTGTCACAGAGAGAATTAAACTAGGCCTGCAACTGCTTGAACACCAGATTCAGGGTATTGGTATTTTGGCAATTGAATTTCACCCCAGAACAAAATATATTTTTGGGTGGACACTATTATACTTTGACAGCCAGTGCTGGGACACCAGATTCAGGGTATTGCTATTTTGGCAAATGCATTTTACCCCAGAACAAAATATATGTTTTTACTGACACTATTATGCTTTGCCAGCAAGTGCTGGGACACCAGATTCAGGGTATTTCTATTTTGGCAATTGAATTTCACACCAGAACAAAATATATGTTTTTGCGCACAATATTATACTTTGCCAGCCAGTGCTGGGACACCAGATTCGGCGAATTGCAATTTTGGCAATTGAATTTCACCCCAGAACAAAATATATGTTTTGGCGGACACTATTATACTTTGACAGCCAGTGCTGGGACACCAGATTCAGGGTATTGCTATTTTGGCAAAAGAATTGCACCCGATAACAAAATATACCCTGTCACAGAGAGAGTTAAACTAGGCCTGCAACTGCTGGAACACCAGATTCAGGGTATTGGTATTTTGGCAATTGAATTTCACCCCAGAACAAAATATATTTTTTGGTGGACACTATTATACTTTGACAGCCAGTGCTGGGACACCAGATTCAGGGTATTGCTATTTTGGCAACTGAATTTTACCCTAGAACAAAATATATGTTTTTACGGACACTATTATACTTTGCCAGCAAGTGATGGGACACCAGATTCAGGGTATCGCAATTTTGGCAATTGAATTTCACCCCAGAATAATATATATATTTTCGCGGACAATATTAAACTTTGCCAGCCAGTGCTGGGACACCAGATTCAGTGTATTTCTATTTTGGCAAGTGAATTTTTCCCCAGAACAAAATACATGTTTTGGCGGACACTATTATACTTTGCCAGCCAGTGCTGGGACACCAGATTCAGGGTATTGCTATTTTGGCAATTTAATTTCACCTCAGATCAAAATATACGTTTTGGGAAACAATATTATACTTTGCCAGCCAGTCCTGGGACACCAGATTCAGGGTATTGCTATTTTGGCAAAAGTATTGCACCCGATAACAAAATATACCCTGTCACAGAGAGAATTAAACTAGGCCTGCAACTGCTGAGACACAAGATTCAGGGTATTGCTATTTTGGAAAGTGATTTTTACCCCAGAACAAAATGTATGTTTTAGAGGACACTATTATACTTTGCCAGCCAGTGCTGGGACACCAGATTCAGGGTATTGCTATTTTGGCAATGGAATTGCACACAAGAACAAAATATACCCTGTCACAGAGAGAATTAAACTAGGCCTGCAACTGCTGGAACACCAGATTCAGGGTATTGGTATTTTGGCAATTGAATTTCACCCCAGAACAAAATATATTTTTTGGTGGACACTATTATACTTTGACAGCCAGTGCTGGGACACCAGATTCAGGGTATTGCTATTTTGGCAACTGAATTTTACCCTAGAACAAAATATATGTTTTTACGGACACTATTATACTTTGCCAGCAAGTGATGGGACACCAGATTCAGGGTATCGCAATTTTGGCAATTGAATTTCACCCCAGAATAATATATATATTTTCGCGGACAATATTATACTTTGCCAGCCAGTGCTGGGACACCAGATTCAGGGTATTTCTATTTTGGCAAGTGAATTTTTCCCCAGAACAAAATACATGTTTTGGCGGACACTATTATACTTTGCCAGCCAGTGCTGGGACACCAGATTCAGGGTATTGCTATTTTGGCAATTAAATTTCACCTCAGATCAAAATATACGTTTTGGGAAACAATATTATACTTTGCCAGCCAGTCCTGGGACACCAGATTCAGGGTATTGCTATTTTAGCAATTAAATTTCACCTCAGAACAAAATATATGTTTTGGCGGACAATATTATACTTTGCCAGCCAGTGCTGGGACACCAGAATTAGGTTATTGCTATTTTGGCAAGTGAATTTTACCCCAGAACAAAATATATGTTTTTGTGGACACTATTATAATTTGCCAGCCAGAGCTGGGACACCAGATTCAGGGTATTGCAATTTTGCCAATTGAATTTCACCCCAGAACAAAATATATGTTTTCGCGAACAATATTATACTTTGCCAGACAGTTCTAGGACACCAGATTCAGGGTATTTCTATTTTGGCAAGTGAATTTTTCCCCAGAACAAAATATATGTTTTGGCGGACACTATTATACTTTGCCAGCCAGTGCTGGGACACCAGATTCAGGGTATTGCTATTTTGGCAATTGAATTTCACCTCAGATCAAAATATACGTTTTGGCAAACAATATTATACTTTGCCAGCCAGTGCTGCGACACCAGATTCAGGGTATTGCTATTTTGGCAATTGAACTTCACCTCAGATCAAAATATACCCTGTCACAGAGAGAATTAAACTAGGCCAGCAACTGCTGGAACACCAGATTCAGGGTATTGGTATTTTGGCAATTGAATTTCACCCCAGAACAAAATATATTTTTTGGTGGTCACTATTATACTTTGCCAGCCAGTGCTGGGACACCAGATTCGGGGAATTGCAATTTTGGCAATTGAATTTCACCACAGAACAAAATATATGTTTTGGCGGACACTATTATACTTTGACAGCCAGTGCTGGGACCCCAGATTCAGGGTATTGCTATTTTGGCAATGGAATTGCACCCGAGAACAAAATATACCCTGTCACAGAGAGAATTAAACTAGGCCTGCAACTGCTGGAACACCAGATACAGGGTATTGGTATTTTGGCAATTGAATTTCACCCCAGAACAAAATATATTTTTTGGTGGACACTATTATACTTTGCCAGCCAGTGCTGGGACACCAGATTCAGTGTATTGCAATTTTGGCAATTGAGTTTTACCCCAGAACAAAATAAATGTTTTTGCGGACAATATTATACTTTGCCAGCCAGTGCTGGGACACCAGATTCAGGGTATTGCTATTTTGGCAAGTGAATTTTACCCCAGAACAAAATATTTGTTTTGGCGGACACTATTATACTTTGCCAGCCAGTGCTGGGACACCAGATTCAGGGTATTGCTATTTTAGCAATTAAATTTCACCTCAATACAAAATATATGTTTTGGCGGACACTATTATACTTTGACAGCCAGTGCTGGGACCCCAGATTCAGGGTATTGCTATTTTGGCAATGGAATTGCACCCGAGAACAAAATATACCCTGTCACAGAGAGAATTAAACTAGGCCTGCAACTGCTGGAACACCAGATTCAGGGTATTGGTATTTTGGCAATTGAATTTCACCCCAGAACAAAATATATTTTTTGGTGGACACTATTATACTTTGCCAGCCAGTGCTGGGACACCAGATTCAGGGTATTGCAACTTTGGCAATTGAATTTCACCCCAGAACAAAATATATGTTTTCGCGAAAAAATATTATGCTTTGCCAGCCATTGCTGAGACATCAGATTCAGAGTATTGCTATTTTGGCAAGTGATTTTTACCCCAGAACAACATATATGTTTTAGCGGACACTATTATACTTTGCCAGCCAGTGCTGGGACACCAGATTTAGGGTATTGCTATTTTGGCAATTGAATTTTACCCCTGAACAAAATATATGTTTTGTCGGACACTATTATACTTTGCCAGCCAGTGCTGGGACACCAGATTCAGGGTATTGCTATTTTGGCAAGTGAATTTTACCCCAGAACAAAATATATGTTTTGGCGGACACTATTATACTTTGACAGCCAGTGCTGGGACACCAGATTCAGGGTATTTCTATTTTAGCAATTAAATTTCACCTCAGAACAAAATATATGTTTTGGCGGACAATATTATACTTTGCCAGCCAGTGCTGGGACACCAGATTCAGGTTATTGCTATTTTGGCAAGTGAATTTTACCTCAGAACAAAATATATGTTTTGGAGGACACTATTATACTTTGCCAGCCAGTGCTGGGACACCAGATTCAAGTTATTGAAATTTTGGCAATTGAATTTCACACCAGAACAAAATTTATGTTTTCGCCGACAATATTATACTTTGCCAGACAGTGCTGGGACACCAGATTCAGGGTATTGCTATTTTGGCAAGTGAATTTTACCCCAGAACAAAATATATGTTTTGGCGGACACTATTATACTTTGCCAGCCAGTGCTGGGACACCAGATTCAGGGTATTGCTATTTTGGCAATTGAATTTCACCCCAGAACAAAATATATGTTTTGATGGACAATATTATACTTTGACAGCCAGTGCTGGGACACCAGATTCAGGGTATTGCTACTTTAGCAATTAAATTTAACCTCCGAACAAAATATATGTTTTGGCGGACAATATTATACTTTGCCAGCCAGTGCTGGGACACCAGATTAAGGTTATTGCTATTTTGGAAAGTGAATTTTACCCCAGAACAAAATATATATTTTGGAGGACACTATTATAATTTGCCAGCTAGTGCTGGGACACCAGATTCAGGGAATTGCAATTTTGGCAATTTAATTTCACCCCAGAACAAAATATATGTTTTGGCGGACACTATTATACTTTGACAGCCAGTGCTGGGACACCAGATTCAATGTATTGCAATTTTGGCAATTGAATTTCCCCCCAGAATAAAATATATGTTTTCGAGGACAATATTATACTTTGCCAACCAGTGCTGGGACACCAGATTCATGGTATTTCTATCTTGGCAAGTGAATTTTTCCCCAGAACAAAATATATATTTGGCGGACTCTATTATACTTTGCCAGCCAGTGCTGGGACACCAGATTCAGGGTATTGCTATTTTTGCAATTGAATTTCAACTCCGATCAAAATATACGTTTTGGCAAACAATATTATACTTTGCCAGCCAGTGCTGGGACACCAGATTCAGGGTATTGCTATTTTGGCAATTTAATTTCACCTCAGATCAAAATATTCCCTGTCACAGAGAGAATTAAACTAGGCCTGCAACTGCTGGAACACCAGATTCAGGGTATTGGTATTTTGGCAATTGAATTTCACCCCAGAACAAAATATATTTTTTGGTGGACACTATTATACTTTGACAGCCAGTACTGGGACACCAGATTCAGGGTATTGCTATTTTAACAAGTGAATTTTAACCCAGAACAAAATATATGTTTTTGCGGACACTATTATACTTTGCCAGCCAGTGCTGGGACACCAGATTCAGTGTATTGCAATTTTGGCAATTGAATTTCACCCCAGAACAAAATATATGTTTTCGCGGACAATATTATACTTTGCCAGCCATTGCTGGGACACCAGATTCAGAGTATTGCTATTTTGGCAAGTGATTTTTACCCCAGAACAAAATATATGTTTTAGTGGACACTATTATACTTTGCCAGCAAGTGCTGGGACACCAGATTCAGCGTATTGCTATTTTGACAAGTGAATTTTACCCCAGAACAAAATATATGTTTTGGCGGACACTATTATACTTTGCCAGCCAGTGCTGGGACACCAGATTCAGGGTATTGCTATTTTAGCAATTAAATTTCACCTCAGAACAAAATATATGTTTTGGCTGACAATATTATACTTTGCCAGCCAGTGCTGGGACAACAGATTCAGGGTATTGCAATTTTTGCAATTGAATGTCACCCCAGAACAAAATATATTTTTTGGTGGACACTATTATACTTTGACAGCCAGTGCTGGGACACAAGATTCAGGGTATTGCTATTTTGGTAAGTGAATTTTACCCCAGAACAAAATATATGTTTTTGCGGACACTATTATACTTTGCCAGCCAGTGCTGGGACACCAGATTCAGGGTATTGCTATTTTGGCAATTGAATTTCACCCCAGAACAAAATATATGTTTTTACGGACACTATTATACTTTGCCAGCCAGTGCTGGGACACCAGATTCAGGGTATTGCTATTTTGGCAATTGAATTTCACCTCAGATCAAAATATACGTTTTTGCAAATAATATTATACTTTGACAGCCAGTGCTGGGACACCAGATTCAATGTATTGCAATTTTGGCAATTGAATTTCCCCCCAGAATAAAATATATGTTTTCGAGGACAATATTATACTTTGTCAACCAGTGCTGGGACACCAGATTCATGGTATTTCTATCTTGGCAAGTGAATTTTTCCCCAGAACAAAATATATGTTTTGGCGGACACTATTATACTTTGCCAGCCAGTGCTGGGACACCAGATTCAGGGTATTGCTATTTTGGCAATTGAATTTCAACTCAGATCAAAATATACGTTTTGGCAAACAATATGATACTTTGCCAGCCAGTGCTGGGACACCAGATTCAGGGTATTGCTATTTTGGCAATTTAATTTCACCTCAGATCAAAATATTCCCTGTCACAGAGAGAATTAAACTAGGCCTGCAACTGCTGGAACACCAGATTCAGGGTATTGGTATTTTGGCAAGTGAATTTCACCTCAGATCAAAATATATGTTTTGTCAAACAATATTATACTTTGCCAGCCAGTGCTGGGACATCAGATTCGGCGAATTGCAATTTTGACAATTGAATTTCACCCAGAACAAAATATATGTTTTGGAGGACACTATTATACTTTGACAGCCAGTGCTGGGACACCAGATTCAGGGTATTGCTATTTTGGCAATGGAATTGCACCTGATAACAAAATATACCCTGTCACAGAGAGAATTAAACTAGGCCTGCAACTTCTGAAACACCAGATTCAGGGTATTGGTATTTTGGCAATTGAATTTAACCCCAGAACAAAATATATTTTTTGGTGGACACTATTATACTTTGACAGCCAGTGCTGGGACACCAGATTAAGGGTATTGCTATTTTGGCAAGTGAATTTTACCCTAGAACAAAATATATGTTTTTACGGACACTATTATACTTTGCCAGCAAGTGATGGGACACCAGATTCAGGGTATCGGAATTTTGGCAATTGAATTTCACCCCAGAATAATATATATATTTTCGCGGACAATATTATACTTTGCCAGCCAGTGCTGGGACACCAGATTCAGGGTATTTCTATTTTGGCAAGTGAATTTTTCCCCAGAACAAAATACATGTTTTGGCGGACACTATTATACTTTGCCAGCCAGTGCTGGGACACCAGATTCAGGGTATTGCTATTTTGGCAATTTAATTTCACCTCAGATCAAAATATACATTTTGGGAAACAATATTGTACTTTGCCAGCCAGTCCTGGGACACCAGATTCAGGGTATTGCTATTTTAGCAATTAAATTTCACCTCAGAACAAAATATATGTTTTGGCGGACAATATTATACTTTGCCAGCCAGTGCTGGGACACCAGATTCAGGTTATTGCTATTTTGGCAAGTGAATTTTACCCCAGAACAAAATATATGTTTTGGTGGACACTATTATAATTTGCCAGCCAGTGCTGGGACACCAGATTCAGGGTATTGCAATTTTGGCAATTGAATTTCACCCCAGAACAAAATATGTGTTTTCGCGAACAATATTATACTTTGCCAGCCAGTGCTGGGACACCAGATTCAGGGTATTTCTATTTTGGCAAGTGAATTTTTCCCCAGAACAAAATATATGTTTTGGCGGACACTATTATACTTTGCCAGGCAGTGCTGGGACACCAGATTTAGGGTATTGCTATTTTGGCAATTGAATTTCACCTCAGATCAAAATATACGTTTTGGCAAACAATATTATACTTTGCCAGCCAGTGCTGCGACACCAGATTCAGGGTATTGCTATTTTGGCAATTGAATTTCACCTCAGATCAAAATATACCCTGTCACAGAGAGAATTAAACTAGGCCTGCAACTGCTGGAACACCAGATTCAGGGTATTGGTATTTTGGCAATTGAATTTCACCCCAGAACAAAATTTATGTTTTGGAGGACACTATTATACTTTGACAGCCAGTGCTGGGACACCAGATTCAGGGTATTGCTATTTTGACAATGCAATTGCACCCGATAACAAAATATACACTGTCACAGAGAGAATTAAACTAGGCTTGCAACTGCTGGAACACCAGATTCAGGGTATTGGTAATTTGGCAATTGAATTTCACCCCAGAACAAAATATATTTTTTGGTGGACACTATTATACTTTGACAGCCAGTGCTGGGACACCAGATTCAGGGTATTGCTATTTTGGCAAGTGAATTTTACCCCAGAACAAAATATATGTTTTTGCGGACACTATTATACTTTGCCAGCCAGTGCTGGGACACCAGATTCAGGATATTGCAATTTTCGTAATTGAATTTCACCCCAGAATAAAATATATATTTTCGCGGACAATATTATACTTTGCCAGCCAGTGCTGGGACACCAGATTCAGGGTATTTCTATTTTGGCAAGTGAATTTTTCCCCAGAACAAAATACATGTTTTGGCGGACACTATAATACTTTGCCAGCCAGTGCTAGGACACCAGATTCAGGGTATTGCTATTTTGGCAATTTAATTTCACCTCAGATCAAAATATACGTTTTGGCAAACAATATTATACTTTGCCAGCCAGTGCTTGGACACCAGATTCAGGGAATTGCAAGTTTGGCAATTGAATTTCGCCCCAGAACAAAATATATGTTTTGGCGGACACTATAATACTTTGACAGCCAGTGCTGGGACACCAGATTCAGGGTATTGCTATTTTGGCAATGGAATTGCACCCAAGATCAAAATATACCCTGTTACAGAGAGATTTAAACTAGGCCTGCAACTGATGGAACACCAAATTCCGGGTATTGTTATTTTGGCAATTGAATTTTACCCCAGAACAAAATATATGTTTTGGCGGACACTATTATAATTTGCCAGCCAGTTCTGGGACAGTAGATTCAGGGTATTTCAATTTTGGCAATTGAATTTCACCCCAGAACAAAATATATGTTTTGTCGGACACTATTATACTTTGACAGCCAGTGCTGGGACACCAGATTCAGGGTATTGCTATTTTGGCAAGTGATTTTTACCCCAGAACAAAATGTATGTTTTTGCTGACACTATTATACTTTGACAGCCAGTGCTGGGACACCAGATTCAGGGTATTGCTATTTTGGCAAATGCATTTTACCCCAGAACAAAATATTTGTTTTTTCTGACACTATTCTACTTTGCCAGCCAGTGCTGGGACACCAGATTCAGGGTATTGCAATTTTGTCAATTGAATTTCACACCAGAAAAAAATATATGTTTTCGCACACAATATTATACTTTGCCAGCCATAGCTGGGACACCAGATTCAGAGTATTGCTATTTTGGCAATTGATTTTTACCCCAGAACAAAATATATGTTTTAGCGGACACTATTATACTTTGCCAGCCAGTGCTGGGACACCAGATTCAGGGTATTGGTATTTTGGCAATTGAATTTCACACCAGAACAAAATATATGTTTTGACGACACTATTATACTTTGCCAGCCAGTTCTGGGACACCAGATTCAGGGTATTTCTATTTTGGCAAGTTAATTTTTCCCCAGAACAAAATATATGTTTGGCGGACACTATTATACTTTGCCAGCCAGTGCTGGGACACCAGATTCAGGGTATTGCTATTTTGGCAAGTGAATTTTACCCCAGAACAAAATATCTGTTTTTGCAGACACTATTATACTTTGCTAGCCAGTGCTAGGACACCAGATTCAGGATATTGCAATTTTGGTAATTGAATTTCACCCCAGAATAAAATATATATTTTCTCGAACAATATTATACTTTGCCAGCCAGTGCTGGGACACCAGATTCAGGGTATTTCTATTTTGGCAAGTGAATTTTTCCCCAGAACAAAATACATGTTTTGGCGGACACTATTATACTTTGCCAGCCAGTGCTGCGACACTAGATTCAGGGTATTGCTATTTTGGCAATTGAATTTCACCTCAGATCAAAATATACCCTGTCACAGAGAGAATTAAACTAGGCCTGCAACTGCTGGAACACGAGATTCAGGGTATTGGTATTTTGGCAATTGAATTTCACCCCAGAACAAAATATATTTTTTGGTGAACAATATTATACTTTGCCAGCCAGTGCTGGGACACCAGATTCAGGGTATTGCTATTTTGGCAATGGAATTGCACCCGAGAACAAAATATACCCTGTCACAGAGAGATTTAAACTAGGCCTGCAACTGCTGGAACACCAAATTCAAAGTATTGGTATTTTGGCAAGTGAATTTCACCTCAGATCAAAATATATGTTTTGTCAAACAATATTATACTTTGCCAGCCAGTGCTGGGACATCAGATTCGGCGAATTGCAATTTTGACAATTGAATTTCACCCCAGAACAAAATATATGTTTTGGAGGACACTATTATACTTTGACAGCCAGTGCTGGGACACCAGATTCAGGGTATTGCTATTTTGGCAATGGAATTGCACCCGATAACAAAATATACCCTGTCACAGAGAGAATTTAACTAGGCCTGCAACTTCTGAAACACCAGATTCAGGGTATTGGTATTTTGGCAATTGAATTTAACCCCAGAACAAAATATATTTTTTGGTGGACACTATTATACTTTGACAGCCAGTGCTGGGACACCAGATTCAGGGTATTGCTATTTTGGCAAGTGAATTTTACCCTAGAACAAAATATATGTTTTTACGGACACTATTATACTTTGTCAGCAAGTGATGGGACACCAGATTCAGGGTATCGGAATTTTGGCAATTGAATTTCACCCCAGAATAATATATATATTTTCGCGGACAATATTATACTTTGCCAGCCAGTGCTTGGACACCAGATTCAGGGTATTTCTATTTTGGCAAGTGAATTTTTCCCCAGATCAAAATACATGTTTTGGCGGACACTATTATACTTTGCCAGCCAGTGCTGGGACACCAGATTAAGGGTATTGCTATTTTGGCAATTTAATTTTACCTCAGATCAAAATATACATTTTGGGAAACAATATTGTACTTTGCCAGCCAGTCCTGGGACACCAGATTCAGGGTATTGCTATTTTAGCAATTAAATTTCACCTCAGAACAAAATATATGTTTTGGAAGACAATATTATACTTTGCCAGCCAGTGCTGGGACACCAGATTCAGGTTATTGCTATTTTGGCAAGTGAATTTTACCCCAGAACAAAATATATGTTTTGGTGGACACTATTATAATTTGCCAGCCAGTGCTGGGACACCAGATTCAGGGTATTGCAATTTTGGCAATTGAATTTCACCCCAGAACAAAATATATGTTTTTGCGAACAATATTATACTTTGCCAGCCAGTGCTGGGACTCCAGATTCAGGGTATTTCTATTTTGGCAAGTGAATTTTTCCCCAGAACAAAATATATGTTTTGGCGGACACTATTATACTTTGCCAGGCAGTGCTGGGACACCAGATTTAGGGTATTGCTATTTTGGCAATTGAATTTCACCTCAGATCAAAATATACGTTTTGGCAAACAATATTATACTTTGCCAGCCAGTGCTGCGACACCAGATTCAGGGTATTGCTATTTTGGCAATTGAATTTCACCTCAGATCAAAATATACCCTGTCACAGAGAGAATTAAACTAGGCCTGCAACTGCTGGAACACCAGATTCAGGGTATTGGTATTTTGGCAATTGAATTTCACCCCAGAACAAAATATATTTTTTGGTGGACACTATTATACTTTGACAGCCAGTGCTGGGACACCAGATTCAGGGTATTGCTATTTTGGCAAGTGAATTTTACCCCAGAACAAAATATATGTTTTTGCGGACACTATTATACTTTGCCAGCCAGTGCTGGGACACCAGATTCAGGGTATTGCTATTTTGGCAATGGAATTGCACTCGAGAACAAAATATACCCTGTCACAGAGAGATTTAAACTAGGCCTGCAACTGCTGGAACACCAAATTCAGAGTATTGGTATTTTGGCAAGTGAATTTCACTTCAGATCAAAATATATGTTTTGTCAAACAATATTATACTTTGCCAGCCAGTGCTGGGACATCAGATTCGGCGAATTGCAATTTTGGCAATTGAATTTCACCCCAGAACAAAATATATGTTTTGGAGGACACTATTATACTTTGACAGCCAGTGCTGCGACACCAGATTCAGGGTATTGCTATTTTGGCAATGGAATTGCACCCGAGAACAAAATATACCCTGTCACAGAGAGATTTAAACTAGGCCTGCAACTGCTGGAACACCAAATTCAGAGTATTGGTATTTTGGCAAGTGAATTTCACCTCAGATCAAAATATATGTTTTGTCAAACAATATTATACTTTGCCAGCCAGTGCTGGGACATCAGATTCGGCGAATTGCAATTTTGACAATTGAATTTCACCCCAGAACAAAATATATGTTTTGGAGGACACTATTATACTTTGACAGCCAGTGCTGGGACACCAGATTCAGGGTATTGCTATTTTGGCAATGGAATTGCACCCGAAAACAAAATATACCCTGTCACAGAGAGAATTAAACTAGGCCTGCAACTTCTGAAACACCAGATTCAGGGTATTGGTATTTTGGCAATTGAATTTAACCCCAGAACAAAATATATTTTTGGTGGACACTATTATACTTTGACAGCCAGTGCTGGGACACCAGATTCAGGGTATTGCTATTTTGGCAAGTGAATTTTACCCTAGAACAAAATATATGTTTTTACGGACACTATTATACTTTGCCAGCAAGTGATGGGACACCAGATTCAGGGTATCGGAATTTTGGCAATTGAATTTCACCCCAGAATAATATATATATTTTCGCGGACAATATTATACTTTGCCAGCCAGTGCTTGGACACCAGATTCAGGGTATTTCTATTTTGGCAAGTGAATTTTTCCCCAGAACAAAATACATGTTTTGGCGGACACTATTATACTTTGCCAGCCAGTGCTGGGACACCAGATTAAGGGTATTGCTATTTTGGCAATTTAATTTTACCTCAGATCAAAATATACATTTTGGGAAACAATATTGTACTTTGCCAGCCAGTCCTGGGACACCAGATTCAGGGTATTGCTATTTTAGCAATTAAATTTCACCTCAGAACAAAATATATGTTTTGGAGGACAATATTATACTTTGCCAGCCAGTGCTGGGACACCAGATTCAGGTTATTGCTATTTTGGCAAGTGAATTTTACCCCAGAACAAAATATATGTTTTGGTGGACACTATTATAATTTGCCAGCCAGTGCTGGGACACCAGATTCAGGGTATTGCAATTTTGGCAATTGAATTTCACCCCAGAACAAAATATATGTTTTTGCGAACAATATTATACTTTGCCAGCCAGTGCTGGGACACCAGATTCAGGGTATTTCTATTTTGGCAAGTGAATTTTCCCCAGAACAAAATATATGTTTTGGCGGACACTATTATACTTTGCCAGGCAGTGCTGGGACACCAGATTTAGGGTATTGCTATTTTGGCAATTGAATTTCACCTCAGATCAAAATATACGTTTTGGCAAACAATATTATACTTTGCCAGCCAGTGCTGCGACACCAGATTCAGGGTATTGCTATTTTGGCAATTGAATTTCACCTCAGATCAAAATATACCCTGTCACAGAGAGAATTAAACTAGGCCTGCAACTGCTGGAACACCAGATTCAGGGTATTGGTATTTTGGCAATTGAATTTCACCCCAGAACAAAATATATTTTTTGGTGGACACTATTATACTTTGATAGCCAGTGCTGGGACACCAGATTCAGGGTATTGCTATTTTGGCAAGTGAATTTTACCCCAGAACAAAATATATGTTTTTGCGGACACTATTATACTTTGCCAGCCAGTGCTGGGACACCAGATTCAGGGTATTGCTATTTTGGCAATGGAATTGCACTCGAGAACAAAATATACCCTGTCACAGAGAGATTTAAACTAGGCCTGCAACTGCTGGAACACCAAATTCATAGTATTGGTATTTTGGCAAGTGAATTTCACTTCAGATCAAAATATATGTTTTGTCAAACAATATTATACTTTGCCAGCCAGTGCTGGGACATCAGATTCGGCGAATTGCAATTTTGGCAATTGAATTTCACCCCAGAACAAAATATATGTTTTGGAGGACACTATTATACTTTGACAGCCAGTGCTGCGACACCAGATTCAGGGTATTGCTATTTTGACAATGCAATTGCACCCGATAACAAAATATACCCTGTCACAGAGAGAATTAAACTAGGCTTGCAACTGCTGGAACACCAGATTCAGGGTATTGGTAATTTGGCAATTGAATTTCACCCCAGAACAAAATATATTTTTTGGTGGACACTATTATACTTTGACAGCCAGTGCTGGGACACCAGATTCAGGGTATTGCTATTTTGGCAAGTGAATTTTACCCCAGAACAAAATATATGTTTTTGCGGACACTATTATACTTTGCCAGCCAGTGCTGGGACACCAGATTCAGGATATTGCAATTTTCGTAATTGAATTTCACCCCAGAATAAAATATATATTTTCGCAGACAATATTATACTTTGCCAGCCAGTGCTGGGACACCAGATTCAGGGTATTTCTATTTTGGCAAGTGAATTTTTCCCCAGAACAAAATACATGTTTTGGCGGACACTATTATACTTTGCCAGCCAGTGCTAGGACACCAGGTTCAGGGTATTGCTATTTTGGCAATTTAATTTCACCTCAGATCAAAATATACGTTTTGGCAAACAATATTATACTTTGCCAGCCAGTGCTTGGACACCAGATTCAGGGAATTGCAAGTTTGGCAATTGAATTTCGCCCCAGAACAAAATATATGTTTTGGCGGACACTATAATACTTTGACAGCCAGTGCTGGGACACCAGATTCAGGGTATTGCTATTTTGGCAATGGAATTGCACCCAAGATCAAAATATACCCTGTTACAGAGAGATTTAAACTAGGCCTGCAACTGCTGGAACACCAAATTCCGGGTATTGTTATTTTGGCAAGTGAATTTTACCCCAGAACAAAATATATGTTTTGGCGGACACTATTATAATTTGCCATCCAGTTCTGGGACAGTAGATTCAGGGTATTGCAATTTTGGCAATTGAATTTCACCCCAGAACAAAATATATGTTTTGTCGGACACTATTATACTTTGACAGCCAGTGCTGGGACACCAGATTCAGGGTATTGCTATTTTGGCAAATGCATTTTACCCCAGAACAAAATATTTGTTTTTTCTGACACTATTCTACTTTGCCAGCCAGTGCTGGGACACCAGATTCAGGGTATTGCAATTTTGTCAATTGAATTTCACACCAGAAAAAAATATATGTTTTCGCACACAATATTATACTTTGCCAGCCATAGCTGGGACACCAGATTCAGAGTATTGCTATTTTGGCAATTGATTTTTACCCCAGAACAAAATATATGTTTTAGCGGACACTATTATACTTTGCCAGCCAGTGCTGGGACACCAGATTCAGGGTATTGGTATTTTGGCAATTGAATTTCACACCAGAACAAAATATATGTTTTGACGGACACTATTATACTTTGCCAGCCAGTTCTGGGACACCAGATTCAGGGTATTTCTATTTTGGCAAGTTAATTTTTCCCCAGAACAAAATATATGTTTGGCGGACACTATTATACTTTGCCAGCCAGTGCTGGGACACCAGATTCAGGGTATTGCTATTTTGGCAAGTGAATTTTACCCCAGAACAAAATATCTGTTTTTGCAGACACTATTATACTTTGCTAGCCAGTGCTAGGACACCAGATTCAGGATATTGCAATTTTGGTAATTGAATTTCACCCCAGAATAAAATATATATTTTCGCGAACAATATTATACTTTGCCAGCCAGTGCTGGGACACCAGATTCAGGGTATTTCTATTTTGGCAAGTGAATTTTTCCCCAGAACAAAATACATGTTTTGGCAGACACTATTATACTTTGCCAGCCAGTGCTGGGACACCAGATTCAGGGTATTGCTATTTTTGCAATTTAATTTCACCTCAGATCAAAATAAACGTTTTGGGAAACAATATTATACTTTGCCAGCAAGTGCTGGGACACCAGATTCAGGGAATTGCAATTTTGGCAATTGAATTTTGCCACAGAACAAAATATATGTTTTGGCGGACACTATAATACTTTGACAGTAAGTGCTGGGACACCAGATTCAGGGTATTGCTATTTTGGCAATGGAATTGCACCCGAGAACAAAATATACCCTGTCACCGAGAGATTTAAACTAGGCCTGCAACTGCTGGAACACCAAATTCAGGGTATTGGCATTTTGGCAAGTGAATTTCACCTCAGATCAAAATATATGTTTTGACAAACAATATTATACTTTGCCAGCCAGTGCTGGGACACCAGATTCGTCGAATTGCAATTTTGGCAATTGAATTTCACCCCAGAACAAAATATATGTTTTGGCGGACACTATTATACTTTGACAGCCAGTGCTGGGACACCAGATTCAGGGTATTGCTATTTTGGCAAATGTATTTTACCCCAGATCAAAATATATGTTTTTGCTGACACTATTATACTTTTCCAGCCAGTGCTTGGACACCAGATTCAGGGTATTGCAATTTTGTCAATTGAATTTCACACCAGAAAAAAATATATGTTTTCGCGCACAATATTATACTTTGCCAGCCATTGCTGGGACACCAGATTCAGAGTATTGCTATTTTGGCAATTGATTTTTACCCCAGAACAAAATATATGTTTTAGCGGACACTATTATACTTTGCCAGCCAGGGCTGGGACACCAGATTCAGGGTATTGGTATTTTGGCAATTGAATTTCACACCAGAACAAAATATATGTTTTGACGGACACTATTATACTTTGCCAGCCAGTGCTGCGACACCAGATTCAGGGTATTGCTATTTTGGCAATTAAATTTCAACTCAGATCAAAATATACCCTGTCACAGAGAGAATTAAACTAGGCCTGCAACTGCTGGAACACGAGATTCAGGGTATTGGTATTTTTGCAATTGAATTTCACCCCAGAACAAAATATATGTTTTGGTGGACACTATTATAATTTGCCAGCCAGTGCTGGGACACCAGATTCAGGGTATTGCAATTTTGGCAATTGAATTTCACCCCAGAACAAAATATATGTTTTCGCGAACAATATTATACTTTGCCAGCCAGTGCTGGGACACCAGATTCAGGGTATTTCTATTTTGGCAAGTGAATTTTTCCCCAGAACAAAATATATGTTTTGGCGGACACTATTATACTTTGCCAGGCAGTGCTGGGACACCAGATTTAGGGTACTGCTATTTTGGCAATTGAATTTCACCTCAGATCAAAATATACGTTTTGGCAAACAATATTATACTTTGCCAGCCAGTGCTGCGACACCAGATTCAGGGTATTGCTATTTTGGCAATTGAATTTCACCTCAGATCAAAATATACGTTTTGGCAAACAATATTATACTTTGACAGCCAGTGCTGGGACACCAGATTCAGGGTATTGCAATTTTGGCAATGGAATTGCACCCGATAACAAAATATACCCTGTCACAGAGAGAATTAAACTAGGCTTGCAACTGCTGGACCACCAGATTCAGGGTATTGGTATTTTGGCAATTGAATTTCACCCCAGAACAAAATATATTTTTGGGTGGACACTATTATACTTTGACAACCAGTTCTGGGACACCAGATTCAGGGTATTGCTATTTTGGCAAGTGAATTTTACCCCAGAACTAAATATATGTTTTTGCGGACACTATTATACTTTGCCAGCCAGTGCTGGGACACCAGATTCAGGATATTGCAAGTTTGGTAATTGAATTTCACCCCAGAATAAAATATATATTTTCGCGGACTATATTATACTTTGCCAGCCAGTGCTGGGACACCAGATTCAGGGGATTTCTATTTTGGCAAATACATTTTACCCCAGATCAAAATATATGTTTTTGCTGACACTATTCTACTTTTCCAGCCAGTGCTGGGACACCAGATTCAGGGTATTGCAATTTTGTCAATTGAATTTCACACCAGAAAAAAATATATGTTTTCGCGCACAATATTATAATTTGCCAGCCATTGCTGGGACACCAGATTCAGAGTATTGCTATTTTGGCAATTGATTTTTACCCCAGAACAAAATATATGTTTTAGCGGACACTATTATACTTTGCCAGCCAGGGCTGGGACACCAGATTCAGGGTATTGGTATTTTGGCAATTGAATTTCACACCAGAACAAAATATATGTTTTGACGGACACTATTATACTTTGCCAGCCAGTTCTGGGACACCAGATTCCAGGGTATTTCTATTTTGGCAAGTGAATTTTTCCCCAGAACAAAATATATGTTTTGGCGGACACTATTATACTTTGCCAGCCAGTGCTGGGACAACAGATTCAGGGTATTGCTATTTTGGCAATTGAATTTCACCCCAGAACAAAATATATTTTTTGGTGGACACTATTATTCTTTGCCAGCCAGTGCTGGGACACCAGATTCAGGGTATTGCTATTTTGGCAAGTGAATTTTACCCCAGAACAAAATATATGTTTTTGCGGACACTATTATACTTTGCTAGCCAGTGCTGGGACACAAGATTCAGGATATTGCAATTTTGGTATTTGAATTTCACCCCAGAATAAAATATATATTTCCTGAACAATATTATACTTTGCCAGCCAGTGCTGGGACACCAGATTCAGGTTATTGCTATTTTGGCAATTTAATTTCACCTCAGATCAAAATATACGTTTTGGGAAACAATATTATACTTTGCTAGCAAGTGCTGGGACACCAGATTCAGGGAATTGCAATTTTGGCAATTGAATTTTGCCCCAGAACAAAATATATGTTTTAGCGGACACTATAATACTTTGACAGTAAGTGCTGGGACACCAGATTCAGGGTATTGCTATTTTGGCAATGGAATTGCACCCGAGAACAAAATATACCCTGTCACAGAGAGATTTAAACTAGGCCTACAACTGCTGGAACACCAAATTCAGGGTATTGGTATTTTGGCAAATGAATTTCACCTCAGATCAAAATATATGTTTTGGCAAACAATATTATACTTTGCCTGCCAGTGCTGGGACACCAGAATCGTCGAATTGCAATTTTGGCAATTGAATTTCACCCCAGAACAAAATATATGTTTTTGCTGACACTATTATACTTTTCCAGCCAGTGCTGGAACACCAGATTCAGGGTATTGCAATTTTGTCAATTGAATTTCACACCAGAAAAAAATATATGTTTTCGCGCACAATATTATACTTTGCCAGCCATTGCTGGGACACCAGATTCAGAGTATTGCTATTTTGGCAATTGATTTTTACCCCAGAACAAAATATATGTTTTAGCGGACACTATTATACTTTGCCAGCCAGGGCTGGGACACCAGATTCAGGGTATTGGTATTTTGGCAATTGAATTTCACACCAGAACAAAATATATGTTTTGACGGACACTATTATACTTTGCCAGCCAGTTCTGGGACACCAGATTCAGGGTATTTCTATTTTGGCAAGTGAATTTTTCCCCAGAACAAAATATATGTTTTGGCGGACACTATTATACTTTGCCAGCCAGTGCTGGGACACCAGATTAAGGGTATTGCTATTTTGGCAATTGAAATTAGCCTCAGATCAAAATATATGTTTTGGCAAACAATATTATACTTTGCCAGCCAGTGCTGGGACACCAGATTCGGCGAATTGCAATTTTGGCAATTGAATTTCACCCCAGAACAAAATATATTTTTTGGTGGACACTATTATACTTTGACAGCCAGTGCTGGGACACCAGATTCAGGGTATTGCTATTTTGGCAAGTGAATTTTACCCCAGAACAAAATATATATTTTCGCGGACAATATTATACTTTTCCAGCCAGTGCTGGGACACCAGATTCAGGATATTGCAAGTTTGGTAATTGAATTTCACCCCAGAATAAAATATATATTTTCGCGGACAATATTATACTTTGCCAGCCAGTGCTGGGACACCAGATTCAGGTTATTGCTATTTTGGCAATTTAATTTCACCTCAGATCAAAATATACGTTTTGGGAAACAATATTATACTTTGCCAGCCAGTGCTGGGACACCAGATTAAGGGAATTGCAATTTTGGCAATTGAATTTCGCCCCAGAACAAAATATATGTTTTGGCGGACACTATTATACTTTGACAGCCAGTGCTGGGACACCAGATTCAGGGTATTGCTATTTTGGCAATGGAATTGCACCCGAGAACAAAATATACCCTGTCACAGAGAGATTTAAACTAGGCCTGCAACTGCTGGAACACCAAATTCAGGGTATTGGTATTTTGGCAAGTGAATTTCACCTCAGATCAAAATATATGTTTTGGCAAACAATATTATACTTTGCCAGCCAGTGCTGGGACACCAGATTCGGCGAATTGCAATTTTGGCAATTGAATTTCACCCCAGAACAAAATATATGTTTTGGCGGACACTATTATACTTTTACAGCCAGTGCTGGGACACCAGATTCAGGGTATTGCTATTTTGGCAATGGAATTGCACCCGATAACAAAATATACCCTGTCACAGAGAGAATTAAACTAGGCTTGCAACTGCTGGACCACCAGATTCAGGGTATTGGTATTTTGGCAATTGAATTTCACCCCAGAACAAAATATATTTTTGGGTGGACACTATTATACTTTGCCAGCCAGTGCTGGGACAACAGATTCAGGGTATTGCTATTTTGGCAATTGAATTTCACCCCAGAACAAAATATATTTTTGGTGGACACTATTATACTTTGCCAGCCAGTGCTGGGACACCAGATTCAGGGTATTGCTATTTTGGCAAGTGATTTTTACCCCAGAACAAAATATATGTTTTTGCGGACACTATTATACTTTGCTAGCCAGTGCTGGGACACCAGATTCAGGGTATTTCTATTTTGGCAAGTGAATTTTTCCCCAGAACAAAATACATGTTTTGGCGGACACTATTATACTTTGCCAGCCAGTGCTGGACACCAGATTCAGGGTATTGCTATTTTGGCAATTTAATTTCACCTCAGATCAAAATATACGTTTTGGGAAACAATATTATACTTTGCCAGCAAGTGCTGGGACACCAGATTCAGGGAATTGCAATTTTGGCAATTGAATTTTGCCCCAGAACAAAATATATGTTTTGGCGGACACTATAATACTTTGACAGTAAGTGCTGGGACACCAGATTCAGGGTATTGCTATTTTGGCAATGGAATTGCACCCGAGAACAAAATATACCCTGTCACAGAGAGATTTAAACTAGGCCTGCAACTGCTGGAACACCAAATTCAGGGTATTGGTATTTTGGCAAATGAATTTCACCTCAGATCAAAATATATGTTTTGGCAAACAATATTATACTTTGCCAGCCAGTGCTGGGACACCAGATTCGTCGAATTGCAATTTTGGCAATTGAATTTCACCCCAGAACAAAATATATGTTTTGGCGGACACTATTATACTTTGACAGCCAGTGCTGGGACACCAGATTCAGGGTATTGCTATTTTGGCAAATGCATTTTACCCCAGATCAAAATATATGTTTTTGCTGACACTATTATACTTTTCCAGCCAGTGCTGGGACACCAGATTCAGGGTATTGCAATTTTGTCAATTGAATTTCACACCAGAAAAAATATATGTTTTCGCGCACAATATTATACTTTGCCAGCCATTGCTGGGACACCAGATTCAGAGTATTGCTATTTTGGCAATTGATTTTACCCCAGAACAAAATATATGTTTTAGCGGACACTATTATACTTTGCCAGCCAGGGCTGGGACACCAGATTCAGGGTATTGGTATTTTGGCAATTGAATTTCACACCAGAACAAAATATATGTTTTGACGGACACTATTATACTTTGCCAGCCAGTTCTGGGACACCAGATTCAGGGTATTTCTATTTTGGCAAGTGAATTTTTCCCCAGAACAAAATATATGTTTTGGCGGACACTATTATACTTTGCCAGCCAGTGCTGGGACACCAGATTCAGGGTATTGCTATTTTGGCAATTGAATTTCACCTCAGATCAAAATATATGTTTTGGCAAACAATATTATACTTTGCCAGCCAGTGCTGGGACACCAGATTCGGCGAATTGCAATTTTGGCAATTGAATTTCACCCCAGAACAAAATATATTTTTGGTGGACACTATTATACTTTGACAGCCAGTGCTGGGACACCAGATTCAGGGTATTGCTATTTTGGCAAGTGAATTTTACCCCAGAACAAAATATATATTTTCGCGGACAATATTATACTTTGCCAGCCAGTGCTGGGACACCAGATTCAGGATATTGCAAGTTTGGTAATTGAATTTCACCCCAGAATAAAATATATATTTTCGCGGACAATATTATACTTTGCCAGCCAGTGCTGGGACACCAGATTCAGGTTATTGCTATTTTGGCAATTTAATTTCACCTCAGATCAAAATATACGTTTTGGGAAACAATATTATACTTTGCCAGCCAGTGCTGGGACACCAGATTCAGGGAATTGCAATTTTGGCAATTGAATTTCGCCCCAGAACAAAATATATGTTTTGGCGGACACTATAATACTTTGACAGCCAGTGCTGGGACACCAGATTCAGGGTATTGCTATTTTGGCAATGGAATTGCACCCGAGAACAAAATATACCCTGTCACAGAGAGATTTAAACTAGGCCTGCAACTGCTGGAACACCAAATTCAGGGTATTGGTATTTTGGCAAGTGAATTTCACCTCAGATCAAAATATATGTTTTGGCAAACAATATTATACTTTGCCAGCCAGTGCTGGGACACCAGATTCGGCGAATTGCAATTTTGGCAATTGAATTTCACCCCAGAACAAAATATATGTTTTGGCGGACACTATTATACTTTTACAGCCAGTGCTGGGACACCAGATTCAGGGTATTGCTATTTTGGCAATGGAATTGCACCCGATAACAAAATATACCCTGTCACAGAGAGAATTAAACTAGGCTTGCAACTGCTGGACCACCAGATTCAGGGTATTGGTATTTTGGCAATTGAATTTCACCCCAGAACAAAATATATTTTTGGGTGGACACTATTATACTTTGCCAGCCAGTGCTGGGACAACAGATTCAGGGTATTGCTATTTTGGCAATTGAATTTCACCCCAGAACAAAATATATTTTTGGTGGACACTATTATACTTTGCCAGCCAGTGCTGGGACACCAGATTCAGGGTATTGCTATTTTGGCAAGTGATTTTTACCCCAGAACAAAATATATGTTTTTGCGGACACTATTATACTTTGCTAGCCAGTGCTGGGACACCAGATTCAGGGTATTTCTATTTTGGCAAGTGAATTTTTCCCCAGAACAAAATACATGTTTTGTCGGACACTATTATACTTTGCCAGCCAGTGCTGGACACCAGATTCAGGGTATTGCTATTTTGGCAATTTAATTTCACCTCAGATCAAAATATACGTTTTGGGAAACAATATTATACTTTGCCAGAAAGTGCTGGGACACCAGATTCAGGGAATTGCAATTTTGGCAATTGAATTTTGCCCCAGAACAAAATATATGTTTTGGCGGACACTATAATACTTTGACAGTAAGTGCTGGGACACCAGATTCAGGGTATTGCTATTTTGGCAATGGAATTGCACCCGAGAACAAAATATACCCTGTCACAGAGAGATTTAAACTAGGCCTGCAACTGCTGGAACACCAAATTCAGGGTATTGGTATTTTGGCAAATGAATTTCACCTCAGATCAAAATATATGTTTTGGCAAACAATATTATACTTTGCCAGCCAGTGCTGGGACACCAGATTCGTCGAATTGCAATTTTGGCAATTGAATTTCACCCCAGAACAAAATATATGTTTTGGCGGACACTATTATACTTTGACAGCCAGTGCTGGGACACCAGATTCAGGGTATTGCTATTTTGGCAAATGCATTTTACCCCAGATCAAAATATATGTTTTTGCTGACACTATTATACTTTTCCAGCCAGTGCTGGGACACCAGATTCAGGGTATTGCAATTTTGTCAATTGAATTTCACACCAGAAAAAATATATGTTTTCGCGCACAATATTATACTTTGCCAGCCATTGCTGGGACACCAGATTCAGAGTATTGCTATTTTGGCAATTGATTTTTACCCCAGAACAAAATATATGTTTTAGCGGACACTATTATACTTTGCCAGCCAGGGCTGGGACACCAGATTCAGGGTATTGGTATTTTGGCAATTGAATTTCACACCAGAACAAAATATATGTTTTGACGGACACTATTATACTTTGCCAGCCAGTTCTGGGACACCAGATTCAGGGTATTTCTATTTTGGCAAGTGAATTTTTCCCCAGAACAAAATATATGTTTTGGCGGACACTATTATACTTTGCCAGCCAGTGCTGGGACACCAGATTCAGGGTATTGCTATTTTGGCAATTGAATTTCACCTCAGATCAAAATATATGTTTTGGCAAACAATATTATACTTTGCCAGCCAGTGCTGGGACACCAGATTCGGCGAATTGCAATTTTGGCAATTGAATTTCACCCCAGAACAAAATATATTTTTGGTGGACACTATTATACTTTGACAGCCAGTGCTGGGACACCAGATTCAGGGTATTGCTATTTTGGCAAGTGAATTTTACCCCAGAACAAAATATATATTTTCGCGGACAATATTATACTTTGCCAGCCAGTGCTGGGACACCAGATTCAGGATATTGCAAGTTTGGTAATTGAATTTCACCCCAGAATAAAATATATATTTTCGCGGACAATATTATACTTTGCCAGCCAGTGCTGGGACACCAGATTCAGGTTATTGCTATTTTGGCAATTTAATTTCACCTCAGATCAAAATATACGTTTTGGGAAACAATATTATACTTTGCCAGCCAGTGCTGGGACACCAGATTCAGGGAATTGCAATTTTGGCAATTGAATTTCGCCCCAGAACAAAATATATGTTTTGGCGGACACTATAATACTTTGACAGCCAGTGCTGGGACACCAGATTCAGGGTATTGCTATTTTGGCAATGGAATTGCACCCGAGAACAAAATATACCCTGTCACAGAGAGATTTAAACTAGGCCTGCAACTGCTGGAACACCAAATTCAGGGTATTGGTATTTTGGCAAGTGAATTTCACCTCAGATCAAAATATATGTTTTGGCAAACAATATTATACTTTGCCAGCCAGTGCTGGGACACCAGATTCGGCGAATTGCAATTTTGGCAATTGAATTTCACCCCAGAACAAAATATATGTTTTGGCGGACACTATTATACTTTTACAGCCAGTGCTGGGACACCAGATTCAGGGTATTGCTATTTTGGCAATGGAATTGCACCCGATAACAAAATATACCCTGTCACAGAGAGAATTAAACTAGGCTTGCAACTGCTGGACCACCAGATTCAGGGTATTGGTATTTTGGCAATTGAATTTCACCCCAGAACAAAATATATTTTTGGGTGGACACTATTATACTTTGCCAGCCAGTGCTGGGACAACAGATTCAGGGTATTGCTATTTTGGCAATTGAATTTCACCCCAGAACAAAATATATTTTTTGGTGGACACTATTATACTTTGCCAGCCAGTGCTGGGACACCAGATTCAGGGTATTGCTATTTTGGCAAGTGATTTTTACCCCAGAACAAAATATATGTTTTTGCGGACACTATTATACTTTGCTAGCCAGTGCTGGGACACCAGATTCAGGGTATTTCTATTTTGGCAAGTGAATTTTTCCCCAGAACAAAATACATGTTTTGTCGGACACTATTATACTTTGCCAGCCAGTGCTGGACACCAGATTCAGGGTATTGCTATTTTGGCAATTTAATTTCACCTCAGATCAAAATATACGTTTTGGGAAACAATATTATACTTTGCCAGAAAGTGCTGGGACACCAGATTCAGGGAATTGCAATTTTGGCAATTGAATTTTGCCCCAGAACAAAATATATGTTTTGGCGGACACTATAATACTTTGACAGTAAGTGCTGGGACACCAGATTCAGGGTATTGCTATTTTGGCAATGGAATTGCACCCGAGAACAAAATATACCCTGTCACAGAGAGATTTAAACTAGGCCTGCAACTGCTGGAACACCAAATTCAGGGTATTGGTATTTTGGCAAATGAATTTCACCTCAGATCAAAATATATGTTTTGGCAAACAATATTATACTTTGCCAGCCAGTGCTGGGACACCAGATTCGTCGAATTGCAATTTTGGCAATTGAATTTCACCCCAGAACAAAATATATGTTTTGGCGGACACTATTATACTTTGACAGCCAGTGCTGGGACACCAGATTCAGGGTATTGCTATTTTGGCAAATGCATTTTACCCCAGATCAAAATATATGTTTTTGCTGACACTATTATACTTTTCCAGCCAGTGCTGGGACACCAGATTCAGGGTATTGCTATTTTGGCAATTGAATTTCACACTCAGATCAAAATATATGTTTTGGCAAACAATATTATACTTTGCCAGCCAGTGCTGGGACACCAGATTCGTCGAATTGCAATTTTGGCAATTGAATTTCACCCCAGAACAAAATATATGTTTTGGCGGACACTATTATACTTTGACAGCCAGTGCTGGGACACCAGATTCAGGGTATTGCTATTTTGGCAAGTGAATTTTACCCCAGAACAAAATATATATTTTCGCGGACAATATTATACTTTGCCAGCCAGTGCTGGGACACCAGATTCAGGATATTGCAAGTTTGGTAATTGAATTTCACCCCAGAATAAAATATATATTTTCGCGGACAATATTATACTTTGCCAGCCAGTGCTGGGACACCAGATTCAGGTTATTGCTATTTTGGCAATTTAATTTCACCTCAGATCAAAATATACGTTTTGGGAAACAATATTATACTTTGCCAGCCAGTGCTGGGACACCAGATTCAGGGAATTGCAATTTTGGCAATTGAATTTCGCCCCAGAACAAAATATATGTTTTGGCGGACACTATAATACTTTGACAGCCAGTGCTGGGACACCAGATTCAGGGTATTGCTATTTTGGCAATGGAATTGCACCCGAGAACAAAATATACCCTGTCACAGAGAGATTTAAACTAGGCCTGCAACTGCTGGAACACCAAATTCAGGGTATTGGTATTTTGGCAAGTGAATTTCACCTCAGATCAAAATATATGTTTTGGCAAACAATATTATACTTTGCCAGCCAGTGCTGGGACACCAGATTCGGCGAATTGCAATTTTGGCAATTGAATTTCACCCCAGAACAAAATATATGTTTTGGCGGACACTATTATACTTTTACAGCCAGTGCTGGGACACCAGATTCAGGGTATTGCTATTTTGGCAATGGAATTGCACCCGATAACAAAATATACCCTGTCACAGAGAGAATTAAACTAGGCTTGCAACTGCTGGACCACCAGATTCAGGGTATTGGTATTTTGGCAATTGAATTTCACCCCAGAACAAAATATATTTTTGGGTGGACACTATTATACTTTGCCAGCCAGTGCTGGGACAACAGATTCAGGGTATTGCTATTTTGGCAATTGAATTTCACCCCAGAACAAAATATATTTTTGGTGGACACTATTATACTTTGCCAGCCAGTGCTGGGACACCAGATTCAGGGTATTGCTATTTTGGCAAGTGATTTTTACCCCAGAACAAAATATATGTTTTTGCGGACACTATTATACTTTGCTAGCCAGTGCTGGGACACCAGATTCAGGGTATTTCTATTTTGGCAAGTGAATTTTTCCCCAGAACAAAATACATGTTTTGGCGGACACTATTATACTTTGCCAGCCAGTGCTGGACACCAGATTCAGGGTATTGCTATTTTGGCAATTTAATTTCACCTCAGATCAAAATATACGTTTTGGGAAACAATATTATACTTTGCCAGCAAGTGCTGGGACACCAGATTCAGGGAATTGCAATTTTGGCAATTGAATTTTGCCCCAGAACAAAATATATGTTTTGGCGGACACTATAATACTTTGACAGTAAGTGCTGGGACACCAGATTCAGGGTATTGCTATTTTGGCAATGGAATTGCACCCGAGAACAAAATATACCCTGTCACAGAGAGATTTAAACTAGGCCTGCAACTGCTGGAACACCAAATTCAGTGTATTGGTATTTTGGCAAATGAATTTCACCTCAGATCAAAATATATGTTTTGGCAAACAATATTATACTTTGCCAGCCAGTGCTGGGACACCAGATTCATCGAATTGCAATTTTGGCAATTGAATTTCACCCCAGAACAAAATATATGTTTTGGCGGACACTATTATACTTTGACAGCCAGTGTTGGGACACCAGATTCAGGGTATTGCTATTTTGGCAAATGCATTTTACCCCAGATCAAAATATATGTTTTTGCTGACACTATTATACTTTTCCAGCCAGTGCTGGGACACCAGATTCAGGGTATTGCAATTTTGTCAATTGAATTTCACACCAGAAAAAAATATATGTTTTCGCGCACAATATTATACTTTGCCAGCCATTGCTGGGACACCAGATTCAGAGTATTGCTATTTTGGCAATTGATTTTTACCCCAGAACAAAATATATGTTTTAGCGGACACTATTATACTTTGCCAGCCAGGGCTGGGACACCAGATTCAGGGTATTGGTATTTTGGCAATTGAATTTCACACCAGAACAAAATATATGTTTTGACGGACACTATTATACTTTGCCAGCCAGTTCTGGGACACCAGATTCAGGGTATTTCTATTTTGGCAAGTGAATTTTTCCCCAGAACAAAATATATGTTTTGGCGGACACTATTATACTTTGCCAGACAGGGCTGGGACACCAGATTCAGGGTATTGGTATTTTGGCAATTGATTTTCACACCAGAACAAAATATATGTTTTGACGGACACTATTATACTTTGCCAGCCAGTTCTGGGACACCAGATTCAGGGTATTGCTATTTTGGCAAGTGAATTTTACCCCAGAACAAAATATATGTTTTTGAGGACACTATTATACTTTGCCAGCCAGTGCTGGGACACCAGATTCAGGATATTGCAATTTTGGTAATTGAATTTCACCCCAGAATAAAATATATATTTTCGCGGACAATATTATACTTTGCCAGCCAATGCTGGGACTCCAGATTCAGGATATTGCAAGTTTGGTAATTGAATTTCACCCCAGAATAAAATATATATTTCCGCGTACAATATTATACTTTGCCAGCCAGTGCTGGGACACCAGATTCAGGTTATTGCTATTTTGGCAATTTAATTTCACCTCAGATCAAAATATACGTTTTGGGAAACAATATTATACTTTGCCAGCCAGTGCTGGGACACCAGATTCAGGGAATTGCAATTTTGGCAATTGAATTTCGCCCCAGAACAAAATATATGTTTTGGCGGACACTATAATACTTTGACAGCCAGTGCTGGGACACCAGATTCAGGGTATTGCTATTTTGGCAATGGAATTGCACTCGAGAACAAAATATACCCTGTCACAGAGAGATTTAAACTAGGCCTGCAACTGCTGGAACACCAAATTCAGGGTATTGGTATTTTGGCAAGTGAATTTCACCTCAGATCAAGATATATGTTTTGGCAAACAATATTATACTTTGCCAGCCAGTGCTGGGACACCAGATTCGGCGAATTGCAATTTTGGCAATTGAATTTCATCCCAGAACAAAATATATGTTTTGGCGGACACTATAATACTTTGACAGCCAGTGCTGGGACACCAGATTCAGGGTATTGCTATTTTGGCAATGGAATTGCACCCGAGAACAAAATATACCCTGTCACAGAGAGATTTAAACTAGGCCTGCAACTGCTGGAACACCAAATTCAGGGTATTGGTATTTTGGCAAGTGAATTTCACCTCAGATCAAAATATATGTTTTGGCAAACAATATTATACTTTGCCAGCCAGTGCTGGGACACCAGATTCGGCGAATTGCAATTTTGGCAATTGAATTTCACCCCAGAACAAAATATATGTTTTGGCGGACACTATTATACTTTGACAGCCAGTGCTGGGACACCAGATTCAGAGTATTGCTATTTTGGCAATGGAATTGCACCCGATAACAAAATATACCCTGTCACAGAGAGAATTAAACTAGGCTTGCAACTGCTGGACCACCAGATTCAGGGTATTGGTATTTTGGCAATTGAATTTCACCCCAGAACAAAATATATTTTTGGGTGGACACTATTATACTTTGACAACCAGTGCTGGGACACCAGATTCAGGGTATTGCTATTTTGGCAAGTGAATTTTACCCCAGAACTAAATATATGTTTTTGCGGACACTATTATACTTTGCCAGCCAGTGCTGGGACACCAGATTCAGGATATTGCAAGTTTGGCAATTGAATTTCACCCCAGAATAAAATATATGTTTTGCGTGGACTATATTATACTTTGCCAGCCAGTGCTGGGACACTAGATTCAGGGGATTTCTATTTTGGCAAGTGAATTTTTCCACAGAACAAAATTCATGTTTTGGCTGACACTAATATACTTTGCCAGCCAGTGCTGGGACACCAGATTCAGGGTATTGCTATTTTGGCAATTTAATTTCACCTCAGATCAAAATATACGTTTTGGGAAACAATATTATACTTTGCCAGCCAGTGCTGGAACACTAGATTCAGGGTATTGCAATTTTGGCAATTGAATTTCACCCCAGAACAAAATATATGTTTTGTCGGACACTATTATACTTTGACAGCCAGTGCTGGGACACCAGATTCAGGGTATTGCTATTTTGGCAAGTGATTTTTACCCCAGAACAAAATGTATGTTTTGGTGGACACTATTATACTTTGCCAGCCAGTGCTGGAACACCAGATTCAGGGTATTGCTATTTTGGCAAGTGATTTTTACCCCAGAACAAAATATATGTTTTTACGGACACTATTATACTTTGCCAGCCAGTGCTGGGACACCAGATTCAGGGTATTGCTATTTTGGCAAATGAATTTTACCCCAGAACAAAATATATGTTTTGGTGGAAAATATTATACTTTGCCAGCCAGAGCTGGGACACCAGATTCATGGTATTTCTATTTTTGCAAGTGAATTTTACTCCAGAACAAAATATATGTTTTGGCGGACAATATTATACTTTGCCCTACAGTGCTGGGACACCAGATTCAGTTTATTGCTATTTTGGCCAGTGAATTTTACCCCAGAACAAAATATATGTTTTGGAGCACACTATTATAATTTGCCAGCCAGTGCTGGGACACCAGATTCAGGGAATTGCAATTTTGGCAATTGAATTTCACCCCAGAACAAAATATATGTGTTGGCGGACACTATTATACTTTGACAGCCAGTGCTGGGACACCAGATTCAGGGAATTTCTATTTTGGCAATGGAATTGCACCCGAGAACAAAATATACACTGTCACAGAGAGAATTAAACTAGGCCCGCAACTGCTGGAACACCAAATTCAGTGTATTGGTATTTTGGCAATAGAATTTCACCCCACAGCAAAATATATTTTTGGGTGGACACTGTTATACTTTGACAGCCAGTGCTGGGACACCAGATTCACAGTATTGCAATTTTGGCAATTGAATTTCACCCCAGAACAAAATATATGTTTTGGCGGACACTATTATAATTTGCCAGCCAGTGCTGGGACACCAGATTCAGGGTATTGCAATTTTGGCAATTGAATTTCACCCCAGAACAAAATATATGTTTTGTCGGACACTATTATACTTTGACAGCCAGTGCTGGGACACCAGATTCAGGGTATTGCTATTTTGGCAAGTGATTTTTACCCCAGAACAAAATGTATGTTTTGGTGGACACTATTATACTTTGCCAGCCAGTGCTGGAACACCAGATTCAGGGTATTGCTATTTTGGCAAGTGATTTTTACCCCAGAACAAAATATATGTTTTTACGGACACTATTATACTTTGCCAGCCAGTGCTGGGACACCAGATTCAGGGTATTGCTATTTTGGCAAATGAATTTTACCCCAGAACAAAATATATGTTTTGGTGGAAAATATTATACTTTGCCAGCCAGAGCTGGGACACCAGATTCATGGTATTTCTATTTTTGCAAGTGAATTTTACCCCAGAACAAAATATATGTTTTGGCGGACAATATTATACTTTGCCCTACAGTGCTGGGACACCAGATTCAGTTTATTGCTATTTTGGCCAGTGAATTTTACCCCAGAACAAAATATATGTTTTGGAGCACACTATTATAATTTGCCAGCCAGTGCTGGGACACCAGATTCAGGGAATTGCAATTTTGGCAATTGAATTTCACCCCAGAACAAAATATATGTGTTGGCGGACACTATTATACTTTGACAGCCAGTGCTGGGACACCAGATTCAGGGAATTTCTATTTTGGCAATGGAATTGCACCCGAGAACAAAATATACACTGTCACAGAGAGAATTAAACTAGGCCCGCAACTGCTGGAACACCAAATTCAGTGTATTGGTATTTTGGCAATAGAATTTCACCCCACAGCAAAATATATTTTTGGGTGGACACTGTTATACTTTGACAGCCAGTGCTGGGACACCAGATTCACAGTATTGCAATTTTGGCAATTGAATTTCACCCCAGAACAAAATATATGTTTTGGCGGACACTATTATAATTTGCCAGCCAGTGCTGGGACACCAGATTCAGGGTATTGCAATTTTGGCAATTGAATTTCACACCAGAACAAAATACATGTTTTCACGGACAATAGTATACTTTGCCAGCCATTGCTGGGACACCAGATTCAGAGTATTGCTATTTTGGCAATTGATTTTTACCCCAGAACAAAATATATGTTTTGGCGGACACTACTATACTTTGCCAGCCAGTGCTGGGACACCAGATTCAGGGTATTGCTATTTTAGCAATTAAATTTAACCTCAGAACAAAATCTATGTTTTGGCGGACAATATTATACTTTGCCAGACAGTGCTTTGACACCAGATTCAGGTTATTGATATTTTGGCAAGTGAATTTTACCCCAGAACAAAATATATGTTTTGGCGGACACTACTATACTTTGCCAGCCAGTGCTGGGACACCAGATTCAGGGTATTGCTATTTTAGCAATTAAATTTCACCTCAGAACAAAATATATGTTTTGGCGGACAATATTATACTTTGCCAGACAGTGCTGTGACACCAGATTCATGTTATTGCTATTTTGGCAAGTGAATTTTACCCCAGAACAAAATACATGTTTTGGCGGACACTATTATAATTTGCCAGCCAGTGCTGGGACACCAGATTCAGGGTATTGCAATTTTGTCCATTGAATTTCACACCAGAAAAAAATATATGTTTTCGCGCACAATATTATACTTTGCCAGCCATTGCTGGGACACCAGATTCAGAGTATTGATATTTTGGCAATTGATTTTTACCCCAGAACAAAATATATGTTTTAGCAGACACTATTATACTTTGCCAGCCAGTGCTGGGACACCAGATTCAGGGTATTGGTATTTTGGCAATTGAATTTCAAACCAGAACAAAATATATGTTTTGACGGACACTATTATACTTTGTCAGCCAGTGCTGGGACACCAGATTCAGGGTATTTCTATTTTGGCAAGTGAATTTTTCCCCAGAACAGTCCAAGACAGGCTCCAGTCACCTGGGAGGTTTTAGGTGCAGGTTTTAGGTGGACATCAGTCCAGCCGCAAGACAAGTGACGTCAGGCTTCCAGGCCGTCTGCGAGTAGCATAGTCCAGAATCACCAGGATATGTTGGTGACCCCTAGCAGACTTCGGTACGGGTCCGACCAGATCCATGGCAATACGCTCGAATGGGACCTCAATTATTGGGAGAGGGACCAGGGGACTTCTGTAATGCGGCTGGGGGCTATTTACCTGACAGGTCGGACAGGACTTACAGAACTCCTCTACTTCCTTAAACAAACCGGGCCAGTAAAATCGCTGTAGTACGCGGCCCTGCGTTTTCTGCCACCCCATGTGCCCCCCAAGAACATGTTGGTGGGCAAGCTCCATCACAAGCTTGCGATATGCGGTGGGCACCACCAACTGTTCAACGGGCTCACCTCGGATTTGGTTCACCCGATACAACATATCCTGAAGAACAATAAATCGTTGGAACATTAACTCAGCCCCAGGTTTCTGGGGTTTACCATCAATCATTACAACACTTTCCCAGGCCCTGGTTAGGGTTTGGTCCCGGTGTTGTGCGGTCCCGAAATTTTCCCCGGAGACATTGAGGTCTGCCAACTCAGGTCCCGGTGGCAAGTCCTCCGTGTCTCCCACCATTACACTCAGTGGGGTTGTCTCCCCCTCTACCGCTGGAGCAGTGGTCACCCCTACCGCTGGCCCTTCAGATTCGGGCTCCCAGGGTTCTGGCCTTCCAGTGGTATCAGGCCACTCTACTAGGGTTACCCCTGTCTCGGGTCCATCAGATACCTTTATTGCCGGCCACAGCGCCGGAAAACCTGGGAAGTCTCTCCCAAGTATCAGTTCGTGTGGGAGTTTAGTAGTGACAGCCACCTCGTGGGTTCACTTACCAGCCGCTGTGGACAAAGTCACTAGTGCAGTGGGGTAGTCTTTTAGGTCTCCGTGGATGCACAGGACCCCGATTTTACGGCCGGTATACTCCACAGGCCGTACCAGGGCAGCCCTTACCAGGGAGACTAGACTCCCGGAGTCCAGCAGGGCCACCGCCAGAGAATCTCCCACCTCTATCTGACACAGATGGTTATTGTCCTGCACCTCACTGGTGCCAGTTGCACACAGCTTCCGTGCAGTCAGGGAGTGGCGATAGCCGTAGTTCCCTTCCATCGGCTCACCCCGATGCGGACAGTCGGCCCTGATGTGGCCTGGCTCCTGACACCTCCAGCATACCACGGGAGGCGGATCCGCAGGGGGTACATTCCGTGCAGGCCTCTCTGTCACCGGACGTCGGAACTGGGGTGGAGGCCTCCGGGGTTTGACTGACCCCTTCCCAGCAAGACTCCCCTGCAGGTTTCTGGTGGCCTCGTAACGCTCCACCAGGTCGACCATCTCCAGGGCACATACCGGAGACGCCTGGCCGACCCAGTGCTGGAGGGGATAAGGCAGGGCCCTCCAAAAGATGTCGGCCAGCAGACGGTCCAGCATAGCAGCCGGACTTAGAACCTCAGGCTGCAGCCACTTTTGCAACCTGTGCAGCAACTCATAGTACTGCGGCCTGGCGGGTTCAGCCGCTTTAAAGTCCCACTGGTGGACCCGCTGAGCCCGGACCAACACGTTTACCCCCAGTCTGGCCAGGATCTCCCCTTCACCGTGGGGTAATCAGCAGCCTGGTCATCTGATAGGTCAAAAAACCTGCTGGGGTCCGGATGCCAGGAACGGAGCGACCACCTCGGCCCACTGGTCACGGGTAACTTCTCCTCACGGCTACCTTCTCAAAGACCGCCAGATACGTCTCCACGTCGTCCGAAGGGGTCATCTTTGGGATCGCCGCACGGACCGCTTTCCGGGCATCATGGTCGTGGTGGGATGCTCCTGCAGCTTTTAACGCCATCACGTGCTGTAGCAGTAGCTGGTTGGTCTCCTGCTGCTGCAGGTTAGCCTCCACAAGGGCTTTTACAACTGCCTCCATTGTGTCAGGGAACACAGGCTGCAACTTTGCCGGCCTAATATAGGACATCCAGTCGTGCCCAGCAGAAACAAAAATTTTCGGCGTTCACGCCAGCCTCACTGCGCATGCCCGCATCCGACACCAAATGTGGGAGTCGCTCTGGTAGATAGCGGTGCGGGTGCAGTACAGAGGCAAACAAGGAGTCCAGAAAGTGCAATAACCAGTGTTTTATTCACACTTTGCACAAAATAAACAATAAACAGTCTCTTGGTGTTAGTTCACACACATAAGAAATCATGAGGAAAAACAAGACAGTCCAAAACAGGCTCCAGTCACCTGGGAGGTTTTAGGTGCAGGTTCGCACCTGGCTATCAGTCCAGCCGCAAGACAAGCGACGTCAGGCTTCCAGGCCGTCTGCACTCCTCCTTGCTGGGCTCTTGCTTCCAGCCCAGAGAACTCCCAAACTCAAATGATTCCGCAGCCTTACAGCAGCTCCAGGACAATCACACCCTCAGCTGCTGAGGAGGCTGCCTTTTCAAGGCCCGGATAAAGTCCGACCTAGACCGTGGGGAGTAGGCACCCACCCAACTCTTTGCCTACTCCCAGTAAGAGCCGGCCCGGATTGGCTTTGCAGCCAAACTAAGTATCAAATTGTCAAGCAGCACTAGCTGCTGCTGACACAAAAAACCCGGCTCTTACCTCACCGAGGCCAGGAACCTCGGTGACACATACCTCCCGTTGACAACGGTACCTTGCACCTTACCACAATATATTTATATATACATACACATATACACATACCCATACACACATACACACATACACATACATATACATATACATACACACATACATACATGTATATGTACACATACATATAACTCTAGTTGGTAATATATAGTAGTAGATAAGGAATAAATCCTGGGTAAATTTCATATAATTGTTATGTGAGGGATGATGTCTCATCCGATTAATAACAATCAATTTGGGAAGTTTACCTTTGAGAACGGGTCAGCAAGTGCTGACACGGCCGCTCAATGTTCAAGCACGTGGAGAAGACGCCGACTCCTGTACGGGGGCGCGCGTCTTGCTGGAGGAGATAAGAGGGAAGACAGGGAGCTAGCCGCGCTGTGATAGGCTGCTCCTGTCAGGGGGCGTGGCCGGAGAGCGATCTGCTAGTTGTGCTTGAAGTAGAGGAGGGAGCTGGACCCGTAGTGTCATTAACAGCTCCGGATGATGCTGAGGGTTTGGGTGCGATGCGATGCTGTGAAGGGATGCTGGACCTAATTGAATAAATTAATGAATAAAGACTAATGGGATTGGTATGATGTGACTTGATGTGTTGTGGTATAAACAGTCGATTATGCCTAGGTGAAAAAACTTGCGCAAGAGTGGCTTACCTGGATCGTAAAGAAGGGATTGTTGTATTAAGATGGTATTCTAAATAAATAATTAATGTGACATGGTGAACAGAATTTAATATAGTAATGGTGAAAATGGACAAATAAATAAAGATACAAAAAAAAAAAAAAAAGGGCCTAATTCATGTCATAGGGGTCAAGCTATGGGGCTTGAATACATATTGTGATGAGGCCACCGGGTGCGATATGTGATGGCCCGATTAAGATCACAAAGGATGGAATCTGGTAGGGGGGGAGGGGGGGAAGGGGGGAAGGGGGGGGGGTTTGGTTGCGTTCCAGGTAACGGCTTGGGCTGACATCAGAAACATTTGCTTTCCAAACTTTCATTCAGGCCGTATGGTTCAAGAGTTTGAAGTTTGAAAATTCAAAACATTTCTCGTTTTTGGAGTATTCGGAATCTGTTTGGTGCGTCGGCAGGAATCGCTTCAATCGGTGTGATTTTTAATTTTGAGAAATCTTTATCATGAACTGATAGGAAATGACGGGATACTCCGTGTTTTAAAAACCCTCTTGTCACGTTCCATCTATGTTTGTTGAGACGTTCCCTGAGGGTTTGGATTGTTCGTCCAATGTACTGGAGGCCACAGGTACATTCTATCATGTAGATGATGTAGAATGAAGAACAATTGAAAAATTCTTTTATATCAAATTTTTCACCTGTGGAATTGCTGGTGAAGGTATGTACTCGATGTGAAATGTTCTCACAACATTTACAAAGAGAGTGGCCACATTTAAAGCTCCCAATCAGACTGGGAAACATTCCTAATTCTTCTTTTCGGCTACTATTTCTTTCCTTTCTCTTCTTCTTCAGACGGCTGGGTGTGAGTATATTTCTGATGGTCTTTGCCCTTCTGAAAGTGATATGTGGTTTGGGTGGTATTATGCTGCTGAGATATGGATCGTTGATCAGTAAATGCCAGTGTTTCCCAAAGATTGTACGGAGAGTCCCATGGTTAGAGTTATAGGTGGTTATGAATGATGACTGGCGGTTAACCGTGGTGTTGTCTTTCTGCTCGGGGTTGCTATCTTTCTTTTTAGGTTGCAAACTTTCTTCTTGATTAAGTCTATTGGCCCGGAGAAAAGCGTTTTCCACAAGATTTTTGGGGTAATTCTTCTGAATAAATCTTGATTTCAGGATTTCGCTTTGTGCGTGGAAAATCTCCGTGTTGGTGCAATTCCTCCTGATTCGTTTGAATTGACTAAACGGTACATTTCGCTTCCAGTTTTTGTAGTGAGCGCTTCGATAATCGATGTAAATATTCCTGTCAACCTTTTTGAAAAAGGTTTTGGAGTGAATTATGTTGTTTTCTATATAGAGGACCAGATCGAGATATTCTATGGAGGATGTGGAGATTGTTGCTGTAAAGGAAAGATTAGAAGAGTTGGAATTTAGATGGGAAATGAAGTCTTCGGCTTTTTCTTTTGACCCATCCCAAATCAGGATTAAGTCATCAATGTATCGTTTATACAGAATGATGTTTTTGGTCCAGTGGGGATCGTTGAGAATGTGGGACTCTTCAAATATGCCCATATATAAATTGGCAAAACTTGGCGCAAAGCGCGTCCCCATTGCGGTCTCAAAAGAGAATACGTTATTTGACAAAATGAAGCGGATGGCGTCTAGGATGAACTTTTTGTGTTCCGGTGAAAGTTGGTTGTCTGTAGATAAGTATTGGCTGCTAGTGTTGATTCCTTCTTCATGAGGGATATTGGAATAAAGCGACGTTACATCCAGGGTGAGCCAAAGGTAGGTGGGTTTCCATTTGATTCCTTTTAATAATGTAATTAGCTGAGATGCGTCACGGAGATATGATGGAAGTTCCAATACGTATTTTTGAAGGTACAGGTCCACGTAATGAGAGAGATTACATGTCAGGGAATTAATCCCAGAGATAATGGGTCTCCCTGGGGGGTTTTGTATGTCCTTATGGACCTTCGGCAAGTGGTAGAAGAATGCCATATTGGGGTGTTCGACCGATATGTATTCTTTTTCTTTCTTCGTTAAGATTCCCCTGTCCTCGGCTTCTTTTAATAGAGTGTTAAGGTTCTTTACATCTTCTTTCAGGGGGTTGGTGGTGAGCAATTCGTAATAAAGAGGGTCATTCAGAATTCTATTTGCTTCATTGATGTAATCTGTTCGGTGTTGTAGAACTATTCCTCCACCCTTATCTGCGCTCCTAATAATTAGGTTTTCATTTTCGCTCAGTTCCTTAAGTGCCGTTTTTTCTTCTCTCGAGAGATTGTTCGGGATCCTGGTGTTTTTGTTCGCATTTTTGTTTGTATTCATATTACTTTTATTTCTATTTATATCTCTCATCTCTTTGGCTACTAGTGAGAAAAAGGTGTTCAAATGGTTCCCTCTATGGTGGGTGGGATTGAAAGTGGATTGTGGTTTCAAGTTTGTATGGATCGTTATATCCTCCGTTTCTTTATGTACGGTAGACGGATTCTCCACCTTTGGTCCAGGATTGATGGCGAAGTGTCTTAGTAAAGTGAGTTTTCTAATAAATCTGTTGAGATCTACAAAGAGTTGAAACTCATTAAATTTGCTGTCTGGGCAGAAAGATAGTCCTCTCATGAGGACTGAAGTTTGCGCTGTGGTCAAATGGAAGCCTGAGAGATTGAAGATCTTTACTGTGTGGTTGTTTTGTTTCTTTTTAAGTTCTGGGTGTTCGGAATCATTCTTTCCCAGTTCTTTGATCGATCTTCTGTTAAAGTGTCTCTTAGTCCCTCCCCTGCATCCTCTTCTGTATTTTTTCTTTTTAGTCCTTGTAATGGTGGTTTCGGTAGAGGTTTGAAAAAGTCCGATATTACTGACGTTCCTCCGGAGGGTTGTTTTATGGCGTATGTTGCCTGTTGTGTCAGAGATGGGGGAAGCGACTGGTTGGTGGTTTGGAGTGAGGTTGTCTGAAAGTCTTCTGGAGGACTGACGTTATGTACTGTAACAAGGGAATCTTCAAAGATGGATGATTCATTAAGTGGAGACTTGGAAGTAACAGTTACAGATGGAAAGGAGGTAGGTGGTAGGTTGAGGGGACAACCTTCTGGGAGGTCCGAAGGGGAGAACTGTGTTGGATTGGTGACTTGACGTGGTGGGATGGACGGTGGGGTGAACCAGATTGGAATGTCTGCTTGGGGCAGTTCAAATTTTTGGGGGAGCAGAGTGGCGCTGATCCCAGTGGGGATGATGGGGTGTTCAGGTATATGGGTCTTGAGGTGGGTGGTATGTTTGGTGGGTTGTGGCACACTAATATGTGTGCCTATTTTGGGGCGAGTTGCTGGTGTATTTCCAAGAGGTTTTGCGGGGGTTGTTTTATTAGTAATATTATTATTAATATTGTTGGTAATAATAGGGCCTACTTTGGATCGGGTGTATGTTCGGGTCCCTGAGTGGTTATTGTGCTGTTTAGGTGAATTCTTGTTAATATTATTATTAGTATTACTAGGCAAATTCGGTGCTTGTGGCTGTTTGTTTCTTTTTGTTGGTATTACAGGCTCCTTGTTCTTATTGAGCCAAAATTTAATATTTCCATGTAAGAAGTCTCCTCTATCTCTAGATAGTTTGGTGGTCTTTCTGTTTATAATCTCTCGCTCGTGGTGGAGCAAGCGACTTGTGATCAGTCTATCAAGTTTGATATAGTCTGTGTGTGTTTTATGTTCTAATAGCTGGGTGGTTAGTATGCTGATTCGTTCTTTAATTGTTTCACACAAGGTTTCCCGTTTTTTACATAACAATTCTATTATGCCTCTTGCACATTCAAGCATGTAGTCGTCCCAGTTTTTTGTAAACACTGGGTCATTTTTAAAAGGGCTTTTAAGTCTTAAGCGTAAGCCATGGGGTACTATGGCTTCCTGCAGGTACACTCTAAGGAGAAGAAGATCCAGATGGTGCTGGATTTCCTCTCTAAGGATGTTCTCTAGCTGGAAGAAGAGAGATGTTAGTTCCTTGGAGCTGATTTTCTGTTCTGTGGGCATCGTGGTTTGTTCTTTATCTTTGTTAGGTGGGTTCTCTTCGTGGATGGTCCAGATGTGGGTTAGCCTCTGTCTTTCATGGAGACGATGTTGGCTGTAATCCATGTTCTTTCGATAGATGGGTCGTAACTAGTTATTTGGACGTTACCTAGAGCCGCCGTATCTCGGAGTCAAATATGTATGACTCTTAACCTGAGTACTCAGGGCAATACAGCAATTAATGGCACATGGAGAGATAAAAGGCGCTCATAGGGTGATATCGTCAGAGCTGGTTAGATAAGTTAAATGTGTGGTGTTGCTCACCTATTCGGGTTGTGTTAATTGGACACAACCCCAGTGCAGGTGTACAGTGAGGATGACCAGAATGCGATTGTTGGTGCAGCCTAGGCTTTGTCCGGGGCCTTGTGGCGGTGGCCAGTCCACCAGTTTGGCTCGAAAAGGAGTTGAGGAAAGCGTAAGAGCTAGCAGATCAGACGCAGGACTGCCAGGGGCGCACTCAAACGATCAGATGATGTAGTTCAGGTTGACTTTATTAATTAGACGACGCGTTTCGGGGTAACATACCCCTTTCTCAAGTCTAAAAGATATATACAATATTCATGTGCACGGCTGATAAAAGACTAGTGTGTAATCAGTGAATAGAAAAAATATATAAAATATATAAAAGTATATATATATAAATAACTATAACAATACAACAATACGAGAAATACAATAGATAAAGGACTTAATCAAGAAGAAAGTTTGCAACCTAAAAAGAAAGATAGCAACCCCGAGCAGAAAGACAACACCACGGTTAACCGCCAGTCATCATTCATAACCACCTATAACTCTAAACATGGGACTCTCCGTACAATCTTTGGGAAACACTGGCATTTACTGATCAACGATCCATATCTCAGCAGCATAATACCACCCAAACCACATATCACTTTCAGAAGGGCAAAGACCATCAGAAATATACTTGCACCCAGCCGTCTGAAGAAGAAGAGAAAGGAAAGAAATAGTAGCCGAAAAGAAGAATTAGGAATGTTTCCCAGTCTGATTGGGAGCTTTAAATGTGGCCACTCTCTTTGTAAATGTTGTGAGAACATTTCACATCGAGTACATACCTTCACCAGCAATTCCACAGGTGAAAAATTTGATATAAAAGAATTTTTCAATTGTTCTTCATTCTACATCATCTACATGATAGAATGTACCTGTGGCCTCCAGTACATTGGACGAACAATCCAAACCCTCAGGGAACGTCTCAACAAACATAGATGGAGCGTGACAAGAGGGTTTTTAAAACACGGAGTATCCCGTCATTTCCTATCAGTTCATGATAAAGATTTCTCAAAATTAAAAATCACACCGATTGAAGCGATTCCTGCCGGCGCACCAAACAGATTCCGAATACTCCAAAAACGAGAAATGTTTTGGATTTTCAAACTTCAAACTCTTGAACCATACGGCCTGAATGAAAGTTTGGAAAGCAAATGTTTCTGATGTCAGCCCAAGCCGTTACCTGGAGCACAACCAAACCCCTTCCCCCTTCCCCCTCCCCCTACCAGATTCCATCCTTTGTGATCTTAATCGGGCCATCACATATCGCACCCGGTGGCCTCATCACAATATGTATTCAAGCCCCATAGCTTGACCCCTATGACATGAATTAGGCCCTTTTTTTTTGTATCTTTATTTATTTGTCCATTTTCACCATTACTATATTAAATTCTGTTCACCATGTCACATTAATTATTTATTTAGAATACCATCTTAATACAACAATCCCTTCTTTACCATCCAGGTAAGCCACTCTTGCGCAAGTTTTTTCACCTAGGCATAATCGACTGTTTATACCACAACACATCAAGTCACATCATACCAATCCCATTAGTCTTTATTCATTCATTTATTCAATTAGGTCCAGCATCCCTTCACAGCATCTCATCGCACCCAAACCCTCAGCATCATCCGGAGCTGTTAATGACACTACGGGTCCAGCTCCCTCCTCTACTTCAAGCGCAACTAGCAGATCGCTCTCCGGCCACGCCCCCTGACAGGAGCAGCCTATCACAGCGCGGCTAGCTCCCTGTCTTCCCTCTTATCTCCTCCAGCAAGACGCGTGCCCCCGTACAGGAGTCGGCGTCTTCTCCACGTGCTTGAACATTGAGCGGCCATGTCAGCACTTGCTGACCCGTTCTCAAAGGTAAACTCTCCAACTTGATTGTTATTAATCGGATGAGACATCATCCCTCACATAACAATTATATGAAATTTACCCAGGATTTATTCCTTATCTACTACTATATATTACCAACTAGAGTTATATGTATGTGTACATATACATGTATGTATGTGTGTATGTATATGTATATGTATGTGTATGTATGTGTGTATGGGTATGTGTATGTATATATATATGTATGTATATGTATGTATGTAGGAGTGTGCATATGTGTATGTATGTGTGTATGTATGTACATATATGTGTATATATGTGTGTGTGTGTGTCTATGTGTGTATGTATGTATATATATATGTATGTATGTATGTATGTGTATGTATGTGTGTATGTTTGTATGTGTATATGTATGTATATATATGTGTATATATATATTCATATTGATATTAGTAATCATCGACATCACAAAACATTTCGCTTCATAACAAAGATCTGTTAGCATTACTTTGATCTATTATGGTGTAGAATCCACCAGAGATAGAGAAATATATATATAGATTTATTGATATCAAATTTTGATTGACACTACCAACATTAGTACCATTGATGCAAACGCTACTCCCTAACTTCATGTTATAATACAAACTAAATACTATTGTTCCTTACTGCTCCAGATCGAACAAAGGCCCTACAATCCCCAGACCGTGGTGTAAGAACGAAACAAATTTTAAGGTACCATTGACTATCTACGTCACGATAAATCATTTATACACTTAAACAATAATTATATCTCCTAGTCGTGTGGAAAAGACAGAATAGTTAATACCTACTCCTGCCCAATAAATATTCCATTAGGGAGTAATTTATATAAAGAAACTTCCTTTCTATGATTTTTATTCATTTTTAATTAATTTTAGATAACTGTAGATGTATGAACACGTGTATATATACATTTACGAACATGGATTTAAGTATAAAGTCCTTTATCTATTGTATTTCTCGTATTGTTGTATTGTTATAGTTATTTATATATATATATATTTTTATATATTTAGAAACAAAGAAGATGGTGAACCGCACTGCTTGTGAGTCGCTTGGTGTGCCCGTGGTATAGAGAGGGACTTCTACTCTCCGAATGCATAAAAATGAAAACCAAGTCCACGGCACCACCTTCGATAAACTGTGTCTTTATTTCACCAAGGGCAATGTTTCGGTTTTCCCAATGAAACCGTCCTCAAGCCAGTGATACAACAAATGTCGTGCTACAAACATTTATAGGGGTGTGTTCATTACATCATTAAACAGTAATTAATCGTGCAATTCATTACAAAACATGATTAAAGTGAATAAATAAAGTAAAAATTAATAAAAAGGTGCTGAGTGAATACGAAATATATACTAAAAAAAGTTTACATAATGTGCCAATACAGTATCTCCGATATAGCGGGGTATAAAAATATACCTAACTAAAGTGCATAATCCATCACAGGTGACAATAGTTAAAACATAATTAAAAACAATTCATAAACTCTGACCGGGTCTCGTGGCGTACATGATGCATTGGCGTGGGGTAGAGCATTATGCGCATGCGTGAGTATGCATCGCGTAATCCCATCCCATCGGCTAATAACGCGATAGTACGTATTTCCTGTCAATGGAATGCAGCAGTATACGTATATCCGGTGTGTGGAACGCAAATCTGAAGTGCAATCGGCGGCGCCATTTTTGAGTATACAAATGTTTAATTTCAGTGCGCAGCCATATTGTGGTAGTTTTAGATGCTAGGTCACCAAGAAGTTCATATAGGTATGGTTATGGGCGGATCACAGTATGTTCCTAAAAGTTCGAACAGTAAGACAAAGAATAAAAAAATATAAATAGTGAAAAGTTATTCCTATGTAAATGTAAATCTTTATCCCCAAAAAATTATTTATAGAAGCGCCAGATATCTCACCCCAAAAAAAAGGGGGGGGGGAAAGAGGCATCAAAAAATAGAGATAGTTGTCACATCCCGAGTGTGTATAACAAATACACAAACTCAGGATGTGTCATACATATCTCAATTTATCGTGAATATAGATATAGCAATAATAAATAATATTGCGATCCTCACAAAACCATACAAAAATTTCTCTTCACGTCTGCCTATGTGAAGAAAGGAGTTCTGCATCATGTATTCCAGATTCCCGTACATGCAAAAGATTCACGGTTTCATATATAATCTTGTTCTATGAAAAAGAAAAAAATAATCATAATAGTATAGTATCAATAAATATTGTTACAGTTGTATCAAAATCCACACACAGTACTATCAGTGGAAAGAATACTGAATGACAAACAATGATGACATACTAGCAAATCCAGGGTCTAAATTCGATATTCAAGCCATTAGGCTGTAATGAGTTTAATTTCATGATCCATTGCATTTCCTTCTTTTTAAGGGACTGGACCCGGTCCCCACCTCTCCGCGCCAACGGGACATGGTCCACCAGCATCCACTTCAGATCACTCTCACCATGACCAGACTCAGAGAAATGCCTCGAAACAGGTAAATCCTTGCGTTCTTTTCTAATGGTGTATCGATGGTAATTTAAGCGTGTCTTAAATTCTGTGGTGGTCTCACCAACATACAATAAATTGCATGGGCACCATACAATGTAAATGACATGTGTTGATTGACAAGTAAGGTAATGATTGATGTTAAATCGTTGTTGGGTATTGGGGTGTACAAAAAAAGACCCTCTATGAATAAGTTTACAATTTACACAACGTAGACATGGAAAACAGCCCTTTTTAGGGGCCTTCAAGAATGTTTCTTTGATAGATCTAAGCGGGCCAACATCTGCCCGGACTAGTCTATCAGCGAGGTTATTAGAGCGTCTGTAGGACATGATTGGTGTTGTTCTGAAAGCTGAACTGTTGCCTAGGCCATATTTCAAAATCGGCCAATGTTTTAAAATAATCTGTTTAATATGTCCACTATCAGTTGTATATGTGCTCACAAACGGAACCCGCTGATCATTTTTATTTTTTTGCCTAAAAGTGTCAAGAAGTTCATTACGGTCAGTGATCTCCAGTTTTTGTTTGTGTGCCTGTAATAGCCCACGTGGATAGCCTCGTTGTTGACCATTGACATAGATTGAATGGTCTGATTCAGTTCTGTTGGAGTGCTAACAATTCGTTTTGCTCTCAAAAACTGGCTGTATGGCAGTGATTTGACCATAGGTCTTGGATGTGCACTGGTATAATGTAATATGGTGTTGCAATCAGTAGGTTTTGTGTAAATATTTGTTTCAATTTTATTATCTTTTATCCTTACCAAGGTGTCTAAAAATGACATCTGTGTTGTAGAAAAAGAAAAAGTAAATTTTATGTCTTCATCCACCATATTGAGAAAGTCAAAAAATGCACATAACGTATCCTCTGTGTGTGTCCAAATAAAGAAAATATCATCTATGTATCTCAACCACCCCAGAACATGTCTGAAGTGGTGGGATACATAGATGTATTTCTCCTCCAGATGCGCGACCGTCAAATTAGCATAAACCGGCGCCACGTTCGAACCCATCGCCGTGCCGCGCATCTGGAGGAAAAAATCATCACCAAAAAGGAAATAATTATTTGTCAACAAGGCATGTAAAAGTTGCAATAGGAAATCTTGGCACTCTTTGCTATACTGTGTGGTGTCAAGGCAGTCCTTGACCGCTGTAATCCCCAGATCATGTCTGATACTGGTATAAAGCGAGTTAATGTCCAAAGAAACCAAAATTGCACCCTGTGGTAAAGTAAGATCCTGTATTTGGGACAAAAAATCCGATGTGTCCCGAATATAGGATCTAGTTACTGTTACATGTTCACGCAACACCTTGTCTAGAAAGACTGAGGTGTTACTGAATAAAGAGTCCCTAGCAGAGACAATGGGTCGTCCAGGAGGTTCCATGAGATTTTTATGGATTTTAGGAAGTAAATATAGAACGGGAGTCCTCGGATTTGCAACTGTAAGGAACTCCCTAAGTGGTTCATCTATGAGACCTCCTGTTGTACCCATGTCAAGTAGATGTTTAATCTTTCTTTCTATTTCCCATCTGGGATCATGGTTAAGTTTCTGATAAACAGTAGTGTCAGAAAGCTGTCTCTGTGCTTCCCGTATATATTTCTCTGTATCCATGACCACGACCGCACCACCCTTATCAGCAGATTTGATGGTGAGGCCGTGGTCATGAATCAGGTAATTAAGGGCATTTTTTTCATCAAGAGTGACATTGTGAGAAAAATCACCCTTGGTCTGGGTGTTCTTTAGTTTGTTAAATTCTTTCAACACAGAAGCAACATAAGCATTAATCGCATCAGGACATGTTGGTGGAACGAAGTCACTTTTGTTATACAACCCAAAGTCCTTAATAGATAATTCAGTTTGTCTAGATGTAGAGATATCAAATGTCCTGTCTTGAAACCAGGATCTGAGTTTTAGTCTCCGAAAGAAATGATGTAAATCAATTTCCACCTGTAACCAGTCCGTTCTTTGAGTAGGACAAAAGCTCAAACCCTTGGACAAAATAGACAGTTCATCGTTAGTTAAAGCATGTGAGGAGATATTTACCACGGTCTGTTGTTGCTGCGCTTCTGGAGTGGACGTTTCCTTGTATTCCTTCCACTTGCGGTGTTTTTTTCTTCCACCTCTCCGGGTCCGTTTCCTAAGGGAACAGTAGGAGCTGGAGATAAAAAACTGTCCTGGGTCGTTAGTGGTTCACTTCTCTTCATTGTCATTCTCCTAGTCGATTTGTCTGTATACGATACATTGTATTTGGCACCAGTCCAATTGTAAATCGATCCGGACTTATAATCTGCCATATCACGTTGCCATTTACCACGCTTTGTTTCTTGAGTCTCCTCATATAGTTTATCCAAGTATACTTTCTGTTTGGCAATATAATTTTCAAAATCCTCCTTGTTCAATGCTGTTTTTAATGTTTCCTCAGCTAACCAAGTCTGGGTGTTCACATCCTCTAGATCACGCTGTAGGAACTCCATATTTAGCAAAATAAGGTCCATAGAGAATCTATTAGCAATGGACTCATATTTAGTGCGAAAATCAGCATTCTGCATGTACATTGTTGGTTGGCAATGTGTACGTAGACCTCTGGGGATACGGTTAACTTTATAGTATTCCCCCAGGGTAATTAAGTGCAGTCCCAAAGTCACACATCTTTTTTTAGATATTTCATATGATCTTTTTACCTCCATAGTTGATGGTATAGATAAGAAGCTGGCGTCCCCTTTGTAGCCATCCAGTATTCTTTCCACCTCTTCCTGGGTGTAGGAAAAAAGATTTGGTGAAATGTCTCCATCAGAAGTCATTGTAGATAGAAATAGCGTGCTCGTCCACCGGTAGTCCACAATATGTAGAAACAAAGAAGATGGTGAACCGCACTGCTTGTGAGTCGCTTGGTGTGCCCGTGGTATAGAGAGGGACTTCTACTCTCCGAATGCATAAAAATGAAAACCAAGTCCACGGCACCACCTTCGATAAACTGTGTCTTTATTTCACCAAGGGCAACGTTTCGGTTTTCCCAATGAAACCGTCCTCAAGCCAGTGATACAACAAATGTCGTGCTACAAACATTTATAGGGGTGTGTTCATTACATCATTAAACAGTAATTAATCGTGCAATTCATTACAAAACATGATTAAAGTGAATAAATAAAGTAAAAATTAATAAAAAGGTGCTGAGTGAATACGAAATATATACTAAAAAAAGTTTACATAATGTGCCAATACAGTATCTCCGATATAGCGGGGTATAAAAATATACCTAACTAAAGTGCATAATCCATCACAGGTGACAATAGTTAAAACATAATTAAAAACAATTCATAAACTCTGACCGGGTCTCGTGGCGTACATGATGCATTGGCGTGGGGTAGAGCATTATGCGCATGCGTGAGTATGCATCGCGTAATCCCATCCCATCGGCTAATAACGCGATAGTACGTATTTCCTGTCAATGGAATGCAGCAGTATACGTATATCCGGTGTGTGGAACGCAAATCTGAAGTGCAATCGGCGGCGCCATTTTTGAGTATACAAATGTTTAATTTCAGTGCGCAGCCATATTGTGGTAGTTTTAGATGCTAGGTCACCAAGAAGTTCATATAGGTATGGTTATGGGCGGATCACAGTATGTTCCTAAAAGTTCGAACAGTAAGACAAAGAATAAAAAAATATAAATAGTGAAAAGTTATTCCTATGTAAATGTAAATCTTTATCCCCAAAAAATTATTTATAGAAGCGCCAGATATCTCACCCCAAAAAAAAGGGGGGGGAAAGAGGCATAAAAAAATAGAGATAGTTGTCACATCCCGAGTGTGTATAACAAATACACAAACTCAGGATGTGTCATACATATCTCAATTTATCGTGAATATAGATATAGCAATAATAAATAATATTGCGATCCTCACAAAACCATACAAAAATTTCTCTTCACGTCTGCCTATGTGAAGAAAGGAGTTCTGCATCATGTATTCCAGATTCAAGTACATGCAAAAGATTCACGGTTTCATATATAATCTTGTTCTATGAAAAAGAAAAAAATAATCATAATAGTATAGTATCAATAAATATTGTTACAGTTGTATCAAAATCCACACACAGTACTATCAGTGGAAAGAATACTGAATGACAAACAATGATGACATACTAGCAAATCCAGGGTCTAAATTCGATATTCAAGCCATTAGGCTGTAATGAGTTTAATTTCATGATCCATTGCATTTCCTTCTTTTTAAGGGACTGGACCCGGTCCCCACCTCTCCGCGCCAACGGGACATGGTCCACCAGCATCCACCTCAGATCACTCTCACCATGACCAGACTCAGAGAAATGCCTCGAAACAGGTAAATCCTTGCGTTCTTTTCTAATGGTGTATCGATGGTAATTTAAGCGTGTCTTAAATTCTGTGGTGGTCTCACCAACATACAATAAATTGCATGGGCACCATGTAGTTATTTATATATATATATTTTTATATATTTTATATATTTTTTCTATTCACTGATTACACACTAGTCTTTTATCAGCCGTGCACATGAATATTGTATATATCTTTTAGACTTGAGAAAGGGGTATGTTACCCCGAAAAGCGTTGTCTAATTAATAAAGTCAACCTGAACTACATCATCTGATTGTTTCAGTGTGCCACTGGCAGTCCTGCGTCTGATCTGCTAGATCTTACGCTTTCCTCAACTACTATTATACTTTGACAGCCAGTGCTGGGACATCAGATTCAGGGTATTGCAATTTTGGCAATTGAATTTCACCCCAGAACAAAATATATGTTTTGGCGGACACTATTATACTTTGCCAGTCAGTGCTGGGACACCAGATTCAGGGTATTGCAATTTTGGCAATTGAATTTCACACCAGAACAAAATATATGTTTTCGCGGACAATAGTATACTTTGCCAGCCATTGCTGGGACACCAGATTCAGAGTATTGCTATTTTAGCAATTAAATTTCACCTCAGAACAAAATATATGTTTTGGCGGACACTATTATACTTTGACAGCCAGTGCTGGGACACCAGATTTAGAAAATTGCTATTTTGGCAATGGAATTGCACCCGAGAACAAAATATACCCTGTCACAGAGAGATTTAAACTAGGCATGCAACTGCTGGAACACCAAATTCAGGGTATTGGTATTTTGGCAATTGAATTTCACCCCAGAACAAAATATATTTTTTGGTGGACACTATTATACTTTGACAACCAGTGCTGGGACACCAGATTCAGGGTATTGCTATTTTGGCAAGTGATTTTTACCCCAGAACAAAATGTATGTTTTTAGCGGACACTATTATACTTTGCCAGCCAGTGCTGGGACACCAGATTCAGGGTATTGCTATTTTGGCAATTTAATTTCACCCCAGAACAAAATATATGTTTTTACGGACACTATTATACTTTGACAGCCAGTGCTGGGACACCAGATTCAGGGTATTGCTATTTTGGCAAGTGATTTTTACCCCAGAACAAAATGTATGTTTTAGCGGACACTATTATACTTTGCCAGCCAGTGCTGGGACTCCAGATTCAGGGTATTGCTATTTAGGCAATTGAATTTCACCTCAGATCAAAATATACGTTTTTGCAAATAATATTATACTTTGCCAGCCAGTGCTGGGACACCAAATTCGGGGAATTGCTATTTTGGCAATTGAATTTTACCCCAGAACAAAATATATGTTTTGGCGGACACTATTATACTTTGACAGCCAGTGCTGGGACACCAGATTCAGGGTATTGCTATTTTGGCAATGGAATTGCACCCGAGAACAAAATATATTTTTTGGTGGACACTATTATACTTTGACAGCCAGTGCTGGGACACCAGAATCAGGGTATTGCTATTTTGGCAAGTGAATTTTACTCTAGAACAAAATATATGTTTTTGCGGACACTATTATACTTTACCAGCCAGTGCTGGGACACCAGATTCAGAGTATTGCTATTTTGGCAATTTAATTTCACCCCAGAACAAAATATATTTTTTGGTGGACACTATTATACTTTGACAGCCAGTGCTGGGACACCAGAATCAGTGTATTGCTATTTTGGCAAGTGAATTTTACTCTAGAACAAAATATATGTTTTTGCGGACACTATTATACTTTACCAGCCAGTGCTGGGACACCAGATTCAGAGTATTGCTATTTTGGCAAGTGAATTTTACTCTAGAACAAAATATATGTTTCTGCGGACACTATTATACTTTACCAGCCAGTGCTGGGACACCAGATTCAGAGTATTGCTATTTTGGCAATTTAATTTCACCCCAGAACAAAATATATGTTTTAGCGGACACTATTATACTTTGACAGCCAGGGCTGGGACACCAGATTCAGGGTATTGGTATTTTGGCAATTGAATTTAACACCAGAACAAAATATATGTTTTGACGGACACTATTATACTTTGCCAGCCAGTGCTGGGACACCAGATTCAGGGTATTGCTATTTTGGCAATTGAATTTCACCTCAGATCAAAATATACCCTGTCACAGAGAGAATTAAACTAGGCCTGCAACTGCTGGAACACGAGATTCAGGGTATTGGTATTTTGGCAATTGAATTTCACCCCAGAACAAAATATATGTTTTCGCGAACAATATTATACTTTGCCAGCCAGTGCTGGGACACCAGATTCAGGGTATTTCTATTTTGGCAAGTGAATTTTTCCCCAGAACAAAATATATGTTTTGGCGGACACTATTATACTTTGCCAGGCAGTGCTGGGACACCAGATTTAGGGTATTGCTATTTTGGCAATTGAATTTCACCTCAGATCAAAATATACGTTTTGGCAAACAATATTATACTTTGCCAGCCAGTGCTGCGACACCAGATTCAGGTTATTGCTATTTTGGCAAGTGAATTTTACCCCAGAACAAAATATATGTTTTGGTGGACACTATTATAATTTGCCAGCCAGTGCTGGGACACCAGATTCAGGGTATTTCTATTTTGGCAAGTGAATTTTTCCCCAGAACAAAATACATGTTTTGGCGGACACTATTATACTTTGCCAGCCAGTGCTAGGACACCAGATTCAGGGTATTGCTATTTTGGCAATTTAATTTCACCTCAGATCAAAATATACGTTTTGGCAAACAATATTATACTTTGCCAGCCAGTGCTTGGACACCAGATTCAGGGAATTGCAAGTTTGGCAATTGAATTTCGCCCCAGAACAAAATATATGTTTTGGCGGACACTATAATACTTTGACAGCCAGTGCTGGGACACCAGATTCAGGGTATTGCTATTTTGGCAATGGAATTGCACCCAAGAACAAAATATACCCTGTTACAGAGAGATTTAAACTAGGCCTGCAACTGCTGGAACACCAAATTCCGGGTATTGTTATTTTGGCAAGTGAATTTTACCCCAGAACAAAATATATGTTTTGGCGGACACTATTATAATTTGCCAGCCAGTGCTGGGACACCAGATTCAGGGTATTGCAATTTTGGCAATTGAATTTCACCCCAGAACAAAATATATGTTTTGGCGGACACTATTATACTTTGCAGCCAGTGCTGGGACACCAGATTCAGGGTATTGCTATTTTTGCAATGGAATTGCACCCGAGAACAAAATATACCCAATCACAGAGAGAATTAAACTAGGCATGCAAATGCTGGAACATCCAATTCAGAGTATTGGTATTTTGGCAATTGAATTTTATCACAGAACAAAATATATTTTTGGTGGACACTATTATACTTTGACAGCCAGTGCTGGGACACCAGATTCAGGGTATTGCTATTTTGGCAAGTGAATTTTACCCCAGAACAAAATATTTGTTTTTGCGGACACTATTATACTTTGCCAGCCAGTGCAGGGACACCAGATTCAGGGTATTGCAATTTTGGCAATTGAATTTCACCCCAGAACAAAATATATGTTTTCGCGGACAATATTATACTTTGCCAGCCATTGCTGGGACACCAGATTCAGAGTATTGCTTTTTTGGCAAGTGATTTTTACCCCAGAACAAAATATATTTTTGGTGGACACTATTATACTTTGACAGCCAGTGCTGGGACACCAGATTCAGGGTATTGCTATTTTGGCAATGGAATTGCACCCGAGAACAAAATATACCCTGTCACAGAGAGAATTAAACTAGGCCTGCAACTGCTGGAACACCAAATTCAGGGTATTGGTATTTTGGCAATTGAATTTCACCCCAAAACAAAATATATTTTTGGTGAACAATATTATACTTTGACAGCCAGTGCTGGGACACCAGATTCAGGGTATTGCTATTTTGGCAAGTGATTTTTACCCCAGAACAAAATGTATGTTTTAGCGGACACTATTATACTTTGCCAGCCAGTGCTGGGACACCAGATTCAGGGTATTGCTATTTTGGCAATTGAATTTGACCCCAGAACAAAATATATGTTTTTACTGACACTATTATACTTTGCCAGCCAGTGCTGGGACACCAGATTCCGGGTATTGGTATTCTGGCAATTGAATTTCACCCCAAAGCAAAATATAATTTTTGATGGACACTATTATACTTTGACAGCCAGTGCTGGGACACCAGATTCAGGGTATTGCAATTTTGGCAATTGAATTTCACCCCAGAACAAAATATATGTTTTGGCGGACACTATTATACTTTGTCAGCCAGTGCTGGGACACCAGATTCAGAAAATTGCTATTTTGGCAATGGAATTGCACCCGAGAACAAAATATACCCTGTCACAGAGAGATTTAAACTAGGCATGCAACTGCTGGAACACCAAATTCAGGGTATTGGTATTTTGGCAATTGAATTTCACCCCAGAACAAAATATATTTTTGGTGGACACTATTATACTTTGACAGCCAGTGCTGGGACACCAGATTCAGGGTATTGCTATTTTGGCAAGTGATTTTTACCCCAGAACAAAATGTATGTTTTAGCGGACACTATTATACTTTGCCAGCCAGTGCTGGGACACCAGATTCAGGGTATTGCTATTTTGGCAATTGAATTTCAACCCAGAACAAAATATATGTTTTTACGGACACTATTATACTTTGACAGCCAGTGCTGGGACACCAGATTCAGGGTATTGCTATTTTGGCAAGTGATTTTCACCCCAGAACAAAATATATGTTTTAGCAGACACTATTATACTTTGCCAGCCAGTGCTGGGACACCAGATTCAGGGTATTGCTATTTTGGCAAGTGAATTTCACCCCAGAACAAAATATATGTTTTGGTGGACACTATTATAATTTGCCAGCCAGTGCTGGGACACCAGATTCAGGGTATTGCTATTTTGGCAAGTGAATTTTACCCCAGAACAAAATACATGTTTTGGCGGACACTATTATACTTTGCCAGCCAGTGCTGGGACACCAGATTCAGGGTATTGCTATTTTGGCAATTTAATTTCACCTCAGATCAAAATATACGTTTTGGCAAACAATATTATACTTTGCCAGCCAGTGCTGGGACACCAGATTCAGGGAATTGCTAGTTTGGCAATTGAATTTCACCCCAGAACAAAATATATGTTTTGGCGGACACTATAATACTTTGACAGCCAGTGCTGGGACACCAGATTCAGGGTATTGCTATTTTGGCAATGGAATTGCACCCAAGAACAAAATATACCCTGTTACAGAGAGATTTAAACTAGGCCTGCAACTGCTGGAACACCAAATTCCGGGTATTGTTATTTTGGCAAGTGAATTTTACCCCAGAACAAAATATATGTTTTGGCGGACACTATTATAATTTGCCAGCCAGTGCTGGGACAGTAGATTCAGGGTATTGCAATTTTGGCAATTGAATTTCACCCCAGAACAAAATATATGTTTTTACGGACACTATTATACTTTGACAGCCAGTGCTGGGACACCAGATTCAGGGTATTGCTATTTTGGCAAGTGATTTTTACCCCAGAACAAAATGTATGTTTTAGCGGACACTATTATACTTTGCCAGCCAGTGCTGGGACTCCAGATTCAGGGTATTGCTATTTAGGCAATTGAATTTCACCTCAGATCAAAATATACGTTTTTGCAAATAATATTATACTTTGCCAGCCAGTGCTGGGACACCAAATTCGGGGAATTGCTATTTTGGCAATTGAATTTTACCCCAGAACAAAATATATGTTTTGGCGGACACTATTATACTTTGACAGCCAGTGCTGGGACACCAGATTCAGGGTATTGCTATTTTTGCAATTTAATTTTACCTCAGATCAAAATATAGGTTTTGGGAAACAATATTATACTTTGCCAGCAAGTGCTGGGACACCAGATTCAGAGAATTGCAATTTTGGCAATTGAATTTTGCCCCAGAACAAAATATATGTTTTGGCGGACACTATAATACTTTGACAGTAAGTGCTGGGACACCAGATTCAGGGTATTGCTATTTTGGCAATGGAATTGCACCCGAGAACAAAATATACCCTGTCACAGAGAGATTTAAACTAGGCCTGCAACTGCTGGAACACCAAATTCAGGGTATTGGTATTTTGGCAAGTGAATTTCACCTCAGATCAAAATATATGTTTTGGCAAACAATATTATACTTTGCCAGCCAGTGCTGGGACACCAGATTCGTCGAATTGCAATTTTGGCAATTGAATTTCACCCCAGAACAAAATATATGTTTTGGCGGACACTATTATACTTTTACAGCCAGTGCTGGGACACCAGATTCAGGGTATTGCTATTTTGGCAATGGAATTGCACCCGATAACAAAATATACCCTGTCACAGAGAGAATTAAACTAGGCTTGCAACTGCTGGACCAACAGATTCAGGGTATTGGTATTTTGGCAATTGAATTTCACCCCAGAACAAAATATATTTTTGGGTGGACACTATTATACTTTGCCAGCCAGTGCTGGGACAACAGATTCAGGGTATTGCTATTTTGGCAATTGAATTTCACCCCAGAACAAAATATATTTTTTGGTGGACTTTATTATACTTTGCCAGCCAGTGCTGGGACACCAGATTCAGGGTATTGCTATTTTGGCAAGTGATTTTTACCCCAGAACAAAATATATGTTTTTGCGGACACTATTATACTTTACTAGCCAGTGCTGGGACACCAGATTCAGGGTATTGCAATTTTGTCAATTGAATTTCACACCAGAAAAAAATATATGTTTTCGCGCACAATATTATACTTTGCCAGCCATTGCTGGGACACCAGATTCACAGTATTGATATTTTGGCAATTGATTTTTACCCCAGAACAAAATATATGTTTTAGCGGACACTATTATACTTTGCCAGCCAGGGCTGGGACACCAGATTCAGGGTATTGGTATTTTGGCAATTGAATTTCACACCAGAACAAAATATATGTTTTGACGGACACTATTATACTTTGCCAGCCAGTGCTGCGACACCAGATTCAGGGTATTGCTATTTTGGCAATTGAATTTCACCTCAGATCAAAATATACCCTGTCACAGAGAGAATTAAACTAGGCCTGCAACTGCTGGAACACGAGATTCAGGGTATTGGTATTTTTGCAATTGAATTTCACCCCAGAACAAAATATATGTTTTGGTGGACACTATTATAATTTGCCAGCCAGTGCTGGGACACCAGATTCAGGGTATTGCAATTTTGGCAATTGAATTTCACACCAGAACAAAATATAGGTTTTCGCGAACAATATTATACTTTGCCAGCCAGTGCTGGGACACCAGATTCAGTGTATTGCTATTTTGGCAAGTGAATTTTACCCCAGAACTAAATATATGTTTTTGCGGACACTATTATACTTTGCCAGCCAGTGCTGGGACACCAGATTCAGGATATTGCAAGTTTGGTAATTGAATTTCACCCCAGAATAAAATATATATTTTCGCGGACTATATTATACTTTGCCAGCCAGTGCTGGGACACCAGATTCAGGGGATTTCTATTTTGGCAAGTGAATTTTTCCCCAGAACAAAATTCATGTTTTGGCGGACACTAATATACTTTGCCAGCCAGTGCTGGGACACTAGATTCAGGGTATTGCTATTTTGGCAAATGCATTTTACCCCAGATCAAAATATATGTTTTTGCTGACACTATTCTACTTTTCCAGCCAGTGCTGGGACACCAGATTCAGGGTATTGCAATTTTGTCAATTGAATTTCACACCAGAAAAAAATATATGTTTTCGCGCACAATATTATAATTTGCCAGCCATTGCTGGGACACCAGATTCAGAGTATTGCTATTTTGGCAATTGATTTTTACCCCAGAACAAAATATATGTTTTAGCGGACACTATTATACTTTGCCAGCCAGGGCTGGGACACCAGATTCAGGGTATTGGTATTTTGGCAATTGAATTTCACACCAGAACAAAATATATGTTTTGACGGACACTATTATACTTTGCCAGCCAGTTCAGGGACACCAGATTCAGGGTATTTCTATTTTGGCAAGTGAATTTTTCCCCAGAACAAAATATATGTTTTGGCGGACACTATTATACTTTGCCAGCCAGTGCTGGGACAACAGATTCAGGGTATTGCTATTTTGGCAATTGAATTTCACCCCAGAACAAAATATATTTTTTGGTGGACACTATTATTCTTTGCCAGCCAGTGCTGGGACACCAGATTCAGGGTATTGCTATTTTGGCAAGTGAATTTTACCCCAGAACAAAATATATGTTTTTGCGGACACTATTATACTTTGCTAGCCAGTGCTGGGACACAAGATTCAGGATATTGCAATTTTGGTATTTGAATTTCACCCCAGAATAAAATATATATTTTCGCGAACAATATTATACTTTGCCAGCCAGTGCTGGGCAGACCAGATTCAGGGTATTTCTATTTTGGCAAGTGAATTTTTCCCCAGAACAAAATACATATTTTGGCGGACACTATTATACTTTGCCAGCCAGTGCTGGGACACCAGATTCATTGTATTGCTATTTTGGCAATTTAATTTCACCTCAGATCAAAATATACGTTTTGGGAAACAATATTATACTTTGCTAGCAAGTGCTGGGACACCAGATTCAGGGAATTGCAATTTTGGCAATTGAATTTTGCCCCAGAACAAAATATATGTTTTGGCGGACACTATAATACTTTGACAGTAAGTGCTGGGACACCAGATTCAGGGTATTGCTATTTTGGCAATGGAATTGCACCCGAGAACAAAATATACCCTGTCACAGAGAGATTTAAACTAGGCCTACAACTGCTGGAACACCAAATTCAGGGTATTGGTATTTTGGCAAGTGAATTTCACCTCAGATCAAAATATATGTTTTGGCAAACAATATTATACTTTGCCAGCCAGTGCTGGGACACCAGATTCGTCGAATTGCAATTTTGGCAATTGAATTTCACCCCAGAACAATATATATGTTTTGGCGGACACTATTATACTTTGACAGCCAGTGCTGGGACACCAGATTCAGGGTATTGCTATTTTGTCAATTGAATTTCACACCAGAAAAAAATATATGTTTTCGCGCACAATATTATACTTTGCCAGCCATTGCTGGGACACCAGATTCACAGTATTGATATTTTGGCAATTGATTTTTACCCCAGAACAAAATATATGTTTTAGCGGACACTATTATACTTTGCCAGCCAGGGCTGGGACACCAGATTCAGGGTATTGGTATTTTGGCAATTGAATTTCACACCAGAACAAAATATATGTTTTAACAGGCACTATTATACTTTGCAAGCCAGTTCTGGGACACCAGATTCAGGGTATTTCTATTTTGGCAAGTGAATTTTTCCCCAGAACAAAATATATGTTTTGGCGGACACTATTATACTTTGCCAGCCAGTGCTGGGACACCAGATTCAGGGTATTGCTATTTTGGCAATTGAATTTCACCTCAGATCAAAATATATGTTTTGGCAAACAATATTATACTTTGCCAGCCAGTGCTGGGACACCAGATTCGGCGAATTGCAATTTTGGCAATTGAATTTCACCCCAGAACAAAATATATTTTTTGGTGGACACTATTATACTTTGACAGCCAGTGCTGGGACACCAGATTCAGGGTATTGCTATTTTGGCAAGTGAATTTTACCCCAGAACAAAATATATGTTTTTGAGGACACTATTATACTTTGCCAGCCAGTGCTGGGACACCAGATTCAGGATATTGCAATTTTGGTAATTGAATTTCACCCCAGAATAAAATATATATTTTCGCGGACTATATTATACTTTGCCAGCCAGTGCTGGGACACCAGATTCAGGATATTGCAAGTTTGGCAATGAATTTCACCCCAGAATAAAATATATATTTTCGCGGACAATATTATACTTTGCCAGCCAGTGCTGGGACACCAGATTCAGGTTATTGCTATTTTGGCAATTTAATTTCACCTCAGATCAAAATATACGTTTTGGGAAACAATATTATACTTTGCCAGCCAGTGCTGGGACACCAGATTCAGGGAATTGCAATTTTGGCAATTGAATTTCGCCCCAGAACAAAATATATGTTTTGGCGGACACTATAATACTTTGACAGCCAGTGCTGGGACACCAGATTCAGGGTATTGCTATTTTGGCAATGGAATTGCACCCGAGAACAAAATATACCCTGTCAGCAGAGACTATTAAACTAGGCCTGCCAACTGCTGGAACACCAAATTCAGGGTATTGGTATTTTGGCAAGTGAATTTCACCTCAGATCAAAATATATGTTTTGGCAAACAATATTATACTTTGCCAGCCAGTGCTGGGACACCAGATTCGGCGAATTGCAATTTTGGCAATTGAATTTCACCCCAGAACAAAATATATGTTTTGGTGGACACTATTATACTTTGACAGCCAGTGCTGGGACACCAGATTCAGGGTATTGCTATTTTGGCAAGTGAATTTTACCCCAGAACAAAATATATGTTTTGAGGACACTATTATACTTTGCCAGCCAGTGCTGGGACACCAGATTCAGGATATTGCAATTTTGGCAATTGAATTTCACCCCAGAACAAAATATATATTTTCGCGGACTATATTATACTTTGCCAGCCAGTGCTGGGACACCAGATTCAGGATATTGCAAGTTTGGTAATAGAATTTCACCCCAGAATAAAATATATATTTTCGCGGACAATATTATACTTTGCCAGCCAGTGCTGGGACACCAGATTCAGGTTATTGCTATTTTGGCAATTTAATTTCACCTCAGATCAAAATTTACGTTTTGGGAAACAATATTATTCTTTGCCAGCCAGTGCTGGGACACCAGATTCAGGGAATTGCAATTTTGGCAATTGAATTTCGCCCCAGAACAAAATATATGTTTTGGCGGACACTATAATACTTTGACAGCCAGTGCTGGGACACCAGATTCAGGGTATTGCTATTTTGGCAATGGAATTGCACCCGAGAACAAAATATACCCTGTCACAGAGAGATTTAAACTAGGCCTGCAACTGCTGGAACACCAAATTCAGGGTATTGGTATTTTGGCAAGTGAATTTCACCTCAGATCAAAATATATGTTTTGGCAAACAATATTATACTTTGCCAGCCAGTGCTGGGACACCAGATTCGGCGAATTGCAATTTTGGCAATTGAATTTCACCCCAGAACAAAATATATGTTTTGGCGGACACTATTATACTTTGCAGCCAGTGCTGGGACACCAGATTCAGGGTATTGCTATTTTTGCAATGGAATTGCACCCGAGAACAAAATATACCCAATCACAGAGAGAATTAAACTAGGCATGCAAATGCTGGAACATCAAATTCAGAGTATTGGTATTTTGGCAATTGAATTTTATCCCAGAACAAAATATATTTTTTGGTGGACACTATTATACTTTGACAGCCAGTGCTGGGACACCAGATTCAGGGTATTGCTATTTTGGCAAGTGAATTTTACCCCAGAACAAAATATTTGTTTTTGCGGACACTATTATACTTTGCCAGCCAGTGCAGGGACACCAGATTCAGGGTATTGCAATTTTGGCAATTGAATTTCACCCCAGAACAAAATATTTGTTTTTGCGGACACTATTATACTTTGCCAGCCACTGCTGGGACACCAGATTAAGGGTATTGCTATTTTGGCAATGGAATTTCACCTCAGATCAAAATATAAGTTTTGGCAAACAATATTATACTTTGCCAGCCAGTGCTGGGACCCCAGATTCGTGGAATTGCATTTTTGGCAAATGTCTTTCACCCCAGAACAAAATATATGTTTTGGCGGACACTATTATACTTTGACAGCCAGTGCTGGGACACCAGATTCAGGGTATTGCTATTTTGGCAATGGAATTGCACCCGATAACAAAATATACCCTGTCACAGAGAGAATTAAACTAGGCCTGCAACTGCTGGAACACCAGATTCAGGGTATTGGTATTTTGACAATTGAATTTCACCCCAGAACAAAATATATTTTTGGTGGACAATATTATACTTTGACAGCCAGTGCTGGGACACCAGATTCAGGGTATTGCTATTTCGGCAAGTGAATTTTACCCCAAAACAAAATATATGTTTTGGCGGACACTATTATACTTTGTAAGCCAGTGCTGGGACACCAGATTCAGGGTATTGCTATTTTAGCAATTAAATTTCACCTCAGAACAAAATATATGTTTTGGCGGACAATATTATACTTTGCCAGCCAGTGCTGGGACACCAGATTCAGGTTATTGCTATTTTGGCAAGTGAATTTCACCCCAGAACAAAATATATGTTTTGTCGGACACTATTATACTTTGCCAGCAAGTGCTGGGACAGCAGATTAAGGGTCTTGCTATTTTGGCAATTGAATTTTACCCCAGAACAAAATATATGTTTTGGCTGACGCTATTATACTTTGCAAGACAGTGCTGGGACACCAGATTCAGGTTATTGCTTTTTTGGCAAGTGAATTTTACCCCAGAACAAAATATATGTTTTGGCGGACACTATTATAATTTGCCAGCCAGTGCTGGGACACCAGATTCAGGGTATTGCAATTTTGGCAATTGAATTTCACCACAGAACAAAATATATGTTTTGGCGGACACTATTATACTTTGACAGCCAGTGCTGGGACACCAGATTCAGAAAATTGCTATTTTGGCAATGGAATTGCACTCGAGAACAAAATATGCCCTGTCACAGAGAGATTTAAACTAGTCATGCAACTGCTGAAACACCAAATTCAGGGTATTGGTATTTTGGCAATTGAATTTCACCCCAGAACAAAATATATTTTTTGGTGTACACTATTATACTTTGACAGCCAGTGCTGGGACACCAGATTCAGGGTATTGCTATTTTGGCAATTGAATTTCACCCCAGAACAAAATATATGTTTTTAAGGACACTATTATTCTTTGCCAGCCAGTGCTGGGACACCAGATTCAGGGTATTGCTATTTTGGCAATTGAATTTCACCCCAGAACAAAATATATGTTTTTACGGACACTATTATACTTTGACAGCCAGTGCTGGGACACCAGATTCAGGGTATTGCTATTTTGGCAAGTGATTTTTACCCCAGAACAAAATGTATGTTTTAGCGGACAATATTATACTTTGCCAGCCAGTGCTGGGACACCAGATTCAGGGTATTGCTATTTTGGCAATTGAATTTCACCACAGAACAAAATATATGTTTTTACGGACACTATTATACTTTGCCAGCCAGTGCTGGGACACCAGATTCAGGGTATTGCTATTTAGGCAATTGAATTTCACCTCAGATCAAAATATACGTTTTTGCAAATTATATTATACTTTGCCAGCCAGTGCTGGGACACCAGATTCGGGGAATTGCTATTTTGGCAATTGAATTTCACCCCAGAACAAAATATATGTTTTGTCGGACACTATTAAACTTTGACAGCCAGTGCTGGGACACCAGATTCAGGGTATTGCTATTTTGGCAATGGGATTGCACCCGAGAACAAAATATACTCTGTCACAGAGAGAATTAAACTAGGCCTGCAACTGCTGGAACACCAGATTCAGAGTATTGGTATTTTGGCAATTGAATTTCACCCCAGAACAAAATATATTTTTTGGTGGACACTATTATACTTTGACAGCCAGTGCTGGGACACCAGATTCAGGGTATTGCTATTTTGGCAAGTGAATTTTACTCTAGAACAAAATATATGTTTTTGCGGACACTATTATACTTTACCAGCCAGTGCTGGGAAACCAGATTCAGGGTATTGCAATTTTGGCAATTGAATTTCACCCCAGAACAAAATATATGTTTTCGCGGACAATATTATACTTTGCCAGCAATTGCTGGGACACCAGATTCAGAGTATTGCTATTTTGGCAATTTAATTTCACCCTAGAACAAAATATATGTTTTCGCGGACAATATTATACTTTGCCAGCCATTGCTGGGAAAGCAGATTCAGAGTATTGCTATTTTGGCAATTTAATTTTACCCCAGAACAAAATATATGTTTTGGCGGACACTATTATACTTTGCCAGCCAGTGCTGGGACACCAGATTCAGGGTATTGCGATTTTAGCAATTAAATTTAACCTCAGAACAAAATATATGTTTTGGAGGACAATATTATACTTTGCCAGCCAGTGCTGGGACACCAGATTCAGGTTATTGCTATTTTGGCAAGTGAATTTTACCCCAGAACAAAATATATGTTTTGGCGGACACTATTATAATTTGCCAGCCAGTGCTGGGACACCAGATTAAGGGTATTGCAATTTTGGCAATTGAATTTCACCCCAGAACAAAATATATGTTTTGGCGGACACTATTATACTTTGCAGCCAGTGCTGGGACACCAGATTCAGGGTATTGCTATTTTGGCAATGGAATTGCACCCGAGAACAAAATATACCCAATCACAGAGAGAATTAAACTAGGCATGCAAATGCTGGAACATCAAATTCAGAGTATTGGTATTTTGGCAATTGAATTTTATCCCAGAACAAAATATATTTTTTGGTGGACACTATTATACTTTGACAGCCAGTGCTGGGACACCAGATTCAGGGTATTGCTATTTTGGCAAGTGAATTTTACCCCAGAACAAAATATTTGTTTTTGCGGACACTATTATACTTTGCCAGCCAGTGCAGGGACACCAGATTCAGGGTATTGCAATTTTGGCAATTGAATTTCACCCCAGAACAAAATATATGTTTTCGCGGACAATATTATACTTTGCCAGCCATTGCTGGGACACCAGATTCAGAGTATTGCTTTTATGGCAAGTGATTTTTACCCCAGAACAAAATATATTTTTTGGTGGACACTATTATACTTTGACAGCCAGTGCTGGGACACCAGATTCAGGGTATTGCTATTTTGGCAATGGAATTGCACCCGAGAACAAAATATACCCTGTCACAGAGAGAATTAAACTAGGCCTGCAACTGCTGGAACACCAAATTCAGGGTATTGGTATTTTGGCAATTGAATTTCACCCCAAAACAAAATATATTTTTGGTGAACAATATTATACTTTGACAGCCAGTGCTGGGACACCAGATTCAGGGTATTGCTATTTTGGCAAGTGATTTTTACCCCAGAACAAAATGTATGTTTTAGCGGACACTATTATACTTTGCCAGCCAGTGCTGGGACACCAGATTCAGGGTATTGCTATTTTGGCAATTGAATTTGACCCCAGAACAAAATATATGTTTTTACTGACACTATTATACTTTGCCAGCCAGTGCTGGGACACCAGATTCCGGGTATTGGTATTCTGGCAATTGAATTTCACCCCAAAGCAAAATATAATTTTTGATGGACACTATTATACTTTGACAGCCAGTGCTGGGACACCAGATTCAGGGTATTGCAATTTTGGCAATTGAATTTCACCCCAGAACAAAATATCTGTTTTGGCGGACACTATTATACTTTGCCAGCCAGTGCTGGGACACCAGATTCAGGGTATTGCTATTTTGGCAATTGAATTTCACCTCAGATCAAAATATATGTTTTGGCAAACAATATTATACTTTGCCAGCCAGTGCTGGGACACCAGATTCGGCGAATTGCAATTTTGGCAATTGAATTTCACCCCAGAACAAAATATATTTTTTGGTGGACACTATTATACTTTGACAGCCAGTGCTGGGACACCAGATTCAGGGTATTGCTATTTTGGCAAGTGAATTTTACCCCAGAACAAAATATATGTTTTTGAGGACACTATTATACTTTGCCAGCCAGTGCTGGGACACCAGATTCAGGATATTGCAATTTTGGTAATTGAATTTCACCCCAGAATAAAATATATATTTTCGCGGACTATATTATACTTTGCCAGCCAGTGCTGGGACACCAGATTCAGGATATTGCAAGTTTGGTAATAGAATTTCACCCCAGAATAAAATATATATTTTCGCGGACAATATTATACTTTGCCAGCCAGTGCTGGGACACCAGATTCAGGTTATTGCTATTTTGGCAATTTAATTTCACATCAGATCAAAATATACGTTTTGGGAAACAATATTATTCTTTGCCAGCCAGTGCTGGGACACCAGATTCAGGGAATTGCAATTTTGGCAATTGAATTTCGCCCCAGAACAAAATATATGTTTTGGCGGACACTATAATACTTTGACAGCCAGTGCTGGGACACCAGATTCAGGGTATTGCTATTTTGGCAATGGAATTGCACCCGAGAACAAAATATACCCTGTCACAGAGAGATTTAAACTAGGCCTGCAACTGCTGGAACACCAAATTCAGGGTATTGGTATTTTGGCAAGTGAATTTCACCTCAGATCAAAATATATGTTTTGGCAAACAATATTATACTTTGCCAGCCAGTGCTGGGACACCAGATTCAGTGAATTGCAATTTTGGCAATTGAATTTCACCCCAGAACAAAATATATGTTTTGGCGGACACTATTATACTTTGCAGCCAGTGCTGGGACACCAGATTCAGGGTATTGCTATTTTTGCAATGGAATTGCACCCGAGAACAAAATATACCCAATCACAGAGAGAATTAAACTAGGCATGCAAATGCTGGAACATCAAATTCAGAGTATTGGTATTTTGGCAATTGAATTTTATCCCAGAACAAAATATATTTTTTGGTGGACACTATTATACTTTGACAGCCAGTGCTGGGACACCAGATTCAGGGTATTGCTATTTTGGCAAGTGAATTTTACCCCAGAACAAAATATTTGTTTTTGCGGACACTATTATACTTTGCCAGCCAGTGCAGGGACACCAGATTCAGGGTATTGCAATTTTGGCAATTGAATTTCACCCCAGAACAAAATTTATGTTTTGGCGGACACTATTATACTTTGCCAGCCAGTGCTGGGACACCAGATTCAGGGTATTGCTATTTTGGCAATTGAATTTCACCCCAGAGCAAAATATATGTTTTGGCGGACACTATTATACTTTGCCAGCCAGTGCTGGGACACCAGATTCAGGGTATTGCAATTTTGGCAATTGAATTTCACCCCAGAACAAAATATATGTTTTGGCGGACACTATTATACTTTGCAGCCAGTGCTGGGACACCAGATTCAGGAGTATTGCTATTTTTGCAATGGAATTGCACAAGAACAAAATATACCCTGTCACGAGAGACATTAAACTAGGCATGCAAATGCTGGAACATCAGATTCAGAGTATTGGTATTTTGGCAATTGAATTTTATCCCAGAACAAAATATATTTTTGGTGGACACTATTATACTTTGACAGCCAGTGCTGGGACACCAGATTCAGGGTATTGCTATTTTGGCAAGTGAATTTTACCCCAGAACAAAATATATGTTTTTGCGGACACTATTATACTTTGCCAGCCAGTGCAGGGACACCAGATTCAGGGTATTGCAATTTTGGCAATTGAATTTCACCCCAGAACAAAATATATGTTTTTGCGGACACTATTATACTTTGCCAGCCACTGCTGGGACACCAGATTAAGGGTATTGCTATTTTGGCAATGGAATTTCACCTCAGATCAAAATATAAGTTTTGGCAAACAATATTATACTTTGCCAGCCAGTGCTGGGACCCCAGATTCGTGGAATTGCATTTTTGGCAAATGTCTTTCACCCCAGAACAAAATATATGTTTTGGCGGACACTATTATACTTTGACAGCCAGTGCTGGGACACCAGATTCAGGGTATTGCTATTTTGGCAATGGAATTGCACCCGATAACAAAATATACCCTGTCACAGAGAGAATTAAACTAGGCCTGCAACTGCTGGAACACCAGATTCAGGGTATTGGTATTTTGACAATTGAATTTCACCCCAGAACAAAATATATTTTTGGTGGACAATATTATACTTTGACAGCCAGTGCTGGGACACCAGATTCAGGGTATTGCTATTTCGGCAAGTGAATTTTACCCCAAAACAAAATATATGTTTTGGCGGACACTATTATACTTTGTAAGCCAGTGCTGGGACACCAGATTCAGGGTATTGCTATTTTAGCAATTAAATTTCACCTCAGAACAAAATATATGTTTTGGCGGACAATATTATACTTTGCCAGCCAGTGCTGGGACACCAGATTCAGGTTATTGCTATTTTGGCAAGTGAATTTCACCCCAGAACAAAATATATGTTTTGTCGGACACTATTATACTTTGCCAGCAAGTGCTGGGACAGCAGATTAAGGGTCTTGCTATTTTGGCAATTGAATTTTACCCCAGAACAAAATATATGTTTTGGCTGACGCTATTATACTTTGCAAGACAGTGCTGGGACACCAGATTCAGGTTATTGCTTTTTGGCAAGTGAATTTTACCCCAGAACAAAATATATGTTTTAGCGGACACTATTATAATTTGCCAGCCAGTGCTGGGACACCAGATTCAGGGTATTGCAATTTTGGCAATTGAATTTCACCACAGAACAAAATATATGTTTTGGCGGACACTATTATACTTTGACAGCCAGTGCTGGGACACCAGATTCAGAAAATTGCTATTTTGGCAATGGAATTGCACTCGAGAACAAAATATGCCCTGTCACAGAGAGATTTAAACTAGTCATGCAACTGCTGAAACACCAAATTCAGGGTATTGGTATTTTGGCAATTGAATTTCACCCCAGAACAAAATATATTTTTGGTGTACACTATTATACTTTGACAGCCAGTGCTGGGACACCAGATTCAGGGTATTGCTATTTTGGCAATTGAATTTCACCCCAGAACAAAATATATGTTTTTAAGGACACTATTATACTTTGCCAGCCAGTGCTGGGACACCAGATTCAGGGTATTGCTATTTTGGCAATTGAATTTCACCCCAGAACAAAATATATGTTTTTACGGACACTATTATACTTTGACAGCCAGTGCTGGGACACCAGATTCAGGGTATTGCTATTTTGGCAAGTGATTTTTACCCCAGAACAAAATGTATGTTTTAGCGGACAATATTATACTTTGCCAGCCAGTGCTGGGACACCAGATTCAGGGTATTGCTATTTTGGCAATTGAATTTCACCCCAGAACAAAATATATGTTTTTACGGACACTATTATACTTTGCCAGCCAGTGCTGGGACACCAGATTCAGGGTATTGCTATTTAGGCAATTGAATTTCACCTCAGATCAAAATATACGTTTTTGCAGATAATATTATACTTTGCCAGCCAGTGCTGGGACACCAGATTCAGGGTATTGCTATTTTGGCAATTGAATTTCACCCCAGAACAAAATATATGTTTTGGTCGGACACTATTATACTTTGACAGCCAGTGCTGGGACACCAGATTCAGGGTATTGCTATTTTGGCAATGGAATTGCACCCGAGAACAAAATATACTCTGTCACAGAGAGATTAAACTAGGCCTGCAACTGCTGGAACACCAGATTCAGAGTATTGGTATTTTGGCAATTGAATTTCACCCCAGAACAAAATATATTTTTGGTGGACACTATTATACTTTGACAGCCAGTGCTGGGACACTAGATTCAGGGTATTGCTATTTTGGCAAGTCAATTTTACCCCAGAACAAAATATATGTTTTTGCGGACACTATTATACTTTGCCAGCCAGTGCAGTGACACCAGATTCAGGGTATTGCAATTTTGGCAATTGAATTTCACCCCAGAACAAAATATATGTTTTTGCGGTCAATATTATACTTTGCCAGCCATTGCTGGGACACCAGATTCAGAGTATTGCTATTTTGGCAAGTGATTTTTACCCCAGAACAAAATATATGTTTTGGCGGACACTATTATACTTTGACAGCCAGTGCTGGGACACCAGATTCAGGGTATTGCTATTTAGGCAATTGAATTTCACCTCAGATCAAAATATACGTTTTTGCAAATAATATTATACTTTGCCAGCAATTGCTGGGACACCAGATTCGGAGTATTGCTATTTTGGCAAGTGATTTTTACCCCAGAACAAAATATATTTTTTGGTGGACACTATTATACTTTGACAGCCAGTGCTGGGACACCAGATTCAGGGTATTGCTATTTTGGCAATAGAATTGCAACCGAGAACAAAATATACTCTGTCACAGAGAGAATTAAACTATGCCTGCAACTGCTGGAACACCAGATTCAGGCTATTGGTATTTTGGCAATTGAATTTCACCCCAGAACAAAATATATTTTTTGGTGGACACTATTATACTTTGACAGCCAGTGCTGGGACACCAGATTCAGGGTATTGCTATTTTGGCAAGTGAATTTTACTCTAGAACAAAATATATGTTTTTGCGGACACTATTATACTTTTCCATCCAGTGCTGGGAAACCAGATTCAGCGTATTGCAATTTTGGCAATTGAATTTCACCCCAGAACAAAATATATGTTATCGCGGACAATATTATACTTTGCCAGCAATTGCTGGGACACCAGATTCAGAGTATTGCTATTTTGGCAATTTAATTTCACCCTAGAACAAAATATATGTTTTCGCGGACAATATTATACTTTGCCAGCCATTGCTGGGAAAGCAGATTCAGAGTATTGCTATTTTGGCAATTTAATTTTACCCCAGAACAAAATATATGTTTTGGCGGACACTATTATACTTTGCCAGCCAGTGCTGGGACACCAGATTCAGGGTATTGCGATTTTAGCAATTAAATTTCACCTCAGAACAAATTATATGTTTTGGCAGACAATATTATACTTTGCCAGCCAGTGCTGGGACACCAGATTCAGGTTATTGCTATTGTGGATAGTGAATTTTACCCCAGAACAAAATATGTGTTCTGGCGGACACTATTATAATTTGCCAGCCAGTGCTGGGACACCAGATTCAGGGTATTGCAATTTTGGCAATTGAATTTCACCCCAGAACAAAATATATGTTTTGGCGGATACTATTATACTTTGCAGCCAGTGCTGGGACACCAGATTCAGGGTATTGCTATTTTGGCAATGGAATTGCACCCGAGAACAAAATATACCCAGTCACAGAGAGAATTAAACTAGGCATGCAAATGCTGGAACATCAAATTCAGAGTATTGGTATTTTGGCAATTGAATTTCATCCCAGAACAAAATATATTTTTTGGTGGACACTATTATACTTTGACAGCCAGTGCTGGGACACCAGATTCAGGGTATTGCAATTTTGGCAAGTGAATTTTACCCCAGAACAAAATATATGTTTTTGCGGACACTATTATACTTTGCCAGACATTGCTGGGACACCAGATTCAGGGTATTGCTTTTGGCAAGTGAATTTTACCCCAGAACAAAATATATGTTTTTGCGGACACTATTATACTTTGCCAGACATTGCTGGGACACCAGATTCAGAGTATTGCTTTTTTGGCAAGTGATTTTTACCCCAGAACAAAATATATTTTTTGGTGGACACTATTATACTTTGACAGCCAGTGCTGGGACACCAGATTCAGGGTATTGCTATTTTGGCAATGGAATTGCACCCGAGAACAAAATATACCCTGTCACAGAGAGAATTAAACTAGGCCTGCAACTGCTGGAACACCAAATTCAGGGTATTGGTATTTTGGCAATTGAATTTCACCCCAAAACAAAATATATTTTTTGGTGAACAATATTATACTTTGACAGCCAGTGCTGGGACACCAGATTCAGGGTATTGCTATTTTGGCAAGTGATTTTTCCCCAGAACAAAATGCATGTTTTAGCGGACACTATTATACTTTGCCAGACAGTGCTGGGACACCAGATTCAGGGTATTGCTATTTTGGCAATTGAATTTGACCCCAGAACAAAATATATGTTTTTACTGACTCTATTATACTTTGCCAGCCAGTGCTGGGACACCAGATTCCGGGTATTGGTATTCTGGCAATTGAATTTCACCCCAAAGCAAAATATAATTTTTGATGGACACTATCATACTTTGACAGCCAGTGCTGGGACACCAGATTCAGGGTATTGCAATTTTGGCAATTTAATTTCACCCCAGAACAAAATATATGTTTTGGCGGACACTATTATACTTTGTCAGCCAGTGCTGGGACACCAGATTCAGAAAATTGCTATTTTGGCAATGGAATTGCACCCGAGAACAAAATATACCCTGTCACAGAGAGATTTAAACTAGGCATGCAACTGCTGGAACACCAAATTCAGGGTATTGGTATTTTGGCAATTGAATTTCACCCCAGAACAAAATATATTTTTTGGTGGACACTATTATACTTTGACAGCCAGTGCTGGGACACTAGATTCAGGGTATTGCTATTTTGGCAAGTGATTTTTACCCCAGAACAAAATGTATGTTTTAGCGGACACTATTATACTTTGCCAGCCAGTGCTGGGACACCAGATTCAGGGTATTGCTATTTTGGCAATTGAATTTGACCCCAGAACAAAATATATGTTTTTACTGACACTATTATACTTTGCCAGCCAGTGCTGGGACACCAGATTCCGGGTATTGGTATTCTGGCAATTGAATTTCACCCCAAAGCAAAATATAATTTTTGATGGACACTATTATACTTTGACAGCCAGTGCTGGGACACCAGATTCAGGGTATTGCAATTTTGGCAATTGAATTTCACCCCAGAACAAAATATATGTTTTGGCGGACACTATTATACTTTGTCAGCCAGTGCTGGGACACCAGATTCAGAAAATTGCTATTTTGGCAATGGAATTGCACCCGAGAACAAAATATACCCTGTCACAGAGAGATTTAAACTAGGCATGCAACTGCTGGAACACCAAATTCAGGGTATTGGTATTTTGGCAATTGAATTTCACCCCAGAACAAAATATATTTTTTGGTGGACACTATTATACTTTGACAGCCAGTGCTGGGACACCAGATTCAGGGTATTGCTATTTTGGCAAGTGATTTTTACCCCAGAACAAAATGTATGTTTTAGCGGACACTATTATACTTTGCCAGCCAGTGCTGGGACACCAGATTCAGGGTATTGCGATTTTAGCAATTCAATTTAACCTCAGAACAAAATATATGTTTTGGCTGACACTATTATACTTTGTCAGCCAGTGCTGGGACACCAGATTCAGAAAATTGCTATTTTGGCAAGTGAATTTTACCCCAGAACAAAATATATGTTTTGGCGGACACTATTATAATTTGCCAGCCAGTGCTGGGACACCAGATTCAGGGTATTGCAATTTTGGCAATTGAATTTCACCCCAGAACAAAATATATGTTTTGGCGGACACTATTATACTTTGCAGCCAGTGCTGGGACACCAGATTCAGGGTATTGCTATTTTTGCAATGGAATTGCACCCGAGAACAAAATATACCCAATCACAGAGAGAATTAAACTAGGCATGCAAATGCTGGAACATCCAATTCAGAGTATTGGTATTTTGGCAATTGAATTTTATCACAGAACAAAATATATTTTTTGGTGGACACTATTATACTTTGACAGCCAGTGCTGGGACACCAGATTCAGGGTATTGCTATTTTGGCAAGTGAATTTTACCCCAGAACAAAATATATGTTTTTGCGGACACTATTATACTTTGCCAGCCAGTGCAGGGACACCAGATTCAGGGTATTGCAATTTTGGCAATTGAATTTCACCCCAGAACAAAATATATGTTTTCGCGGACAATATTATACTTTGCCAGCCATTGCTGGGACACCAGATTCAGAGTATTGCTTTTATGGCAAGTGATTTTTACCCCAGAACAAAATATATTTTTTGGTGGACACTATTATACTTTGACAGCCAGTGCTGGGACACCAGATTCAGGGTATTGCTATTTTGGCAATGGAATTGCACCCGAGAACAAAATATACCCTGTCACAGAGAGAATTAAACTGGGCCTGCAACTGCTGGAACACCAAATTCAGGGTATTGGTATTTTGGCAATTGAATTTCACCCAAAAACAAAATATATTTTTTGGTGAACAATATTATACTTTGACAGCCAGTGCTGGGACACCAGATTCAGGGTATTGCTATTTTGGCAAGTGATTTTTACCCCAAAACAAAATGTATGTTTTAGCGGACACTATTATACTTTGCCAGCCAGTGCTGGGACACCAGATTCAGTGTATTGCTATTTTGGCAATTGAATTTGACCCCAGAACAAAATATATGTTTTTACTGACACTATTATACTTTGCCAGCCAGTGCTGGGACACCAGATTTCGGGTATTGGTATTCTGGCAATTGAATTTCACCCCAAAGCAAAATATAATTTTTGATGGACACTATTATACTTTGACAGCCAGTGCTGGGACACCAGATTCAGGGTATTGCAATTTTGGCAATTGAATTTCACCCCAGAACAAAATATATGTTTTGGCGGACACTATTATACTTTGTCAGCCAGTGCTGGGACACCAGATTCAGAAAATTGCTATTTTGGCAATGGAATTGCACCCGAGAACAAAATATACCCTGTCACAGAGAGATTTAAACTAGGCATGCAACTGCTGGAACACCAAATTCAGGGTATTGGTATTTTGGCAATTGAATTTCACCCCAGAACAAAATATATTTTTGGTGGACACTATTATACTTTGACAGCCAGTGCTGGGACACCAGATTCAGGGTATTGCTATTTTGGCAAGTGATTTTTACCCCAGAACAAAATGTATGTTTTAGCGGACACTATTATACTTTGCCAGCCAGTGCTGGGACACCAGATTCAGGGTATTGCTATTTTGGCAATTGAATTTCAACCCAGAACAAAATATATGTTTTTACGGACACTATTATACTTTGACAGCCAGTGCTGGGACACCAGATTCAGGGTATTGCTATTTTGGCAAGTGATTTTTACCCCAGAACAAAATGTATGTTTTAGCGGACACTATTATACTTTGCCAGCCAGTGCTGGGACACCAGATTCAGGGTATTGCTATTTTGGCAATTGAATTTCACCCCAGAACAAAATATATGTTTTTACGGACACTATTATACTTTGCCAGCCAGTGCTGGGACACCAGATTCAGGGTATTGCTATTTAGGCAATTGAATTTCACCTCAGATCAAAATATACGTTTTTGCAAATAATATTATACTTTGCCAGCCAGTGCTGGGACACCAGATTCGGGAATTGCTATTTTGGCAATTGAATTTCACCCCAGAACAAAATATATGTTTTGGCGGACACTATTATACTTTGACAGCCAGTGCTGGGACACCAGATTCAGGGTATTGCTATTTTGGCAATAGAATTGCACCCGAGAACAAAATATACTCTGTCACAGAGAGAATTAAACTATGCCTGCAACTGCTGGAACACCAGATTCAGGGTATTGGTATTTTGGCAATTGAATTTCACCCCAGAACAAAATATATTTTTTGGTGGACACTATTATACTTTGACAGCCAGTGCTGGGACACCAGATTCAGGGTATTGCTATTTTGGCAAGTGAATTTTACTCTAGAACAAAATATATGTTTTTGCGGACACTATTATACTTTGCCAGCCAGTGCTGGGACACCAGATTCAGGGTATTGCAATTTTGGCAATTGAATTTCACCCCAGAACAAAATATATGTTTTCGCGGACAATATTATACTTTGCCAGCCATTGCTGGGACACCAGATTCAGAGTATTGCTATTTTGGCAATTTAATTTTACCCCAGAACAAAATATATGTTTTGGCGGACACTATTATACTTTGCCAGCCAGTGCTGGGACACCAGATTCAGGGTATTGCGATTTTAGCAATTAAATTTCTCCTCAGAACAAAATATATGTTTTGGCAGACAATATTATACTTTGCCAGCCAGTGCTAGGACACCAGATTCAGGTTATTGCTATTTTGGCAAGTGAATTTTACCCCAGAACAAAATATGTGTTTTGGCGGACACTATTATAATTTGCCAGCCAGTGCTGGGACACCAGATTCAGGGTATTGCAATTTTGGCAATTGAATTTCACCCCAGAACAAAATATATGTTTTGGCGGACACTATTATACTTTGCAGCCAGTGCTGGGACACCAGATTCAGGGTATTGCTATTTTGGCAATGGAATTTCACCCGAGAACAAAATATACCCAGTCACAGAGAGAATTAAACTAGGCATGCAAATGCTGGAACATCAAATTCAGAGTATTGGTATTTTGGCAATTGAATTTCATCCCAGAACAAAATATATTTTTTGGTGGACACTATTATACTTTGACAGCCAGAGCTGGGACACCAGATTCAGGGTATTGCTATTTTGGCAATGGAATTGCACCTGAGAACAAAATATACCCTGTCACAGAGAGAAGTAAACTAGGCCTGCAACTGCTGGAACACCAAATTCAGGGTATTGCTATTTTGGCAATTGAATTTCACCCCAAAACAAAATATATTTTTTGGTGAACAATATTATACTTTGACAGCCAGTGCTGGGACACCAGATTCAGGGTATTGCTATTTTGGCAAGTGATTTTTACCCCAGAACAAAATTTCTGTTTTAGCGGACACTATTATACTTTGCCAGCCAGTGCTGGGACATCAGATTCAGGGTATTGCTATTTTGGCAATTGAATTTCACCCCAGAACAAAATATATGTTTTTACTGACACTATTATACTTTGCCAGCCAGTGCTGGGACACCAGATTCCGGGTATTGGTATTTTGGCAATTGAATTTCACCCCAAAGCAAAATATATTTTTTGGTGGACACTATTATACTTTGACAGCCAGTGCTGGGACACCAGATTCAGGGTATTGCAATTTTGGCAATTGAATTTCACCCCAGAACAAAATATATGTTTTGGCGGACACTATTATAATTTGCCAGCCAGTTCTGGGACACCAGATTCAGAAAATTGCTATTTTGGCAATGGAATTGCACCCGAGAACAAAATATACCCTGTCACAGAGAGATTTAAACTAGGCATGCAACTGCTGGAACACCAAATTCAGGGTATTGGTATTTTGGCAATTGAATTTCACCCCAGAACAAAATATATGTTTTGGTGGACACTATTATACTTTGACAGCCAGTGCTGGGACACCAGATTCAGGGTATTGCTATTTTGGCAAGTGATTTTTACCCCAGAACAAAATGTATGTTTTAGCGGACACTATTATACTTTGCCAGCCAGTGCTGGGACACCAGATTCGGGGAATTGCTATTTTGGCAATTGAATTTCACCCCAGAACAAAATATATGTTTTTACGGACACTATTATACTTTGACAGCCAGTGCTGGGACACCAGATTCAGGGTATTGCTATTTTGGCAAGTGATTTTTACCCCAGAACAAAATGTATGTTTTAGCGGACACTATTATACTTTGCCAGCCAGTGCTGGGACACCAGATTCGGGGAATTGCTATTTTGGCAATTGAATTTCACCCCAGAACAAAATATATGTTTTGGCGGACACTATTATACTTTGACAGCCAGTGCTGGGACACCAGATTCAGGGTATTGCTATTTTGGCAATAGAATTGCAACCGAGAACAAAATATACTCTGTCACAGAGAGAATTAAACTATGCCTGCAACTGCTGGAACACCAGATTCAGGCTATTGGTATTTTGGCTATTGAAATTCACCCCAGAACAAAATATATTTTTTGGTGGACACTATTATACTTTGACAGCCAGTGCTGGGACACCAGATTCAGGGTATTGCTATTTTGGCAAGTGAATTTTACTCTAGAACAAAATATATGTTTTTGCGGACAATATTATACTTTTCCATCCAGTGCTGGGAAACCAGATTCAGGGTATTGCAATTTTGGCAATTGAATTTCACCCCAGAACAAAATATATGTTTTCGCGGACAATATTATACTTTGCCAGCAATTGCTGGGACACCAGATTCAGAGTATTGCTATTTTGGCAATTTAATTTCACCCTAGAACAAAATATATGTTTTCGCGGACAATATTATACTTTGCCAGCCATTGCTGGGAAAGCAGATTCAGAGTATTGCTATTTTGGCAATTTAATTTTACCCCAGAACAAAATATATGTTTTGGCGGACACTATTATACTTTGCCAGCCAGTGCTGGGACACCAGATTCAGGGTATTGCGATTTTAGCAATTAAATTTCACCTCAGAACAAAATATATGTTTTGGCAGACAATATTATACTTTGCCAGCCAGTGCTGGGACACCAGATTCAGGTTATTGCTATTTTGGCAAGTGAATTTTACCCCAGAACAAAATATGTGTTTTGGCGGACACTATTATAATTTGCCAGCCAGTGCTGGGACACCAGATTCAGGGTATTGCAATTTTGGCAATTGAATTTCACCCCAGAACAAAATATATGTTTTGGCGGACACTATTATACTTTGCAGCCAGTGCTGGGACACCAGATTCAGGGTATTGCTATTTTGGCAATGGAATTGCACCCGAGAACAAAATATACCCAGTCACAGAGAGAATTAAACTAGGCATGCAAATGCTGGAACATCAAATTCAGAGTATTGGTATTTTGGCAATTGAATTTCATCCCAGAACAAAATATATTTTTGGTGGACACTATTATACTTTGACAGCCAGTGCTGGGACACCAGATTCAGGGTATTGCTATTTTGGCAAGTGAATTTTACCCCAGAACAAAATATATGTTTTTGCGGACACTATTATACTTTGCCAGCCAGTGCAGGGACACAAGATTCAGGGTATTGCAATTTTGGCAATTGAATTTCACCCCAGAACAAAATATATGTTTTCGCGGACAATATTATACTTTACCAGCCATTGCTGGGACACCAGATTCAGAGTATTGCTTTTTTGGCAAGTGATTTTTACCCCAGAACAAAATATATTTTTGGTGGACACTATTATACTTTGACAGCCAGTGCTGGGACACCAGATTCAGGGTATTGCTATTTTGGCAATGGAATTGCACCTGAGAACAAAATATACCCTGTCACAGAGAGAATTAAACTAGGCCTGCAACTGCTGGAACACCAAATTCAGGGTATTGGTATTTTGGCAATTGAATTTCACCCCAAAACAAAATATATTTTTGGTGAACAATATTATACTTTGACAGCCAGTGCTGGGACACCAGATTCAGGGTATTGCTATTTTGGCAAGTGATTTTTACCCCAGAACAAAATGTATGTTTTAGCGGACACTATTATACTTTGCCAGCCAGTGCTGGGACACCAGATTCAGGGTATTGCTATTTTGGCAATTGAATTTGACCCCAGAACAAAATATATGTTTTTACTGACACTATTATACTTTGCCAGCCAGTGCTGGGACACCAGATTCCGGGTATTGGTATTTTGGCAATTGAATTTCACCCCAAAGCAAAATATAATTTTTGATGGACACTATTATACTTTGACAGCCAGTGCTGGGACACCAGATTCAGGGTATTGCAATTTTGGCAATTGAATTTCACCCCAGAACAAAATATATGTTTTAGCGGACACTATTATACTTTGTCAGCCAGTGCTGGGACACCAGATTCAGAAAATTGCTATTTTGGCAATGGAATTGCACCCGAGAACAAAATATACCCTGTCACAGAGAGATTTAAACTAGGCATGCAACTGCTGGAACACCAAATTCAGGGTATTGGTATTTTGGCAATTGAATTTCACCCCAGAACAAAATATATTTTTTGGTGGACACAATTATACTTTGACAGCCAGTGCTGGGACACCAGATTCAGGGTATTGCTATTTTGGCAAGTGATTTTTACCCCAGAACAAAATGTATGTTTTAGCGGACACTATTATACTTTGCCAGCCAGTGCTGGGACACCAGATTCAGGGTATTGCTATTTTGGCAATTGAATTTCAACCAAGAACAAAATATATGTTTTTTCTGACACTATTATACTTTGACAGCCAGTGCTGGGACACCAGATTCAGGGTATTGCTATTTTGGCAAGTGATTTTTACCCCAGAACAAAATGTATGTTTTAGCGGACACTATTATACTTTGCCAGCCAGTGCTGGGACACCAGATTCAGGGTATTGCTATTTTGGCAATTGAATTTCACCCCAGAATAAAATATATGTTTTTACGGACACTATTATACTTTGCCAGCCAGTGCTGGGACACCAGATTCAGGGTATTGCTATTTAGGCAATTGAATTTCACTTCAGATCAAAATATACGTTTTTGCAAATAATATTATACTTTGCCAGCCAGTGCTGGGACACCAGATTCGGGGAATTGCTATTTTGGCAATTGAATTTCACCCCAGAAGAAAATATATGTTTTGGAGGACACTATTATACTTTGACAGCCAGTGCTGGGACTTCAGATTCAGGGTATTGCTATTTTGGCAATAGAATTGCACCCGAGAACAAAATATACTCTGTCACAGAGAGAATTAAACTATGCCTGCAACTGCTGGAACACCAGATTCAGGGTATTGGTATTTTGACAATTGAATTTCACCCCAGAACAAAATATATTTTTTGGTGGACACTATTATACTTTTACAGCCAGTGCTGGGACACCAGATTCAGGGTATTGCTATTTTGGCAAGTGAGTTTTACTCTAGAACAAAATATATGTTTTGGCGGACACTATTATAATTTGCCAGCCAGTGCTGGGACACCAGATTCAGGGTATTGCAATTTTGGCAATTGAATTTCACCCCAGAACAAAATATATGTTTTGGCGGACACTATTATACTTTGCAGCCAGTGCTGGGACACCAGATTCAGGGTATTGCTATTTTTGCAATGGAATTGCACCCGAGAACAAAATATACCCAATCACAGAGAGAATTAAACTAGGCATGCAAATGCTGGAACATCAAATTCAGAGTATTGGTATTTTGGCAATTGAATTTTATCCCAGAACAAAATATATTTTTTGGTGGACACTATTATACTTTGACAGCCAGTGCTGGGACACCAGATTCAGGGTATTGCTATTTTGTCAAGTGAATTTTACCCCAGAACAAAATATATGTTTTTGCGGACACTATTATACTTTGCCAGCCAGTGCTGGGACACCAAATTCAGGGTATTGGTATTTTGGCAATTGAATTTCACCCCAGAACAAAATATATGTTTTTGCGGACAATATTATACTTTGCCAGCCATTGCTGGGACACCAGATTCAGAGTATTGCTATTTTGGCAAGTGATTTTTACCCCAGAACAAAATATATTTTTTGGTGGACACTATTATACTTTGACAGCCAGTGCTGGGACACCAGATTCAGGGTATTGCTATTTTGGCAATTGAATTTCACCCCAGAACAAAATATATTTTTTGGCGGACACTATTATAATTTGTCAGCCAGTGCTGGGACACCAGATTCAGAAAATTGCTATTTTGGCAATGGAAATGCACCCAAAAACAAAATATACCCGGTCACAGAGAGATTTAAACTAGGCATGCAACTGCTGGAACACCAAATTCAGGGTATTGGTATTTTGGCAATTGAATTTCACCCCAGAACAAAATATATTTTTGGTGGACACTATTATACTTTGACAGCCAGTGCTGGGACACCAGATTCAGGGTATTGCTATTTTGGCAAGTGATTTTTACCCCAGAACAAAATTTCTGTTTTAGCGGACACTATTATACTTTGCCAGCCAATGCTGGGACATCAGATTCAGGGTATTGCTATTTTGGCAATTGAATTTCAACCCAGAACAAAATATATGTTTTTACGGACACTATTATACTTTGACAGCCAGTGCTGGGACACCAGATTCAGGGTATTGCTATTTTGGCAAGTGATTTTTACCCCAGAACAAAATGTATGTTTTAGCGGACACTATTATACTTTGCCAGCCAGTGCTGGGACACCAGATTCAGGGTATTGCTATTTTGGCAATTGAATTTCACCCCAGAACAAAATATATGTTTTTACGGACACTATTATACTTTGCCAGCCAGTGCTGGGACACCAGATTCAGGGTATTGCTATTTTGGCAATTGAATTTCACCCCAGAACAAAATATATGTTTTTGCTGACACTATTATACTTTGCCAGCCAGTGCTGGGACACCAGATTCAGGGTATTGGTATTTTGGCAATTGAATTTCACCCCAGAACAAAATATATGTTTTGGTGGACACTATTATACTTTGACAGCCAGTGCTGGGACACCAGATTCAGGGTATTGCTATTTTGGCAAGTGAATTTTACCCCAGAACAAAATATATGTTTTTGCGGACACTATTATACTTTGCCAGCCAGTGCTGGGACACCAGATTCAGGGTATTGCTATTTTGGCAATTGAATTTCACCCCAGAACAAAATATATGTTTTGGCGGACACTATTATACTTTGCCAGCCAGTGCTGGGACACCAGATTCAGGGTATTGCTATTTTGGCAATTGAATTTCACCCCAGAACAAAATATATGTTTTGGCGGACACTATTATACTTTGCCAGCCAGTGCTGGGACACCAGATTCAGAGTATTGCTATTTTGGCAATGGAATTGCACCCGAGAACAAAATATACCCTGTCACAGAGAGATTTAAACTAGGCATGCAACTGCTGGAACACCAAATTCAGGGTATTGGTATTTTGGCAATTGAATTTCACCCCAGAACAAAATATATTTTTGGTGGACACTATTATACTTTGACAGCCAGTGCTGGGACACCAGATTCAGGGTATTGCTATTTTGGCAAGTGATTTTTACCCCAGAACAAAATGTATGTTTTAGCGGACACTATTATACTTTGCCAGCCAGTGCTGGGACACCAGATTCAGGGTATTGCTATTTTGGCAATTGAATTTCAACCCAGAACAAAATATATGTTTTTACGGACACTATTATACTTTGACAGCCAGTGCTGGGACACCAGATTCAGGGTATTGCTATTTTGGCAAGTGAATTTTACCCCAGAACAAAATATATGTTTTAGCGGACACTATTATACTTTGCCAGCCAGTGCTGGGACACCAGATTCAGGGTATTGATATTTTGGCAATTGAATTTCACCCCAGAACAAAATATATGTTTTGACGGACACTATTATACTTTGCCAGCCAGTGCTGGGACACCAGATTCAGGGTATTGCTATTTTGGCAATTGAATTTCACCCCAGAACAAAATATATGTTTTGGCGGACACTATTATACTTTGCCAGCCAGTGCTGGGACACCAGATTCAGGAAATTGCTATTTTGGCAATGGAATTGCACCCGAGAACAAAATATACCCTGTCACAGAGAGATATTAAACTAGGCATGCAACTGCTGGAACACCAAATTCAGGGTATTGGTATTTTGGCAATTGAATTTCACCCCAGAACAAAATATATTTTTGGTGGACACTATTATACTTTGACAGCCAGTGCTGGGACACCAGATTCAGGGTATTGCTATTTTGGCAAGTGATTTTTACCCCAGAACAAAATGTATGTTTTAGCGGACACTATTATACTTTGCCAGCCAGTGCTGGGACACCAGATTCAGGGTATTGCTATTTTGGCAATTGAATTTCAACCCAGAACAAAATATATGTTTTTACGGACACTATTATACTTTGACAGCCAGTGCTGGGACACCAGATTCAGGGTATTGCTATTTTGGCAAGTGATTTTTACCCCAGAACAAAATGTATGTTTTAGCGGACACTATTATACTTTGCCAGCCAGTGCTGGGACACCAGATTCAGGGTATTGATATTTTGGCAATTGAATTTCACCCCAGAACAAAATATATGTTTTTACGGACACTATTATACTTTGCCAGCCAGTGCTGGGACACCAGATTCAGGGTATTGCTATTTAGGCAATTGAATTTCACCTCAGATCAAAATATATGTTTTTGCAAATAATATTATACTTTGCCAGCCAGTGCTGGGACACCAGATTCGGGGAATTGCTATTTTGGCAATTGAATTTCACCCTAGAACAAAATATATGTTTTGGCGGACACTATTATACTTTGACAGCCAGTGCTGGGACACCAGATTCAGGGTATTGCTATTTTGGCAATAGAATTGCACCCGAGAACAAAATATATTTTTGGTGGACACTATTATACTTTGACAGCCAGTGCTGGGACACCAGATTCAGGGTATTGCTATTTTGGCAAGTGAATTTCACCCCAGAACAAAATGTATGTTTTAGCGGACACTATTATACTTTGCCAGCCAGTGCTGGGACACCAGATTCAGGGTATTGCTATTTTGGCAATTGAATTTCACCCCAGAACAAAATATATATTTTTACGGACACTATTATACTTTGACAGCCAGTGCTGGGACACCAGATTCAGGGTATTGCTATTTTGGCAAGTGAATTTTACCCCAGAACAAAATGTATGTTTTAGCGGACACTATTATACTTTGCCAGCCAGTGCTGGGACACCAGATTCAGGGTATTGCTATTTTGGCAATTGAATTTCACCCCAGAACAAAATGTATGTTTTGGCGGACACTATTATACTTTGACAGCCAGTGCTGGGACACCAGATTCAGGGTATTGCTATTTTGGCAAGTGATTTTTACCCCAGAACAAAATGTATGTTTTAGCGGACACTATTATATTTTGCCAGCCAGTGCTGGGACACCAGATTCAGGGTATTGCTATTTTGGCAATGGAATTGCACCCGAGAACAAAATATACCCTGTCACAGAGAGAATTAAACTAGGCCTGCAACTGCTGGAACACCAAATTCAGGGTATTGGTATTTTGGCAATTGAATTTAACCCCAAAACAAAATATATTTCTTGGTGAACAATATTATACTTTGACAGCCAGTGCTGGGACACCAGATTCAGGGTATTGCTATTTTGGCAATGGAATTGCACCCGAGAACAAAATATACCCTGTCACAGAGAGAATTAAACTAGGCCTGCAACTGCTGGAACACCAAATTCAGGGTATTGGTATTTTGGCAATTGAATTTCACCCCAAAACAAAATATATTTTTTGGTGAACAATATTATACTTTGACAGCCAGTGCTGGGACACCAGATTCAGGGTATTGCTATTTTGGCAAGTGATTTTTACCCCAGAACAAAATGTATGTTTTAGCGGACACTATTATACTTTGCCAGCCAGTGCTGGGACACCAGATTCAGGGTATTGCTATTTTGGCAATTGAATTTCACCCCAGAACAAAATATATGTTTTAGCGGACACTATTATACTTTGTCAGCCAGTGCTGGGACACCAGATTCAGAAAATTGCTATTTTGGCAATGGAATTTCACCCCAGAACAAAATATACCTTGTTACAGAGAGATTTAAACTAGGCCATGCAACTGCTGGGACACCAGATTCAGGGTATTGCTATTTTGGCAATTGAATTTCACCCCAGAACAAAATATATGTTTTGGCGGACACTATTATACTTTGACAGCCAGTGCTGGGACACCAGATTCAGGGTATTGCTATTTTGGCAATAGAATTTCACCCGAGAACAAAATATATGTTTTGGTGGACACTATTATACTTTGACAGCCAGTGCTGGGACACCAGATTCAGGGTATTGCTATTTTGGCAAGTGAATTTTACCCCAGAACAAAATATATGTTTTAGCGGACACTATTATACTTTGCCAGCCAGTGCTGGGACACCAGATTCAGGGTATTGCTATTTTGGCAATTGAATTTCACCCCAGAACAAAATATATGTTTTTACGGACACTATTATACTTTGACAGCCAGTGCTGGGACACCAGATTCAGGGTATTGCTATTTTGGCAAGTGATTTTTACCCGAGAACAAAATGTATGTTTTAGCGGACACTATTATACTTTGCCAGCCAGTGCTGGGACACCAGATTCAGGGTATTGCTATTTTGGCAATTGAATTTCACCCCAGAACAAAATATATGTTTTGGCGGACACTATTATACTTTGACAGCCAGTGCTGGGACACCAGATTCAGGGTATTGCTATTTTGGCAATGGAATTGCACCCGAGAACAAAATATATCCTGTCACAGAGAGAATTAAACTAAGCCTGCAACTGCTGGAACACCAAATTCGGGGTATTGGTATTTTGGCAATTGAATTTCACCCCAAAACAAAATATATTTTTTGGTGAACAATATTATACTTTGACAGCCAGTGCTGGGACACCAGATTCAGGGTATTGCTATTTTGGCAATGGAATTTCACCCCAGAACAAAATATATCCTGTCACAGAGACACTATTATACTAGGCCTGCAACTGCTGGGACACCAGATTCAGGGTATTGGTATTTTGGCAATTGAATTTCACCCCAAAACAAAATATATTTTTTGGTGAACACTATTATACTTTGACAGCCAGTGCTGGGACACCAGATTCAGGGTATTGCTATTTTGGCAATTGAATTTCACCCCAGAACAAAATATATGTTTTGGCGGACACTATTATGCTTTGTCAGCCAGTGCTGGGACACCAGATTCAGAAAATTGCGATTTTGGCAATGGAATTGCACCCGAGAACAAAATATACCCTGTCACAGAGAGATTTAAACTAGGCATGCAACTGCTGGAACACCAAATTCAGGGTATTGGTATTTTGGCAATTGAATTTCACCCCAGAACAAAATATATTTTTGGTGGACACTATTATACTTTGACAGCCAGTGCTGGGACACCAGATTCAGGGTATTGCTATTTTGGCAAGTGATTTTTACCCCAGAACAAAATGTATGTTTTAGCGGACACTATTATACTTTGCCAGCCAGTGCTGGGACACCAGATTCAGGGTATTGCTATTTTGGCAATTGAATTTCAACCCAGAACAAAATATATGTTTTTACGGACACTATTATACTTTGACAGCCAGTGCTGGGACACCAGATTCAGGGTATTGCTATTTTGGCAAGTGATTTTTACCCCAGAACAAAATGTATGTTTTAGCGGACACTATTATACTTTGCCAGCCAGTGCTGGGACACCAGATTCAGGGTATTGATATTTTGGCAATTGAATTTCACCCCAGAACAAAATATATGTTTTTACGGACACTATTATACTTTCGCCAGCCAGTGCTGGGACACCAGATTCAGGGTATTGCTATTTAGGCAATTGAATTTCACCTCAGATCAAAATATACGTTTTTGCAAATAATATTATACTTTGCCAGCCAGTGCTGGGACACCAGATTCGGGAATTGCTATTTTGGCAATTGAATTTCACCCTAGAACAAAATATATGTTTTGGCGGACACTATTATACTTTGACAGCCAGTGCTGGGACACCAGATTCAGGGTATTGCTATTTTGGCAATAGAATTGCACCCGAGAACAAAATATATGTTTTGGTGGACACTATTATACTTTGACAGCCAGTGCTGGGACACCAGATTCAGGGTATTGCTATTTTGGCAATTGAATTTCACCCCAGAACAAAATATATGTTTTAGCGGACACTATTATACTTTGCCAGCCAGTGCTGGGACACCAGATTCAGAGTATTGCTATTTTGGCAATTGAATTTCACCCCAGAACAAAATATACTTTTGACAGAGACACTATTATACTTGACATGCCAGTGCTGGAACACCAGATTCAGGGTATTGCTATTTTGGCAATTGAATTTCACCCCAGAACAAAATATATGTTTTGGTGGACACTATTATACTTTGACAGCCAGTGCTGGGACACCAGATTCAGGGTATTGCTATTTTGGCAAGTGAATTTTACCCCAGAACAAAATGTATGTTTTAGCGGACACTATTATACTTTGCCAGCCAGTGCTGGGACACCAGATTCAGGGTATTGCTATTTTGGCAATTGAATTTCACCCCAGAACAAAATATATGTTTTGGCGGACACTATTATACTTTGACAGCCAGTGCTGGGACACCAGATTCAGGGTATTGCTATTTTGGCAATGGAATTGCACCCGAGAACAAAATATACCCTGTCACAGAGAGAATTAAACTAGGCCTGCAACTGCTGGAACACCAAATTCAGGGTATTGGTATTTTGGCAATTGAATTTCACCCCAAAACAAAATATATTTTTTTGTGAACAATATTATTCTTTGACAGCCAGTGCTGGGACACCAGATTCAGGGTATTGCTATTTTGGCAATGGAATTGCACCCGAGAACAAAATATACCCTGTCACAGAGAGAATTAAACTAGGCCTGCAACTGCTGGAACACCAAATTCAGGGTATTGGTATTTTGGCAATTGAATTTCACGCCAAAACAAAATATATTTTTTGGTGAACAATATTATACTTTGACAGCCAGTGCTGGGACACCAGATTCAGGGTATTGCTATTTTGGCAAGTGATTTTTACCCCAGAACAAAATGTATGTTTTAGCGGACACTATTATACTTTGCCAGCCAGTGCTGGGACACCAGATTCAGGGTATTGCTATTTTGGCAATTGAATTTCACCCCAGAACAAAATATATGTTTTTACGGACACTATTATACTTTGACAGCCAGTGCTGGGACACCAGATTCAGGGTATTGGTATTTTGGCAATTGAATTTCACCCCAAAGCAAAATATAATTTTTGGTGGACACTATTATACTTTGACAGCCAGTGCTGGGACACCAGATTCAGGGTATTGCAATTTTGGCAATTGAATTTCACCCCAGAACAAAATATATGTTTTGGCGGACACAATTATACTTTGTCAGCCAGTGCTGGGACACCAGATTCAGAAAATTGCTATTTTGGCAATGGAATTACACCCGAGAACAAAATATACCCTGTCACAGAGAGATTTAAACTAGGCATGCAACTGCTGGAACACCAAATTCAGGGTATTGGTATTTTGCCAATTGAATTTCACCCCAGAACAAAATATATTTTTTGGTGGACACTATTATACTTTGACAGCCAGTGCTGGGACACCAGATTCAAGTATTGCTTTTTTGGCAAATGAATTTTACCCCAGAACAAAATATATGTTTTTGCGGACACTATTATACTTTGCCAGCAAGTGCTGGGACACCAGATTCAGGTTATTGCTTTTTTGGCAAGTTAATTTTACCCCAGAACAAAAAATATGTTTTGGCGCACACTATTATAATTTGCCAGCCAGTGCTGGGACACCAGTTTCAGGGTATTGCTATTTTGGCAATTGAATTTCACCCCAGAACAAAATATATGTTTTGGCGGACACCATTATACTTTGACAGCCAGTGCTGGGACACCAGATTCAGGGTATTGCTATTTTGGCAAATAAATTTTACCCCAGAACAAAATATACCCTGTCACAGAGAGAATTAAACTAGGCCTGCAACTGCTGGAACACCAGATTCAGTGTATTGGTATTTTGGCAATTGAATTTCACCCCACAGCAAAATATATGTTTTGGCGGACACCATTATACTTTGACAGCCAGTGCTGGGACACCAGATTCAGGGTATTGCAATTTTGGCAATTGAATTTCACCCCAGAACAAAATATATGTTTTCGCGGACAATATTATACTTTGCCAGCCAGTGCTGGGACACCAGATTCAGGGTATTGCTATTTTGGCAAATAAATTTTACCCCAGAACAAAATATACCCTGTCTCAGAGAGAATTAAACTAGGCCTGCAACTGCTGGAACACCAAATTCAGTGTATTGGTATTTTGGCATTTGAATTTCACCCCACAGCAAAATATATTTTTTGGTGGACACTATTATACTTTAACAGCCAGTGCTGGGACACCAGATTCAGGGTATTGCAATTTTGGCAATTGAATTTCACCCCAGAACAAAATATATGTTTTCGCGGACAATATTATACTTTGCCAGCCATTTCTGGGACACCAGATTCAGAGTATTGCTATTTTGGCAATTTATTTTTACCCCAGAACAAAATAGATGTTTTAGCGGACACTATTATACTTTGCCAGCCAGTGCTGGGACACCAGATTCAGGGTATTGCTATTTTGGCAAGTGAATTTTACCCCAGAACAAAATATATGTTTTGGCGCACACTACTATAATTTGCCAGCCAGTGCTGGGACACCAGATTCAGAGTATTGCTTTTTTAACAAGTGAATTTTACCACAGAACAAAATATATGTTTTGGCGGACACTATTATAATTTGCCAGCCAGTGCTGGGACACCAGATTCAGTGTATTGCAAATATGGCAATTAAATTTCACCCCAGAACAAAATATACCCTGTCACAGAGAGAATTAAAATAGGCCTGCAACTCCTGGAACACCAAATTCAGGGTATTGGTATTTTGGCAATTGAATTTCACCCCAGCGCAAAATATATTTTTTGGTGGACACTATTATACTTTGACAGCCAGCGCTGGGACACCAGATTCAGGGTATTGCTATTTTGGCAAGTGATTTTTAACCCAGAACAAAATGTATGTTTTAGCGGACACTATTATACTTTGCCAGCCAGTGCTGGGACACCAGATTCACGGTATTGCTATTTTGGCAATTGAATTTCACCCCAGAACAAAATATATGTTTTGGCGGAAAATATTATACTTTGCCAGCCAGTGCTGGGACACCAGATTCAGGGTATTGCTATTTTGGCAATTGAATTGCACACGAGACCAAAATATACCCTGTTACGGAGTGAATTAAACTAGGCCTGCGACTGCTGGAACACCCGATTCAGGGTATTGGTATTTTGGCAATTGAATTTCACCCCAGAACAAAATATATGGTTTTGGCGGACACTATTATACTTTGTCAGCCAGTGCTGGGACACCAGATTCAGGTTATTACTATATTTGGAAGTGAATTTTATCCCAAAACAAAATATATGTTTTGGCGGACATTATTATACTTTGCCAGCCAGTGCTGGAACACCAGATTCAGAGAATTGCTATTTTGGCAATTGAATTTCATCCCAGAACAAAATATATGTTTTGTTGGACTCTATTATACTTTGCCAGCCAGTGCTGGGACAGCAGATTAAGGGTCTTGCTATTTTGGCAATTTAATTTCACCCCAGAACAAAATATATGTTTTGGCGGACACTATTATACTTTGCCAGCCACTGCTGGGACACCAGATTCAGGGTATTGCTACAGTATTTTGGCAATGGAATTGCACCCCAGAACAAAATATACCCTGTCACAGAGAGAATTAAACTAGGCCTACAACTGCTGGAACACCAAATTCAGGGTATTGGTATTTTGGCAATTGAATTTCACCCCAGAGCAAAATATATTTTTGGGTGGACAGTATTATACTTTGACAGCCAGCGCTGGGACACCAGGTTCAGGGTATTGCTATTTTGGCAAGTGATTTTTACCCCAGAACAAAATGTATTTTTTCGCGGACACTATTATACTTTGCCAGCCAGTGCTGGGACACCAGATTCACGGTATTGCTATTTTGGCAATTGAATTTCACCCCAGAACAAAATATATGTTTTGGCGGAAAATATTATACTTTGCCAGCCAGTGCTGGGACACCAGATTCAGGGTATTGCTATTTTGGCAATTGAATTGCATACGAGACCAAAATATACCCTGTTACGGAGTGAATTAAACTAGGCCTGCGACTGCTGGAACACCAGATTCAGGGTATTGGTATTTTGGCAATTGAATTTCACCCCAAAGCAAAATATAATTTTTGGTGGACACTATTATACTTTGACAGCCAGTGCTGGGACACCAGATTCATTGTATTGGTATTTTGGCAATTGAATTTCACCCCAAAGCAAAATATAATTTTTGGTGGACACTATTATGCTTTGACAGCCAGTGCTGGGACACCAGATTCATGGTATTGCAATTTTGGCAATTGAATTTCACCCCAGAACAAAATCTATGTTTTTGCGGACACTATTATACTTTGTCAGCCAGTGCTGGGACACCAGATTCAGAAAATTGCTATTTTGGCAATGGAATTACACCCGAGAACAAAATATACCCTGTCACAGAGAGATTTAAACTAGGCATGCAACTGCTGGAACACCAAATTCAGGGTATTGGTATTTTGGCAATTGAATTTCACCCCAGAACAAAATATATTTTTTGGTGGACACTAATATACTTTGACAGCCAGTGCTGGGACACCAGATTCAGGGTATTACTATTTTGGCAAGCGATTTTTACCCCAGAACAAAATGTATGTTTTGGCGGACACTATTATACTTTGCCAGCCAGTGCTGGGACACCAGATTCAGGGTATTGCAATTTTGGCAATTGAATTTCACCCCAGAACAAAATATATGTTTTGGCGGACACTATTATACTTTGACAGCCAGTGCTGGGACACCAGATTCAGGTTATTGCTATTTTAGCAAGTGAATTTTACACCTGAACAAAATATATGTTTTGGCGGACACTATTATACTTTGACAGCCAGTGCTGGGACACCAGATTCAGGTTATTGCTATTTTGGCAATGGAATTGCACCCGAGAACAAAATATACCCTGTCACAGAGAGAATTAAACTAGGCCTGCAACTGCTGGAACACCAAATTCAGGGTATTGGTATTTTGGCAATTGAATTTCACCCCAAAACAAAATATATTTTTGGTGAACAATATTATACTTTGACAGCCAGTGCTGGGACACCAGATTCAGGGTATTGCTATTTTGGCAATGGAATTGCACCCGATAACAAAATATACCCTGTCACAGAGAGAATTAAACTAGGCCTGCAACTGCTGGAACACCAAATTCAGGGTATTGGTATTTTGGCAATTGAATTTCACCCCAGAACAAAATATATTTTTGGTGAACAATATTATACTTTGACAGCCAGTGCTGGGACACCAGATTCAGGGTATTGCTATTTTGGCAATGGAATTGCACCCGAGAACAAAATATACCCTGTCACAGAGAGAATTAAACTAGGCCTGCAACTGCTGGAACACCAAATTCAGGGTATTGGTATTTTGGCAATTGAATTTCACCCCAAAACAAAATATATTTTTGGTGAACAATATTATACTTTGACAGCCAGTGCTGGGACACCAGATTCAGGGTATTGCTATTTTGGCAATGGAATTGCACCCGAGAACAAAATATACCCTGTCACAGAGAGAATTAAACTAGGCCTGCAACTGCTGGAACACCAAATTCAGGGTATTGGTATTTTGGCAATTGAATTTCACCCCAAAACAAAATATATTTTTTGGTGAACAATATTATACTTTGACAGCCAGTGCTGGGACACCAGATTCAGGGTATTGCTATTTTGGCAAGTGATTTTTACCCCAGAACAAAATGTATGTTTTAGCGGACACTATTATACTTTGCCAGCCAGTGCTGGGACACCAGATTCAGGGTATTGCTATTTTGGCAATTGAATTTCACCCCAGAACAAAATATAATTTTTGGTGGACACTATTATACTTTGACAGCCAGTGCTGGGACACCAGATTCAGGGTATTGCTATTTTGGCAATTGAATTTGACCCCAGAACAAAATATATGTTTTTACTGACACTATTATACTTTGCCAGCCAGTGCTGGGACACCAGATTCCGGGTATTGGTATTTTGGCAATTGAATTTCACCCCAAAGCAAAATATAATTTTTGATGGACACTATTATACTTTGACAGCCATTGCTGGGACACCAGATTCAGGGTATTGCAATTTTGGCAATTGAATTTCACCCCAGAACAAAATATATGTTTTGGCGGACACTATTATACTTTGTCAGCCAGTGCTGGGACACCAGATTCAGAAAATTGCTATTTTGGCAATGGAATTGCACCCGAGAACAAAATATACCCTGTCACAGAGAGATTTAAACTAGGCATGCAACTGCTGGAACACCAAATTCAGGGTATTGGTATTTTGGCAATTGAATTTCACCCCAGAACAAAATATATTTTTGGTGGACACTATTATACTTTGACAGCCAGTGCTGGGACACCAGATTCAGGGTATTGCTATTTTGGCAAGTGATTTTTACCCCAGAACAAAATGTATGTTTTAGCGGACACTATTATACTTTGCCAGCCAGTGCTGGGACACCAGATTCAGGGTATTGCTATTTTGGCAATTGAATTTCAACCCAGAACAAAATATATGTTTTTACGGACACTATTATACTTTGACAGCCAGTGCTGGGACACCAGATTCAGGGTATTGCTATTTTGGCAAGTGATTTTTACCCCAGAACAAAATGTATGTTTTAGCGGACACTATTATACTTTGCCAGCCAGTGCTGGGACACCAGATTCAGGGTATTGCTATTTTGGCAATTGAATTTCACCCCAGAACAAAATATATGTTTTGGCGGACACTATTATACTTTGCCAGCCAGTGCTGGGACACCAGATTCAGGGTATTGCTATTTTGGCAATTGAATTTCACCCCAGAACAAAATATATGTTTTGGCAGACACTATTATACTTTGACAGCCAGTGCTGGGACACCAGATTCAGGGTATTGCTATTTTGGCAATTGAATTTCACCCCAGAACAAAATATATTTTTGGTGGACACTATTATACTTTGACAGCCAGTGCTGGGACACCAGATTCAGGGTATTGCTATTTTGGCAAGTGAATTTTACCCCAGAACAAAATATATGTTTTAGCGGACACTATTATACTTTGCCAGCCAGTGCTGGGACACCAGATTCAGAGTATTGCAATTTTGGCAATTGAATTTCACCCCAGAACAAAATATATGTTTTTGCGGACAATATTATACTTTGCCAGCAATTGCTGGGACACCAGATTCAGGGTATTGCTATTTTGGCAATTGAATTTCACCCCAGAACAAAATATATGTTTTGGCGGACAATATTATACTTTGCCAGCCAGTGCTGGGACACCAGATTCAGGTATTGCTATTTTGGCAATTGAATTTTACCCCAGAACAAAATATATGTTTTAGCGGACACTATTATACTTTGCCAGCCAGTGCTGGGACACCAGATTCAGGGTATTGCTATTTTGGCAATTGAATTTCACCTCAGAACAAAATATATGTTTTGGCGGACACTATTATACTTTGCCAGCCAGTGCTGGGACACCAGATTCAGGGTATTGCTATTTTGGCAAGTGAATTTCACCCCAGAACAAAATATATGTTTTGGCGGACACTATTATAATTTGCCAGCCAGTGCTGGGACACCAGATTCAGGGTATTGCTATTTTGGCAAGTGAATTTCACCCCAGAACAAAATATATGTTTTGGCGGACACTATTATACTTTGCCAGCCAGTGCTGGGACACCAGATTCAGGGTATTGCTATTTTGGCAATTGAATTTCACCCCAGAACAAAATATATATTTTTACGGACACCATTATACTTTGACAGCCAGTGCTGGGACACCAGATTCAGGGTATTGCTATTTTGGCAAGTGATTTTTACCCGAGAACAAAATGTATGTTTTAGTGGACACTATTATATTTTGCCAGCCAGTGCTGGGACACCAGATTCAGGGAATTGCTATTTTGGCAATTGAATTTCACCCCAGAACAAAATGTATGTTTTGGCGGACACAATTATACTTTGACAGCCAGTGCTGGTACACCAGATTCAGGGTATTGCTATTTTGGCAATGGAATTGCACCCGAGAACAAAATATATCCTGTCACAGAGAGAATTAAACTAGGCCTGCAACTGTTGGAACACCAAATTCAGGGAATTGGTATTTTGGCAGTTGAATTTCACCCCAAAACAAAATATATTTCTTGGTGAACAATATTATACTTTGACAGCCAGTGCTGGGATACCAGATTCAGGGTATTGCTATTTTGGCAATGGAATTGCACCCGAGAACAAAATATATCCTGTCACAGAGAGAATTAAACTAGGCCTGCAACTGCTGGAACACCAAATTCAGGGTATTGGTATTTTGGCAATTGAATTTCACCCCAAAACAAAATATATTTTTTGGTGAACAATATTATACTTTGACAGCCAGTGCTGGGACACCAGATTCAGGGTATTGCTATTTTGGCAAGTGATTTTTACCCCAGAACAAAATGTATGTTTTAGCGGACACTATTATACTTTGACAGCCAGTGCTGGATCACCAGATTCAGGGTATTGCTATTTTGGCAATTGAATTTCACCCCAGAACAAAATATATGTTTTTACGGCCACTATTATACTTTGACAGCCAGTGCTGGGACACCAGATTCAGGGTATTGCTATTTTGGCAATTGAATTTCACCCCAAAGCAAAATATAATTTTTGGTGGACACTATTATACTTTGACAGCCAGTGCTGGGACACCAGATTCATGGTATTGCAATTTTGGCAATTGAATTTCACCCCAGAACAAAATATATGTTTTGGCGGACACTATTATACTTTGTCAGCCAGTGCTGGGACACCAGATTCAGAAAATTGCTATTTTGGCAATGGAATTACACCCGAGAACAAAATATACCCTGTCACAGAGAGATTTAAACTAGGCATGCAACTGCTGGAACACCAAATTCAGGGTATTGGTATTTTGGCAATTGAATTTCACCCCAGAACAAAATATATTTTTTGGTGGACACTATTATACTTTGACAGCCAGTGCTGGGACACCAGATTCAGGGTATTGCTATTTGGGCAAGCGATTTTTACCCCAGAACAAAATGTATGTTTTAGCGGACACTATTATACTTTGCCAGCCAGTACTGGGACACCAGATTCAGGGTATTGCAATTTTGGCAATTGAATTTCATCCCAGAACAAAATATATGTTTTGGCGAACACTATTATACTTTGACAGCCAGTGCTGGGACACCAGATTCAGGTTATTGCTATTTTGGCAATGGAATTGCACACGAGAACAAAATATACCCTGTCACAGAGAGAATTAAACTAGGCCTGCAACTGCTGGAACACCAAATTCAGGGTATTGGTATTTTGGCAATTGAATTTCACCCCAAAACAAAATATATTTTTTGGTGAACAATATTATACTTTGACAGCCAGTGCTGGGACACCAGATTCAGGGTATTGCTATTTTGGCAAGTGATTTTTACCCCAGAACAAAATGTATGTTTTAGCGGACACTATTATACTTTGCCAGCCAGTGATGGGACACCAGATTCAGGGTATTGCTATTTTGGCAATTGAATTTCACCCCAGAACAAAATATATGTTTTTACGGACACTATTATACTTTGACAGCCAGTGCTGGGACACCAGATTTAGGGTATTGGTATTTTGGCAATTGAATTTCACCCCAAAGCAAAATATAATTTTTGGTGGACACTATTATACTTTGACAGCCAGTGCTGGGACACCAGATTCAGGGTATTGCAATTTTGGCAATTGAATTTCACCCCAGAACAAAATATATGTTTTGGCGGACACAATTATACTTTGTCAGCCAGTGCTGGGACACCAGATTCAGAAAATTGCTATTTTGGCAATGGAATTACACCCGAGAACAAAATATACCCTGTCACAGAGAGATTTAAACTAGGCATGCAACTGCTGGAACACCAAATTCAGGGTATTGGTATTTTGCCAATTGAATTTCACCCCAGAACAAAATATATTTTTTGGTGGACACTATTATACTTTGACAGCCAGTGCTGGGACTCCAGATTCATGGTATTGCTTTTTTGGCAAATGAATTTTACCCCAGAACAAAATATATGTTTTTGCGGACACTATTATACTTTGCCAGCAAGTGCTGGGACACCAGATTCAGGTTATTGCTTTTTTGGCAAGTTAATTTTACCCCAGAACAAAAAATATGTTTTGGCGCACACTATTATAATTTGCCAGCCAGTGCTGGAACACCAGATTAAGCGTATTGCAATTTTGGCAATTGAATTTCACCCCAGAACAAAATATATGTTTTGGCGGACACCATTATACTTTGACAGCCAGTGCTGGGACACCAGATTCAGGGTATTGCAATTTTGGCAATTGAATTTCACCCCAGAACAAAATATACCCTGTCACAGAGAGAATTAAACTAGGCCTGCAACTGCTGGAACACCAAATTCAGTGTATTGGTATTTTGGCAATTGAATTTCACCCCACAGCAAAATATATTTTTTGGTGGACACTATTATACTTTAACAGCCAGTGCTGGGACACCAGATTCAGGGTATTGCAATTTTGGCAATTGAATTTCACCCCAGAACAAAATATATGTTTTCGCGGACAATATTATACTTTGCCAGCCATTTCTGGGACACCAGATTCAGAGTATTGCTATTTTGGCAATTTATTTTTACCCCAGAACAAAATAGATGTTTTAGCGGACACTATTATACTTTGCCAGCCAGTGCTGGGACACCAGATTCAGGGTATTGCTATTTTGGCAAGTGAATTTTACCCCAGAACAAAATATATGTTTTGGCGCACACTACTATAATTTGCCAGCCAGTGCTGGGACACCAGATTCAGAGTATTGCTATTTTAACAAGTGAATTTTACCCCAGAACAAAATATATGTTTTGGCGGACAGTATTATACTTTGCCAGCCAGTGCTGGGACACCAGATTCAGGGTATTGCTATTTTAGCAATTGAATTTAACCTCAGAACAAAATATATGTTTTGGCGGACAATATTATACTTTGCCAGACAGTGCTGGGACACCAAATTCAGGTTATTGCTATTTTGGCAAGTGAATTTTACCCCAGAACAAAATATATGTTTTGGCGGACACTATTATAATTTGCCAGCCAGTGCTGGGACACCAGATTCAGTGTATTGCAAATATGGCAATTAAATTTCACCCCAGAACAAAATATACCCTGTCACAGAGAGAATTAAAATAGGCCTGCAACTCCTGGAACACCAAATTCAGGGTATTGGTATTTTGGCAATTGAATTTCACCCCAGCGCAAAATATATTTTTTGGTGGACACTATTATACTTTGACAGCCAGCGCTGGGACACCAGATTCAGGGTATTGCTATTTTGGCAAGTGATTTTTAACCCAGAACAAAATGTATGTTTTAGCGGACACTATTATACTTTGCCAGCCAGTGCTGGGACACCAGATTCACGGTATTGCTATTTTGGCAATTGAATTTCACCCCAGAACAAAATATATGTTTTGGGGGAAAATATTATACTTTGCCAGCCAGTGCTGGGACACCAGATTCAGGGTATTGCTATTTTGGCAATTGAATTGCACACGAGACCAAAATATACCCTGTTACGGAGTGAATTAAACTAGGCCTGCGACTGCTGGAACACCCGATTCAGGGTATTGGTATTTTGGCAATTGAATTTCACCCCAGAACAAAATATATGGTTTTGGCGGACACTATTATACTTTGTCAGCCAGTGCTGGGACACCAGATTCCGGTTATTACTATATTTGGAAGTGAATTTTATCCCAAAACAAAATATATGTTTTGGCGGACATTATTATACTTTGCCAGCCAGTGCTGGAACACCAGATTCAGAGTATTGCTATTTTGGCAATTGAATTTCATCCCAGAACAAAATATATGTTTTGTTGGACTCTATTATACTTTGCCAGCCAGTGCTGGGACAGCAGATTAAGGGTCTTGCTATTTTGGCAATTTAATTTCACCCCAGAACAAAATATATGTTTTGGCGGACACTATTATACTTTGCCAGCCACTGCTGGGACACCAGATTCAGGGTATTGCTACAGTATTTTGGCAATGGAATTGCACCCCAGAACAAAATATACCCTGTCACAGAGAGAATTAAACTAGGCCTACAACTGCTGGAACACCAAATTCAGGGTATTGGTATTTTGGCAATTGAATTTCACCCCAGAGCAAAATATATTTTTGGGTGGACAGTATTATACTTTGACAGCCAGCGCTGGGACACCAGGTTCAGGGTATTGCTATTTTGGCAAGTGATTTTTACCCCAGAACAAAATGTATTTTTTCGCGGACACTATTATACTTTGCCAGCCAGTGCTGGGACACCAGATTCACGGTATTGCTATTTTGGCAATTGAATTTCACCCCAGAACAAAATATATGTTTTGGCGGAAAATATTATACTTTGCCAGCCAGTGCTGGGACACCAGATTTAGGGTATTGCTATTTTGGCAATTGAATTGCACACGAGACCAAAATATACCCTGTTACGGAGTGAATTAAACTAGGCCTGCGACTCCTGGAACACCAGATTCAGGGTGTTGGTATTTTGGCAATTGAATTTCACCCCAGAACAAAATATATGTTTTTACGGACACTATTATACTTTGACAGCCAGTGCTGGGACACCAGATTCATTGTATTAGTATTTTGGCAATTGAATTTCACCCCAAAGCAAAATATAATTTTTGGTGGACACTATTATACTTTGACAGCCAGTGCTGGGACACCAGATTCATGGTATTGCAATTTTGGCAATTGAATTTCACCCCAGAACAAAATATATGTTTTTGCGGACACTATTATACTTTGTCAGCCAGTGCTGGGACACCAGATTCAGAAAATTGCTATTTTGGCAATGGAATTACACCCGAGAACAAAATATACCCTGTCACAGAGAGATTTAAACTAGGCATGCAACTGCTGGAACACCAAATTCAGGGTATTGGTATTTTGGCAATTGAATTTCACCCCAGAACAAAATATATTTTTTGGTGGACACTAATATACTTTGACAGCCAGTGCTGGGACACCAGATTCAGGGTATTGCTATTTTGGCAAGCGATTTTTACCCCAGAACAAAATGTATGTTTTAGCGGACACTATTATACTTTGCCAGCCAGTGCTGGGACACCAGATTCAGGGTATTGCAATTTTGGCAATTGAATTTCACCCCAGAACAAAATATATGTTTTGGCGGACACTATTATACTTTGACAGCCAGTGCTGGGACACCAGATTCAGGTTATTGCTATTTTAGCAAGTGAATTTTACACCTGAACAAAATATATGTTTTGGCGGACACTATTATACTTTGACAGCCAGTGCTGGGACACCAGATTCAGGGTATTGCTATTTTGGCAATGGAATTGCACCCGAGAACAAAATATACCCTGTCACAGAGAGAATTAAACTAGGCCTGCAACTGCTGGAACACCAAATTCAGGGTATTGGTATTTTGGCAATTGAATTTCACCCCAAAACAAAATATATTTTTTGGTGAACAATATTATACTTTGACAGCCAGTGCTGGGACACCAGATTCAGGGTATTGCTATTTTGGCAATGGAATTGCACCCGATAACAAAATATACCCTGTCACAGAGAGAATTAAACTAGGCCTGCAACTGCTGGAACACCAAATTCAGGGTATTGGTATTTTGGCAATTGAATTTCACCCCAAAACAAAATATATTTTTTGGTGAACAATATTATACTTTGACAGCCAGTGCTGGGACACCAGATTCAGGGTATTGCTATTTTATCAAGTGATTTTTACCCCAGAACAAAATGTATGTTTTAGCGGACACTATTATACTTTGCCAGCCAGTGCTGGGACACCCGATTCAGGGTATTGCTATTTTGGCAATTGAATTTCACCCCAGAACAAAATATATGTTTTTACGGACACTATTATACTTTGACAGCCAGTGCTGGGACACCAGATTCAGGGTATTGGTATTTTGGCAATTGAATTTGACCCCAAAGCAAAATATAATTTTTGGTGGACACTATTATACTTTGACAGCCAGTGCTGGGACACCAGATTCAGGGTATTGCAATTTTGGCAATTGAATTTCACCCCAGAACAAAATATATGTTTTGGCGGACACTATTATACTTTGTCAGCCAGTGCTGGGACACCAGATTCAGAAAATTGATATTTTGGCAATGGAATTGCACCCGAGAACAAAATATACCCTGTCACAGAGAGATTTAAACTAGGCATGCAACTGCTGGAACACCAAATTCAGGGTATTGGTATTTTGGCAATTGAATTTCACCCCAGAACAAAATATATTTTTTGGTGGACACTATTATACTTTGACAGCCAGTGCTGGGACACCAGATTCATGGTATTGCTTTTTTGGCAAATGAATTTTACCCCAGAACAAAATATATGTTTTGGCTGAAAATATTATACTTTGCCAGCAGTGCTGGGACACCAGATTCAGGGAATTTCTATTTTTGCAAGTGAATTTTACCCCAGAACAATTTAAATGTTTTGGCGGACACTATTATACTTTGCCAGCCAGTGCTGGGACACCAGATTCAGGGTTTTGCTATTTTGGCAACTGAATTGCACCCGAGAACAAAATATACCCTGTTACGGAGTGAATTAAACTAGGCCTGCGACTGCTGGAAAACCAGATTCAGGGTATTGGTATTTTGGCAATTGAATTTCACCCCAGAACAAAATAAATGGTTTTGGAGGACAATATTATACTTTGCCAGCCAGTGCTGGGACATCAGATTCAGGGTATTGCTATTTTGGCAAGTGATTTTTAACCCAGAACAAAATGTATGTTTTAGCGGACACTATTATACTTTGACAGCCAGTGCTGGGACACCAGATTCAGGGTATTGCTATTTTGTCAATGGAATTGCACCCGAGAACAAAATATACCCTGTCACAGAGAGAATTAAACTAGGCCTGCAACTGCTGGAACAACAAATTCAGGGTATTGGTATTTTGGCAATTGAATTTCACCCCACAGCAAAATATATTTTTTGGTGGACATTATTATACTTTGACAGCCAGTGCTGGGACACCAGATTCAGGGTATTGCAATTTTGGCAATTGAATTTCACCCCAGAACAAAATATATGTTTTGGCGGACACTATTATACTTTGCCAGCCAGTGCTTGGACACCAGATTCAGGGTATTGCTATTTTGGCAATTGAATTGCACACGAGAACAAAATATATCCTGTTACGGAGTGAATTAAACTAGGCCTGCGACTGCTGGAACACCCGATTCAGGGAATTGGTATTTTGGCAATTGAATTTCACCCCAGAACAAAATATATGGTTTTGGCGGACACTATTATCCTTTGTCAGCCAGTGCTGGGACACCAGATTCAGGGTATTGCTATTTTGGCAAATAAATTTCACCCCAGAACAAAATATATTTTTTGGTGGACGCTTTTATACTTTGACAGCCAGTGCTGGCACACCAGATTCATGGTATTGCTTTTTTGGCAAATGAATTTTACCCCAGAACAAAATATATGTGTTTGCGGACACTATTATACTTTGCCAGCAAGTGCTGGGACACCAGATTCAGGGTATTGCTATTTTAGCAATTAAATTTCACTTCAGAACAAAACATATGTTTTGGTGGACAATATTATACTTTGCCCGACAGTGCTGGGACACCAGATTCAGGTTATTGCTTTTTTGGCAAGTTAATTTTACCCCAGAACAAAAAATATGTTTTGGCGCACACTATTATAATTTGCCAGCCAGTGCTGGGACACCAGATTCAGCGTATTGCAATTTTGGCAATTGAATTTCACCGCAGAACAAAATATATGTTTTGGCGGACACTATTATACTTTGACAGCCAGTGCTGGGACACCAGATTCAGGGTATTGCTATTTTGGCAAAGGAATTGCACCCGAGAACAAAATATACCCTGTCACAGAGAGAATTAAACTAGGCCTGCAACTGCTGGAACACCAAATTCAGGGTATTTGTATTTTGGCAATTGAATTTCACCCCAAAGCAAAATATATTTTTTGGTGGACACCATTTTACTTTGACAGCCAGTGCTGGGACACCAGATTCAGGGTATTGCAATTTTGGCAATTGAATTTCACCCCAGAACAAAATATATGTTTTGGCGGAAAATATTATACTTTGCCAGCCAGTGCTGGGACAGCAGATTCAGGGTATTGCTATTTTTGCAAGTGAATTTTACCCCAGAACAAAATATATGTTTTGGCGGACACTATTATACTTTGCCAGCCAGTGCTTGGACACCAGATTCAGGATATTACCATTTTGGCAATTGAATTTCACCCCAGAACAAAATATTCCCTGTTACGGACAGATATAAACTGGGCCTGCAACTGCTGGAACACCAGATTCAGGGTATTGCTATTTTGGCAATTGAATTTCACCCCAGAACGAAATATATGTTTTGGCGGACACTATTATACTTCGCCAGACAGTGCTGGGACACCAGTTTCAGGGTATTGCTATTTTGGCAATGGAATTGTACCCTAGAACAAAATATACCCTGTTACAGACTGATTTAAACTAGGCCTGCAACTGCTGGAACACCAGATTCAGGGTATTGGTATTTTGGCAATTGAATTTCACCCCAGAACAAAATATATGTTTTGGTGGACACTATTATATTTTGCCAGCCAGTGCTTGGACACCATATTCAGGGTATTGCTATTTTGGCAATTGAATTTCACCACAGAACAAAATATATGTTTTGGCGGACACTATTTTACTTTGCCAGCCAGTTCTGGGACACCAGATTCAGGGTATTGCTATTTTGTAAATTAAATTTCACCCCAGAACAAAATATATGTTTTGGCGGACACTATTATACTTTGCAAGTCAGTGCTGGGACACCAGATTCAGGGCATTGCTATTTTGGCAATTGAATTTCACCCCAGAACAAAATATTTGTTTTGGCGGGCACTATTATGCTTTGCCAGCCAGTGCTGGGACACCAGATTCAGGGTATTGCTATTTTGGCAATTTAATTTCACCCCAGAACAAAATATATGTTTTGGCGGACACTATTATACTTCGCCAGCCAGTGCTGGGACACCAGATTCAGAGTATTGCTATTTTGGCAATTGAATTTTACTCCAGAACAAAATATATGTTTTGGCGGACACTATTATACTTTGCCAGCCAGTGCTGGGACACCAGATTCAGGGTATTGCTATTTTGGCATTTTAATTTCACCCCAGAACAAAATATATGTTTTGGCGGACACTATTATACTTTGCCAGACAGTGCTGGGACACCAGATTCAGAGTATTGCTATTTTTGCATGTGAATTTTACTCTAAATCAAAATATATGTTTTGGCGGATACTATAAAACTTTGCCAGCCAGTGCTGGGACACCAGATTCAGGGTATTGCTATTTTGGCAATGGAATTGCACCCTAGAACAAAATATACCCTGTTACAGACTGATTTAAACTAGGCCTGCAACTGCTGGAACACCAGATTCAGGGTATTGGTATTTTGGCAATTGAATTTCACCCCAGAACAAAATATATGTTTTGGTGGACACTATTATATTTTGCCAGCCAGTGCTTGGACACCATATTCAGGGTATTGCTATTTTGGCAATTGAATTTCACCCCAGAACAAAATATTTGTTTTGAAGGACACTATTATACTTTGCCAGCCAGTGCTGGGACACCAGATTCAGGGTATTGCAATTTTGGCAATTTAATTTCACCCCAGAACAAAATATATGTTTTGGCGGACACTATTATTCTTTGCCAGCCAGTGCTGGGACACCAGATTCAGAGTATTGCTATTTTGGCAAGTGAATTTTACTCCAGAACAAAATATATGTTTTGGCGGACAATATTATACTTTGCCAGCCAGTGCTGGGACACCAGATTCACGTTATTGCTATTTTGGCAAGTGAACTTTTTTTCAATGAACAAAATATATGTTTTGGCGGACACTATTATACTTTGCCAGCCAGTGCTGGGACACCAGATTCAGGGTATTGCTATTTTGGCAATTGAATTTCAACCCAGAACAAAATATATGTTTTGGCAGGCACTATTATACTTTGCCAACCCATGCTGGGACACCAGATTCAGGGTTTTGCTATTTTGGCAATTGAATTTCACCCCTGAACAAAATATATGTTTTGGCGGACACCATCATACTTTGCCAGCCAGTGCTGGGACACCAGATTAAGAGTATTGCTATTTTGGCAAGTGATGTTTACCCCAGAACAAAATATATGTTTTAGCGGACACTATTATACTTTGCCAGCCAGTGCTGGGACACCAGATTCAGGGCACTGCTATTTTAGCAATTGAATTTCACCCCAAAACAAAATATATTTTTTGGTGGACAATATTATACTTTGACAGCCAGTGCTGGGACACCAGATTCAGGGTATTGCTATTTTGGCAAGTGATTTTTACCCCAGAACAAAATTTATGTTTTAGCGGACACTATTATACTTTGCCAGCCAGTGCTGGGACATCAGATTATGGGTCTTGCTATTTTGGCAATTGAATTTCACCCCAGAACAAAATATATGTTTTGGCGGACACTATTATACTTTGCCAGCCACTGCTGGGACACCAGATTCAGGGTATTGCTACAGTATTTTGGCAATTGAATTTCACCCCAGAACAAAATATATGTTTTCGCGGACAATATTATACTTTGCCAGCCATTTCTGGGACACCAGATTCAGAGTATTGCTATTTTGGCAATTTATTTTTACCCCAGAACAAAATATATGTTTTGGCAGACACTATTATACTTTGCCAGACAGTGCTGGGACACCAGATTCAGGGTATTGCTATTTTGGCATAGTGAATTTTACCCCAGAACAAAATATATGTTTTGGCGGACACTACTATAATTTGCCAGCCAGTGCTGGGACACCAGATTCAGAGTATTGCTATTTTAACAAGTGAATTTTACCCCAGAACAAAATATATGTTTTGGCGGACAATATTATACTTTGCCAGACAGTGCTGGGACACCAGATTCAGGTTATTGCTATTTTGGCAAGTGAATTTTACCCCAGAACAAAATATATGTTTTGGCGGACACTATTATAATTTGCCAGCCAGTGCTGGGACACCAGAGTCAGTGTATTGCAAATATGGCAATTAAATTTCACCCCAGAACAAAATATACCCTGTCACAGAGAGAATTAAAATAGGCCTGCAACTCCTGGAACACCAAATTCAGGGTATTGGTATTTTGGCAATTGAATTTCACCCCACAGCAAAATATATTTTTTGGTGGACACTATTATACTTTGACAACCAGCGCTGGGACACCAGATTCAGGTTATTTCTATATTTGGAAGTGAATTTTATCCCAAAACAAAATATATGTTTTGGCGGACATTATTATACTTTGCCAGCCAGTGCTGGAACACCAGATTCAGAGTATTGCTATTTTGGCAATTGAATTTCATCACAGAACAAAATATATGTTTTGTTGGACTCTATTATACTTTGCCAGCCAGTGCTGGGACAGCAGATTAAGGGTCTTGCTATTTTGGCAATTGAATTTCACCCCAGAACAAAATATATGTTTTGGCGGACACCATTATACTTTGCCAGCCACTGCTGGGACACCAGATTCAGGGTATTGCTACAGTATTTTGGCAATGGAATTGCACCCCTGAACAAAATATACCCTGTCACAGAGAGAATTAAACTAGGCCTGCAACTGCTGGAACAACAAATTCAGGGCATTGGTATTTTGGCAATTGAATTTCACCCCACAGCAAAATATATTTTTTGGTGGACAATATTATACTTTGACAGCCAGTGCTGGGACACCAGATTCTGGGTATTGCAATTTTGGCAATTGAATTTCACCCCAGAACAAAATATATGTTTTGGCGGACACTATTATACTTTGCCAGCCAGTGCTGGGACACCAGATGTATGTTTTAGCGGACACTATTATACTTTGCCAGCCAGCGCTGGGACACCAGATTCAGGATATTTCTATTTTGGCAAGTGATTTTTAACCCAGAACAAAATGTATGTTTTAGCGGACACTATTATACTTTGCCAGCCAGTTCTGGGACACCAGATTCACGGTATTGCTATTTTGGCAATTGAATTTCACCCCAGAACAAAATGTATGTTTTGGCGGAAAATATTATACTTTGCCAGCCAGTGCTGGCACACCAGAAACAGGGTATTGCTATTTTTGCAAGTGAATTTTACCCCAGAACAATATATATGTTTTGGCGGACACTATTATACCTTGCCAGCCAGTGCTGGGACACCAGATTCAGGGTATTGCTATTTTGGCAATTGAATTGCACCCGAGAACAAAATATACCCTGTTACAGAGTGAATTAAACTAGGCCTGCGACTGCTGGAACACCAGATTCAGGTTATTGGTATTTTGGCATTTGAATTTCACCCCAGAACAAAATATGTGGTTTGGCGGACACTATTATACTTTGTCAGCCAGTGCTTGGACACCAGATTCTGGTTATTTCTATATTTGGAAGTGAATTTTATCCCAAAACTAAAAATATGTTTTTTTAAGCGGACATTATTATACTTTGCCAGCCTGTGCTGGGACACCAGATTAAGGGTATTGCTATTTTGGCAATGGAATTGCACCCGAGAACAAAATATACCCTGTCAAAGAGAGAATTAAACTAGACCTGCAACTACTGGAACACCAGATTCAGGGTATTGGTATTTTGGCAATTGAATTTCACCCCAGAACAAAATATATTTTTTGGTGGACACTATTATACTTTGACAGCCAGTGCTGGGACACCAGATTCAGGGTATTGCTATTTTGGCAAATGAATTTTACCCCAGAACAAAATATATGTTTTTGCGGACACTATTATACTTTGACAGACAGTGCTGGGACACCAGATTCAGGGTATTGCTATTTTAGCAATTAAATTTCACCTCAGAACAAAATATATGTTTTGGGGGACAATATTATACTTTGCCCGACAGTGCTGGGACACCAGATTGAGGTTATTGCTTTTTTGGCAAGTGAATTTTACCCCAGAACAAAATATATTTTTTGGCGCACACTATTATAATTTGCCAGCCAGTGCTGGGACACCAGATTCAGGGTATTGCAATTTTGGCAATTGAATTTCCCCCCAGAACAAAATATATGTTTTGGCGGCCACTATTATACTTTGACAGCCAGTGCTCGGACACCAGATTCAGGTTATTGCTGTTTTGGCAATGGAATTGCACCCGAGAACAAAATATACCCTGTCACAGAGAGAATTAAACTAGGCTTGCAACTGCTGGAACACCAAATTCAGGGTATTGGTATTTTGGCAATTGAATTTCACCCCAGAGCAAAATATATTTTTTGGTGGACACTATTATACTTTGACAGCCAGTGCTGGGACACCAGATTCAGGGTATTGCTATTTTGGCAAATTAATTTCACCCCAGAACAAAATATATTTTTGGTGGACACTATTATACTTTGACAGCCAGCACTGGGACACCAGATTCAGGGTATTGCTTTTTTGGCAAGTGATTTTTAACCCAGAACAAAATGTATGTTTTAGCGGACACTATTATACTTTGCCAGCCAGTGCTGGGACACCAGATTCACGGTACTGCTATTTTGGCAATTGAATTTCACCCCAGAACAAAATATATGTTTTGGCGGGAAAATATTATACTTTGCAAGCCAGTGCTAGGACACCAGATTCAGGGTATTGCTATTTTTGCAAGTGAATTTTACCCCAGAACAATATATATGTTTTGGCGGACACTATTATACTTTGCCAGCCACTGCTTGGATGCCAGATTCAGGGTATTGTTATTTTGGCAATTGAATTGCACCCGAGAACAAAATTTACCCTGTTACGGAGTGAATTAAACTAGGCCTGCGACTGCTGGAACACCAGATTCAGGGTATTGGTATTTTGGCAATTGAATTTCACCCCAGAACAAAATATATGGTTTTGGCGGACACTATTATACTTTGTCAGCCAGTGCTGGGACACCAGATTCAGGGTAGTGCTATTTTGGAAAATAAATTTCACCCCAGAACAAAATATATTTTTTGGTGGACACTATTATACTTTGACAGCCAGTGCTGGGACACCAGATTCATGGTATTGCTTTTTTGGCAAATGAATTTTACCCCAGAACAAAATATATGTTTTTGCGAACACTATTATTCTTTGCCAGCAAGTGCTGGGACACCAGATTCAGGTTATTGCTTTTTTGGCAAGTTAATTTTAACCCAGAACAAAAAATATGTTTTGGCGCACACTATTATAATTTGCCAGCCAGTGCTGGGACACCAGATTAAGCGTATTGCAATTTTGGCAATTGAATTTCACACCAGAACAAAATATATGTTTTGGCGGACACTATTATACTTTGACAGCCAGTGCTGGGACACCAGATTCAGGGTATTGCTATTTTGGCAATGGAATTGCACTCGAGAACAAAATATACCCTGTCACAGAGAGAATTAAACTAGGCCTGCAACTGCTGAAAGACCAAATTCAGGGTATTGGTATTTTGGCAATTGAATTTCACCCCACAGCAAAATATATTTTTTGGTGGACACTATTATACTTTGACAGCCAGTGCTGGGAAACCAGATTCAGGGTATTGCAATTTTGGCAATTGAATTTCACCCCAGAACAAAATATATGTTTTGGCGGAAAATATTACACTTTGCCAGCCAGTGCTGGGACACCAGATTCAGGGTATTGCTATTTTTGCAAGTGAATTTTACCCCAGAACAAAATATATGTTTTGGCGGACACTATTATACTTTGCCAGCCAGTGCTTGGACACCAGATTCAGGGTATTGCTATTTTGGCAATTGAATTGCACACGAGAACAAAATATACCCTGTTACGGAGTGAATTAAACTAGGCCTGCGACTGCTGGAACACCCGATTCAGTGTATTGGTATTTTGGCAATTGAATTTCACCCCAGAACAAAATATATGGTTTTGGCGGACACTATTATACTTTGTCAGCCAGTGCTGGGACACCAGATTCAGGTTATTTCTATATTTGGAAGTGAATTTTATCCCAAAACAAAATATATGTTTTGGCGGACATTATTATACTTTGCCAGCCAGTGCTGGAACACCAAATTCAGAGTATTGCTATTTTGGCAATTGAATTTCATCCCAGAACAAAATATATGTTTTGTTGCACTCTATTATACTTTGCCAGACAGTGCTGGGACAGCAGATTAAGGGTCTTGCTATTTTGGCAATTGAATTTCACCCCAGAACAAAATATATGTTTTGGCGGACAGTATTATACTTTGACAGCCAGCGCTGGGACACCAGATTCAGGGTATTGCTATTTTGGCAAGTGATTTTTAACCCAGAACAAAATGTATGTTTTAGCGGACACTATTATATTTTGCCAGCCAGTGCTGGGACACCAGATTCACGGTATTGCTATTTTGGCAATTGAATTTCACCCCAGAACAAAATATATGTTTTGGCGGAAAATATTATACTTTGCCAGCAGTGCTGGGACACCAGATTCAGGGAATTTCTATTTTTGCAAGTGAATTTTACCCCAGAACAATTTATATGTTTTGGCGGACACTATTATACTTTGCCAGCCAGTGCTGGGACACCAGATTCAGGGTTTTGCTATTTTGGCAACTGAATTGCACCCGAGAACAAATTATACCCTGTTACGGAGTGAATAAAACTAGGCCTGCGACTGCTGGAACACCAGATTCAGGGTATTGGTTTTTTGGCAATTGAATTTCACCCCAGAACAAAATATATGGTTTTGGGGGACAATATTATACTTTGCCAGCCAGCGCTGGGACATCAGATTCAGGGTATTGCTATTTTGGCAAGTGATTTTTAACCCAGAACAAAATGTATGTTTTAGCGGACACTATTATACTTTGACAGCCAGTGCTGGGACACCAGATTCAGGGTATTGCTATTTTGGCAATGGAATTGCACCCGAGAACAAAATATACTCTGTCACAGAGAGAATTAAATTAGGCCTGCAACTGCTGGAACACCAGATTCAGGGTATTGGTATTTTGGCAATTGAATTTCACCCCAGAACAAAATATATGTTTTGGTGGACACTATTATATTTTGCCAGCCAGTGCTTGGACACCATATTCAGGGGATTGCTATTTTGGCAATTGAATTTCACCACAGAACAAAATATATGTTTTGGCGGACACTATTATACTTTGCCAGCCAGTGCTGGGACACCAGATTCAGGGTATTGTTATTTTGTAAATTGAATTTCACCCCAGATCAAAATATATGTTTTGGCGGACACTATTAAATTTTGCAAGTCTGTGCTGGGACACCAGATTCAGGGAATTGCTATTTTGGCAAATTAATTTCACCCCAGAACAAAATATTTGTTTTGGCGGACACTATTATACTTTGCCAGCCAGTGCTGGGACACCAGATTCAGGGTATTGCTATTTTGGCAATTTAATTTCACCCAAGAACAAAATATATGTTTTGGCGAACACTATTATACTTTGCCAGCCAGTGCTGGGACACCAGATTCAGGATATTACCATTTTGGCAATTGAATTTCACCCCAGAACAAAATATTTCCTGTTACGGACAGATTTAAACTAGGCCTGCAACTGCTGGAACACCAGATTCAGGGTATTGCTATTTTGGCAATTGAATTTCACCCCAGAACAAAATATATGTTTTGGTGGACACTATTATATTTTGCAAGTCAGTGCTGGGACACCATATTCAGGGTATTGCTCTTTTGGCAATTGAATTTCACCACAGAACAAAATATATGTTTTGGCGGACACTATTATACTTTGCCAGCCAGTGCTGGGACACCAGATTCAGGGTATTGCTATTTTGGAAATTGAATTTCACACCAGAACAAAATATATGTTTTGGCGGACACTATTATACTTTGCCAGCCAGTGCTGGGACACCAGATTCAGAGTATTGCTATTTTGGCAAGTGAATTTTACTCCAGAACAAAATACATGTTTTGGCGGACAATATTATACTTTGCCAGCAAGTGCTGGGACACCAGATTCAGGGTATTGCTATTTTGGCAATGGAATTGCACCCCAGAACAAAATATACCCTGTTAGGGACAGATTTAAACTAGGCCTGCAACTGCCTGAACACCAGATTCAGGGTATTGGTATTTTGGCAATTGAATTTAACCCAGAACAAAATATATGTTTTGGCGGACACTATTATACTTTGCCAGCCAGTGCTGGGACACCAGATTCAGGGTATTGCTATTTTAGAAATTGAATTTCACCACAGAACAAAATATATGTTTTGGCGAACACTATTATACTTTGCCAGCCAGTGCTGGGACACCAGATTCAGGGTATTACCATTTTGACAATTGAATTTCACCCCAGAACAAAATATATGTTTTGGTGGACACTATTATACTTTGCCAGCCAGTGATTGGACACCATATTCAGGGTATTGCTATTTTGGCAATTTAATTTCACCACAGAAAAAAATATATGTTTTGGCGAACACTATTATACTTTGCCAGCCAGTGCTGGGACACCAGATTCAGGATATTACCATTTTGGCAATTGAATTTCACCCCAGAACAAAATATTTCCTGTTACGGACAGATTTAAACTAGGCCTGCAACTGCTGGAACACCAGATTCAGGGTATTGCTTTTTTGGCAATTGAATTTCACCCCAGAACAAAATATATGTTTTGGTGGACACTATTATATTTTGCCAGCCAGTGCTTGGACACCATATTCAGGGTATTGCTCTTTTGGCAATTGAATTTCACCACAGAACAAAATATATGTTTTGGCGGACACTATTATACTTTGCCAGCCAGTGCTGGGACACCAGATTCAGGGTATTGCTATTTTGGAAATTGAATTTCACACCAGAACAAAATATATGTTTTGGCGGACACTATTATACTTTGCCAGCCAGTGCTGGGACACCAGATTCAGAGTATTGCTATTTTGGCAAGTGAATTTTACTCCAGAACAAAATACATGTTTTGGCGGACAATATTATACTTTGCCAGCAAGTGCTGGGACACCAGATTCAGGGTATTGCTATTTTGGCAATGGAATTGCACCCCAAAACAAAATATACCCTGTTAGGGACAGATTTAAACTAGGCCTGCAACTGCCTGAACACCAGATTCAGGGTATTGGTATTTTGGCAATTGAATTTAACCCAGAACAAAATATATGTTTTGGCGGACACTATTATACTTTGCCAGCCAGTGCTGGAACACCAGATTCAGGGTATTGCTATTTTGGCAATTTAATTTCACCCCAGAACAAAATATATGTTTTGGCGAACACTATTATACTTTGACAGCCAGTGCTGGAACACCAGATTCAGGATATTACCATTTTGGCAATTGAATTTCAACCCAGAACAAAATATTCCCTGTTACGGACAGATTTAAACTAGGCCTGCAACTGCTGGAACACCAGATTCAAGGTATTGCTATTTTGGCAATTGAATTTCACCCCAGAACAAAATATATGTTTTGGCAGACACTATTATACTTTGCCAGACAGTGCTGGGACACCAGATTCAGAGTATTGCTATTTTTGCAAGTGAATTTTACTCTAGAACAAAATATATGTTTTGGCGGATACTATAAAACTTTGCCAGCCAGTGCTGGGACACCAGATTCAGGGTATTGCTATTTTGGCAATGGAATTGCACCCTAGAACAAAATATACCCTGTTACAGACTGATTTAAACTAGGCCTGCAACTGCTGGAACACCAGATTCAGGGTATTGGTATTTTGGCAATTGAATTTCACACCAGAACAAAATATATGTTTTGGCGGACACTATTATACTTTGCCAGCCAGTGCTGGGACACCAGATTCAGAGTATTGCTATTTTGGCAAGTGAATTTTACTCCAGAACAAAATATATGTTTTGGCGGACAATATTATACTTTGCCAGCAAGTGCTGGGACACCAGATTCAGGGTATTGCTATTTTGGCAATGGAATTTCACCCCAGAACAAAATATACCCTGTTAGGGACAGATTTAAACTAGGCCTGCAACTGCCTGAACACCAGATTCAGGGTATTGGTATTTTGGCAATTGAATTTAACCCAGAACAAAATATATGTTTTGGCGGACACTATTATACTTTGCCAGCAAGTGCTGGGACACCAGATTCAGGGTATTGCTATTTTGGCAATGGAATTGCACCCCAGAACAAAATATACCCTGTTAGGGACAGATTTAAACTAGGCCTGCAACTGCCTGAACACCAGATTCACGGTATTGGTATTTTGGCAATTGAATTTCACCCCAGAACAAAATTTATGTTTTGGCGGACACTATTATACTTTGCCAGCCAGTGCTGGGACACCAGATTCAGGGTATTGCTATTTTGGCAATTGAATTTCACCCCAGAACAAAATATATGTTTTGGCGAACACTATTATACTTTGCCAGCCAGTGCTGGGACACCAGATTCAGGGTATTACCATTTTGGCAATTGAATTTCACCCCAGAACAAAATATATGTTTTGGTGGACACTATTATACTTTGCCAGCCAGTGCTTGGACACCATATTCAGGGTATTGCTATTTTGGCAATTGAATTTCACCACAGAAAAAAATATATGTTTTTGCGGACACTATTATACTTTGCCAGCCAGTGCTGGGACACCAGATTCAGGGTATTGCTATTTTGGCAATTTAATTTCACCCCAGAACAAAATATATGTTTTGGCGAACACTATTATACTTTGCCAGCCAGTGCTGGGACACCAGATTCAGGATATTACCATTTTGGCAATTGAATTTCACCCCAGAACAAAATATTCCCTGTTACGGACAGATTTAAACTAGGCCTGCAACTGCTGGAACACCAGATTCAGGGTATTGCTATTTTGGCAATTGAATTTTACCCCAGAACAAAATATATGTTTTGGCAGACACTATTATACTTTGCCAGACAGTGCTGGGACACCAGATTCAGAGTATTGCTATTTTTGCAAGTGAATTTTACTCTAGAACAAAATATATGTTTTGGCGGATACTATAAAACTTTGCCAGCCAGTGCTGGGACACCAGATTCAGGGTATTGCTATTTTGGCAATGGAATTGCACCCTAGAACAAAATATACCCTGTTACAGACTGATTTAAACTAGGCCTGCAACTGCTGGAACACCAGATTCAGGGTATTGGTATTTTGGCAATTGAATTTCACCCCAGAACAAAATATATGTTTTGGTGGACACTATTATATTTTGCCAGCCAGTGCTTGGACACCATATTCAGGGTATTGCTATTTTGGCAATTGAATTTCACCACAGAACAAAATATATGTTTTGGCGGACACTATTATACTTTGAAAGTCAGTGGTGGGCACCAGATTCAGGGCATTGCTATTTTGGCAATTGAATTTCACCCTAGAACAAAATATATGTTTTGGCGGACACTATTATACTTTGCCAGCCAATGCTGGGACACCAGATTCAGAGTATTGCTATTTTGGCAAGTGAATTTTACTCCAGAACAAAATATATGTTTTGGCAGACACTATTATACTTTGCCAGCCAGTGCTGGGACATCAGATTCAGTGTAATGCTATTTTGGCAATTGATTTTTACCCCAGAACAAAATATATGTTTTGGCAGACACTATTATACTTTGCCAGCCAGTGCTGGGACACCAGATTCAGGGCATTACTATTTTGGCAATTGAATTTCCCCCAGAACAAAATATATGTTTTGGCGGATACTATAAAACTTTTCCAGCCAGTGCTGGGACACCAGATTCAGGGTATTGCTATTTTGGCAATTGAATTGCACCCCAGAACAAAATATATGTTTTGGCGGACACTATTATACGTTGCCAGCCATTGCTGGGACACCAGATTCAGGGTATTGCTATTTTGGCAAGGTAATTTCACCCCAGAACAAAATATATGTTTTGGCGGACACTATTATACTTTGCCAGCCAGTGCTGGGACACCAGATTCAGTGTATTGCTATTTTGGCAATGGAATTGCACCCCATAACAAAATATACCCTGTTAGGGACAGATTTAAACTAGGCCTGCAACTGCTGGAACACCAGATTCAGGGTATTGGTATTTTGGCAATTGAATTTCACCCCAGAACAAAATATATGTTTTGGCGGACACTATTATACTTTGCCAGCCAGTGCTGGGACACCATATTCAGGGTATTGCAATTTTGCAATTGAATTTCACCACAGAACAAAATATATGTTTTGGCGGACACTATTATACTTTGCCAGCCAGTGCTGGGACACCAGATTCAGAGTATTGCTATTTTGGCAAGTGAATTTTACTCCAGAACAAAATATATGTTTTGGCAGACACTATTATACTTTGCCAGCCAGTGCTGGGACATCAGATTCAGGGTAATGCTATTTTGGCAAGTGATTTTTATCCCAGAACAAAATATATGTTTTGGCAGACACTATTATACTTTGTTAGCCAGTGCTGGGACACCAGATTCAGGGTATTACTATTTTGGCAATTGAATTTCCCCCAGAACAAAATATATGTTTTGGCGTATACTATAAAACTTTGCCAGCCAGTGCTGGGACACCAGATTCAGGGTATTGCTATTTTGGCAATTGAATTTCACCCCAGAACAAAATATATGTTTTGGCGGACACTATTATATTTTGCCAGCCAGTGCTTGGACACCATATTCAGGGTATTGCTATTTTGGCAATTGAATTTCACCACAGAACAAAATATATGTTTTGGCGGACACTATTATACTTTGAAAGTCAGTGGTGGGCACCAGATTCAGGGCATTGCTATTTTGGCAATTGAATTTCACCCTAGAACAAAATATATGTTTTGGCGAACACTATTATACTTTGCCAGCCAATGCTGGGACACCAGATTCAGAGTATTGCTATTTTGGCAAGTGAATTTTACTCCAGAACAAAATATATGTTTTGGCAGACACTATTATACTTTGCCAGCCAGTGCTGGGACATCAGATTCAGGGTAATGCTATTTTGGCAATTGATTTTTACCCCAGAACAAAATATATGTTTTGGCAGACACTATTATACTTTGCCAGCCAGTGCTGGGACACCAGATTCAGGGCATTACTATTTTGGCAATTGAATTTCCCCCAGAACAAAATATATGTTTTGGCGGATACTATAAAACTTTTCCAGCCAGTGCTGGGACACCAGATTCAGGGTATTGCTATTTTGGCAATTGAATTGCACCCCAGAACAAAATATATGTTTTGGCGGACACTATTATACGTTGCCAGCCATTGCTGGGACACCAGATTCAGGGTATTGCTATTTTGGCAAGGTAATTTCACCCCAGAACAAAATATATGTTTTGGCGGACACTATTATACTTTGCCAGCCAGTGCTGGGACACCAGATTCAGTGTATTGCTATTTTGGCAATGGAATTGCACCCCATAACAAAATATACCCTGTTAGGGACAGATTTAAACTAGGCCTGCAACTGCTGGAACACCAGATTCAGGGTATTGGTATTTTGGCAATTGAATTTCACCCCAGAACAAAATATATGTTTTGGCGGACACTATTATACTTTGCCAGCCAGTGCTGGGACACCATATTCAGGGTATTGCAATTTTGCAATTGAATTTCACCACAGAACAAAATATATGTTTTGGCGGACACTATTATACTTTGCCAGCCAGTGCTGGGACACCAGATTCAGAGTATTGCTATTTTGGCAAGTGAATTTTACTCCAGAACAAAATATATGTTTTGGCAGACACTATTATACTTTGCCAGCCAGTGCTGGGACATCAGATTCAGGGTAATGCTATTTTGGCAAGTGATTTTTACCCCAGAACAAAATATATGTTTTGGCAGACACTATTATACTTTGTTAGCCAGTGCTGGGACACCAGATTCAGGGTATTACTATTTTGGCAATTGAATTTCCCCAGAACAAAATATATGTTTTGGCGTATACTATAAAACTTTGCCAGCCAGTGCTGGGACACCAGATTCAGGGTATTGCTATTTTGGCAATTGAATTTCACCCCAGAACAAAATATATGTTTTGGCGGACACTATTATACTTTGCCAGCCAGTGCTGGGACACCAGATTCAAGGTATTACCATTTTGGCAATTGAATTTCACCCCAGAACAAAATATATGTTTTGGTGGACACTATTATACTTTGCCAGCCAGTGCTTGGACACCATATTCAGGGTATTACTATTTTGGCAATTGAATTTCACCACAGAACAAAATATATGTTTTTGCGGACACTATTATACTTTGCCAGCCAGTGCTGGGACACCAGATTCAGGGTATTGCTATTTTGGAAATTGAATTTCACCCCAGAACAAAATATATGTTTTGGCGGACACTATTATACTTTGCAAGTCAGTGCTGGGACACCAGATTCAGGGCATCGCTATTTTGGCAATTGAATTTCACCCCAGAACAAAATATTTGTTTTAGGGGACACTATTATACTTTGCCAGCCAGTGCTGGGACACCAGATTCAGGGTATTGCTATTTTGGCAATTTAATTTCACCCCAGAACAAAAAATATGTTTTGGCGAACACTATTATACTTTGCCAGCCAGTGCTGGGACACCAGATTCAGGATATTACCATTTTGGCAATTGAATTTCACCCCAGAACAAAATATTCCCTGTTACGGACAGATTTAAACTAGGCCTGCAACTGCTGGAACACCAGATTCAGGGTATTGCTATTTTGGCAATTGAATTTTACCCCAGAACAAAATATATGTTTTGGCAGACACTATTATACTTTGCCAGACAGTGCTGGGACACCAGATTCAGAGTATTGCTATTTTTGCAAGTGAATTTTACTCTAGAACAAAATATATGTTTTGGCGGATACTATAAAACTTTGCCAGCCAGTGCTGGGACACCAGATTCAGGGTATTGCTATTTTGGCAATGGAATTGCACCCTAGAACAAAATATACCCTGTTACAGACTGATTTAAACTAGGCCTGCAACTGCTGGAACACCAGATTCAGGGTATTGGTATTTTGGCAATTGAATTTCACCCCAGAACAAAATATATGTTTTGGTGGACACTATTATATTTTGCCAGCCAGTGCTTGGACACCATATTCAGGGTATTGCTATTTTGGCAATTGAATTTCACCACAGAACAAAATATATGTTTTGGCGGACACTATTATACTTTGAAAGTCAGTGGTGGGCACCAGATTCAGGGCATTGCTATTTTGGCAATTGAATTTCACCCTAGAACAAAATATATGTTTTGGCGGACACTATTATACTTTGCCAGCCAATGCTGGGACACCAGATTCAGAGTATTGCTATTTTGGCAAGTGAATTTTACTCCAGAACAAAATATATGTTTTGGCAGACACTATTATACTTTGCCAGCCAGTGCTGGGACATCAGATTCAGTGTAATGCTATTTTGGCAATTGATTTTTACCCCAGAACAAAATATATGTTTTGGCAGACACTATTATACTTTGCCAGCCAGTGCTGGGACACCAGATTCAGGGCATTACTATTTTGGCAATTGAATTTCCCCCAGAACAAAATATATGTTTTGGCGGATACTATAAAACTTTTCCAGCCAGTGCTGGGACACCAGATTCAGGGTATTGCTATTTTGGCAATTGAATTGCACCCCAGAACAAAATATATGTTTTGGCGGACACTATTATACGTTGCCAGCCATTGCTGGGACACCAGATTCAGGGTATTGCTATTTTGGCAAGGTAATTTCACCCCAGAACAAAATATATGTTTTGGCGGACACTATTATACTTTGCCAGCCAGTGCTGGGACACCAGATTCAGTGTATTGCTATTTTGGCAATGGAATTGCACCCCATAACAAAATATACCCTGTTAGGGACAGATTTAAACTAGGCCTGCAACTGCTGGAACACCAGATTCAGGGTATTGGTATTTTGGCAATTGAATTTCACCCCAGAACAAAATATATGTTTTGGCGGACACTATTATACTTTGCCAGCCAGTGCTGGGACACCATATTCAGGGTATTGCAATTTTGCAATTGAATTTCACCACAGAACAAAATATATGTTTTGGCGGACACTATTATACTTTGCCAGCCAGTGCTGGGACACCAGATTCAGAGTATTGCTATTTTGGCAAGTGAATTTTACTCCAGAACAAAATATATGTTTTGGCAGACACTATTATACTTTGCCAGCCAGTGCTGGGACATCAGATTCAGGGTAATGCTATTTTGGCAAGTGATTTTTATCCCAGAACAAAATATATGTTTTGGCAGACACTATTATACTTTGTTAGCCAGTGCTGGGACACCAGATTCAGGGTATTACTATTTTGGCAATTGAATTTCCCCCAGAACAAAATATATGTTTTGGCGTATACTATAAAACTTTGCCAGCCAGTGCTGGGACACCAGATTCAGGGTATTGCTATTTTGGCAATTGAATTTCACCCCAGAACAAAATATATGTTTTGGCGGACACTATTATATTTTGCCAGCCAGTGCTTGGACACCATATTCAGGGTATTGCTATTTTGGCAATTGAATTTCACCACAGAACAAAATATATGTTTTGGCGGACACTATTATACTTTGAAAGTCAGTGGTGGGCACCAGATTCAGGGCATTGCTATTTTGGCAATTGAATTTCACCCTAGAACAAAATATATGTTTTGGCGAACACTATTATACTTTGCCAGCCAATGCTGGGACACCAGATTCAGAGTATTGCTATTTTGGCAAGTGAATTTTACTCCAGAACAAAATATATGTTTTGGCAGACACTATTATACTTTGCCAGCCAGTGCTGGGACATCAGATTCAGGGTAATGCTATTTTGGCAATTGATTTTTACCCCAGAACAAAATATATGTTTTGGCAGACACTATTATACTTTGCCAGCCAGTGCTGGGACACCAGATTCAGGGCATTACTATTTTGGCAATTGAATTTCCCCCAGAACAAAATATATGTTTTGGCGGATACTATAAAACTTTTCCAGCCAGTGCTGGGACACCAGATTCAGGGTATTGCTATTTTGGCAATTGAATTGCACCCCAGAACAAAATATATGTTTTGGCGGACACTATTATACGTTGCCAGCCATTGCTGGGACACCAGATTCAGGGTATTGCTATTTTGGCAAGGTAATTTCACCCCAGAACAAAATATATGTTTTGGCGGACACTATTATACTTTGCCAGCCAGTGCTGGGACACCAGATTCAGTGTATTGCTATTTTGGCAATGGAATTGCACCCCATAACAAAATATACCCTGTTAGGGACAGATTTAAACTAGGCCTGCAACTGCTGGAACACCAGATTCAGGGTATTGGTATTTTGGCAATTGAATTTCACCCCAGAACAAAATATATGTTTTGGCGGACACTATTATACTTTGCCAGCCAGTGCTGGGACACCATATTCAGGGTATTGCAATTTTGCAATTGAATTTCACCACAGAACAAAATATATGTTTTGGCGGACACTATTATACTTTGCCAGCCAGTGCTGGGACACCAGATTCAGAGTATTGCTATTTTGGCAAGTGAATTTTACTCCAGAACAAAATATATGTTTTGGCAGACACTATTATACTTTGCCAGCCAGTGCTGGGACATCAGATTCAGGGTAATGCTATTTTGGCAAGTGATTTTTACCCCAGAACAAAATATATGTTTTGGCAGACACTATTATACTTTGTTAGCCAGTGCTGGGACACCAGATTCAGGGTATTACTATTTTGGCAATTGAATTTCCCCCCAGAACAAAATATATGTTTTGGCGTATACTATAAAACTTTGCCAGCCAGTGCTGGGACACCAGATTCAGGGTATTGCTATTTTGGCAATTGAATTTCACCCCAGAACAAAATATATGTTTTGGCGGACACTATTATGCTTTGCCAGCCAGTGCTGGGACACCAGATTCAAGGTATTACCATTTTGGCAATTGAATTTCACCCCAGAACAAAATATATGTTTTGGTGGACACTATTATACTTTGCCAGCCAGTGCTTGGACACCATATTCAGGGTATTACTATTTTGGCAATTGAATTTCACCACAGAACAAAATATATGTTTTTGCGGACACTATTATACTTTGCCAGCCAGTGCTGGGACACCAGATTCAGGGTATTGCTATTTTGGAAATTGAATTTCACCCCAGAACAAAATATATGTTTTGGCGGACACTATTATACTTTGCAAGTCAGTGCTGGGACACCAGATTCAGGGCATCGCTATTTTGGCAATTGAATTTCACCCCAGAACAAAATATTTGTTTTAGGGGACACTATTATACTTTGCCAGCCAGTGCTGGGACACCAGATTCAGGGTATTGCTATTTTGGCAATTGAATTTCACCCCAGAACAAAATATATGTTTTGGCGAACACTATTATACTTTGCCAGCCAGTGCTGGGACACCAGATTCAGGATATTACCATTTTGGCAATTGAATTTCACCCCAGAACAAAATATTCCCTGTTACGGACAGATTTAAACTAGGCCTGCAGCTGCTGGAACACCAGATTCATTGTATTGCTATTTTGGCAATTGAATTTCACCCCAGAACAAAATATATGTTTTGGCGGACACTATTATACTTTGCCAGACAGTGCTGGGACACCAGATTCAGAGTATTGCTATTTTTGCAAGTGAATTTTACTCTAGAACAAAATATATGTTTTGGCGGATACTATGAAACTTTGCCAGCCAGTGCTGGGACACTAAATTCAGGGTATTGCTATTTTGGCAATGGAATTGCACCCTAGAACAAAATATACCCTGTTACAGACTGATTTAAACTAGGCCTGCAACTGCTGGAACACCAGATTCAGGGTATTGGTATTTTGGCAATTGAATTTCACCCCAGAACAAAATATATGTTTTGGTGGACACTATTATATTTTGCCAGCCAGTGCTGGGACACCAGATTCAGGGTATTGCTATTTTGGAAATTGAATTTCACCCCAGAACAAAATATATGTTTTGGAGGACACTATTATACTTTGCAAGTCAGTGCTGGGACACCAGATTCAGGGCATTGCTATTTTGGCAATTGAATTTCACCCCAGAACAAAATATTTGTTTTGGCGGACACTATTATACTTTGCCAGCCAGTGCTGGGACACTAAATTCAGGGTATTGCTATTTTGGCAATTTAATTTCACCCCAGAACAAAATATATGTTTTGGCAGACACTATTATACTTTGCCAGCCAGTACTGGGACACCAGATTCAGAGTATTGCTATTTTGGCAAGTGAATTTTACTCCAGAACAAAATATATGTTTTGGCGGACAATATTATACTTTGCCAGCAAGTGCTGAGACACCAGATTCAGTGTATTGCTATTTTGGCAATGGAATTGTACACCAGAACAAAATATACCCTGTTAGGGACAGATTTAAACTAGGCCTGCAACTGCCTGAACACCAGATTCAGGATATTGGTATCTTGGCAATTGAATTTCACCCCAGAACAAAATATATGTTTTGGAGGACACTATTATACTTTGCCAGCCAGTGCTGGGACACCAGATTCAGGGTATTGCTATTTTGGCAATGGAATTGCACCCTAGAACAAAATATACCCTGTTACAGACTGATTTAAACTAGGCCTGCAACTGCTGGAACACCAGATTCAGGGTATTGGTATTTTGGCAATTGAATTTCACCCCAGAACAAAATATATGTTTTGGCGGACACTATTATACTTTGCCAGCCAGTGCTGGGACACCAGATTCAGAGAATTGCTATTTTGGCAAGTGAATTTTACTCCAGAACAAAATATATGTTTTGGCGAACAATATTATACTTTGCCAGCAAGTGCTGGGACACCAGATTCAGGGTATTGCTATTTTGGCAATGGAATTGCACCCCAGAACAAAATATACCCTGTTAGGGACAGATTTAAACTAGGCCTGCAACTGCCTGAACACCAGATTCAGGGTATTGGTATTTTGGCAATTGAATTTCACCCCAGAACAAAATATATGTTTTGGCAGACACTATTATACTTTGCCAGCCAGTGCTGGGACACCAGATTCAGGGTATTGCTATTTTGGCAATTGAATTTCACCCCAGAACAAAATATATGTTTTGGCGAACAGTATTATACTTTGCCAGCCAGTGCTGGGACACCAGATTCAGGGTATTACCATTTTGGCAATTGAATTTCACCCCAGAACAAAATATATGTTTTGGTGGACACTATTATACTTTGCCAGCCAGTGCTTGGACACCATATTCAGGGTATTGCTATTTTGGCAATTGAATTTGACCACAGAAAAAAATATATGTTTTTGCGAACACTATTATACTTTGCCAGCCAGTGCTGGGACACCAGATTCAGGGTATTGCTATTTTGGCAATTTAATTTCACCCCAGAACAAAAAATATGTTTTGGCGAACACTATTATACTTTGCCAGCCAGTGCTGGGACACCAGATTCAGGATATTACCATTTTGGCAATTGAATTTCACCCCAGAACAAAATATTCCCTGTTACGGACAGATTTAAACTAGGCCTGCAACTGCTGGAACACCAGATTCAGGGTATTGCTATTTTGGCAATTGAATTTTACCCCAGAACAAAATATATGTTTTGGCAGACACTATTATACTTTGCCAGACAGTGCTGGGACACCAGATTCAGAGTATTGCTATTTTTGCAAGTGAATTTTACTCTAGAACAAAATATATGTTTTGGCGGATACTATAAAACTTTGCCAGCCAGTGCTGGGACACCAGATTCAGGGTATTGCTATTTTGGCAATGGAATTGCACCCTAGAACAAAATATACCCTGTTACAGACTGATTTAAACTAGGCCTGCAACTGCTGGAACACCAGATTCAGGGTATTGGTATTTTGGCAATTGAATTTCACCCCAGAACAAAATATATGTTTTGGTGGACACTATTATATTTTGCCAGCCAGTGCTTGGACACCATATTCAGGGTATTGCTATTTTGGCAATTGAATTTCACCACAGAACAAAATATATGTTTTGGCGGACACTATTATACTTTGAAAGTCAGTGGTGGGCACCAGATTCAGGGCATTGCTATTTTGGCAATTGAATTTCACCCTAGAACAAAATATATGTTTTGGCGGACACTATTATACTTTGCCAGCCAATGCTGGGACACCAGATTCAGAGTATTGCTATTTTGGCAAGTGAATTTTACTCCAGAACAAAATATATGTTTTGGCAGACACTATTATACTTTGCCAGCCAGTGCTGGGACATCAGATTCAGTGTAATGCTATTTTGGCAATTGATTTTTACCCCAGAACAAAATATATGTTTTGGCAGACACTATTATACTTTGCCAGCCAGTGCTGGGACACCAGATTCAGGGCATTACTATTTTGGCAATTGAATTTCCCCCAGAACAAAATATATGTTTTGGCGGATACTATAAAACTTTTCCAGCCAGTGCTGGGACACCAGATTCAGGGTATTGCTATTTTGGCAATTGAATTGCACCCCAGAACAAAATATATGTTTTGGCGGACACTATTATACGTTGCCAGCCATTGCTGGGACACCAGATTCAGGGTATTGCTATTTTGGCAAGGTAATTTCACCCCAGAACAAAATATATGTTTTGGCGGACACTATTATACTTTGCCAGCCAGTGCTGGGACACCAGATTCAGTGTATTGCTATTTTGGCAATGGAATTGCACCCCATAACAAAATATACCCTGTTAGGGACAGATTTAAACTAGGCCTGCAACTGCTGGAACACCAGATTCAGGGTATTGGTATTTTGGCAATTGAATTTCACCCCAGAACAAAATATATGTTTTGGCGGACACTATAATACTTTGCCAGCCAGTGCTGGGACACCATATTCAGGGTATTGCAATTTTGCAATTGAATTTCACCACAGAACAAAATATATGTTTTGGCGGACACTATTATACTTTGCCAGCCAGTGCTGGGACACCAGATTCAGAGTATTGCTATTTTGGCAAGTGAATTTTACTCCAGAACAAAATATATGTTTTGGCAGACACTATTATACTTTGCCAGCCAGTGCTGGGACATCAGATTCAGGGTAATGCTATTTTGGCAAGTGATTTTTATCCCAGAACAAAATATATGTTTTGGCAGACACTATTATACTTTGTTAGCCAGTGCTGGGACACCAGATTCAGGGTATTACTATTTTGGCAATTGAATTTCCCCCAGAACAAAATATATGTTTTGGCGTATACTATAAAACTTTGCCAGCCAGTGCTGGGACACCAGATTCAGGGTATTGCTATTTTGGCAATTGAATTTCACCCCAGAACAAAATATATGTTTTGGCGGACACTATTATATTTTGCCAGCCAGTGCTTGGACACCATATTCAGGGTATTGCTATTTTGGCAATTGAATTTCACCACAGAACAAAATATATGTTTTGGCGGACACTATTATACTTTGAAAGTCAGTGGTGGGCACCAGATTCAGGGCATTGCTATTTTGGCAATTGAATTTCACCCTAGAACAAAATATATGTTTTGGCGAACACTATTATACTTTGCCAGCCAATGCTGGGACACCAGATTCAGAGTATTGCTATTTTGGCAAGTGAATTTTACTCCAGAACAAAATATATGTTTTGGCAGACACTATTATACTTTGCCAGCCAGTGCTGGGACATCAGATTCAGGGTAATGCTATTTTGGCAATTGATTTTTACCCCAGAACAAAATATATGTTTTGGCAGACACTATTATACTTTGCCAGCCAGTGCTGGGACACCAGATTCAGGGCATTACTATTTTGGCAATTGAATTTCCCCCAGAACAAAATATATGTTTTGGCGGATACTATAAAACTTTTCCAGCCAGTGCTGGGACACCAGATTCAGGGTATTGCTATTTTGGCAATTGAATTGCACCCCAGAACAAAATATATGTTTTGGCGGACACTATTATACGTTGCCAGCCATTGCTGGGACACCAGATTCAGGGTATTGCTATTTTGGCAAGGTAATTTCACCCCAGAACAAAATATATGTTTTGGCGGACACTATTATACTTTGCCAGCCAGTGCTGGGACACCAGATTCAGTGTATTGCTATTTTGGCAATGGAATTGCACCCCATAACAAAATATACCCTGTTAGGGACAGATTTAAACTAGGCCTGCAACTGCTGGAACACCAGATTCAGGGTATTGGTATTTTGGCAATTGAATTTCACCCCAGAACAAAATATATGTTTTGGCGGACACTATTATACTTTGCCAGCCAGTGCTGGGACACCATATTCAGGGTATTGCAATTTTGCAATTGAATTTCACCACAGAACAAAATATATGTTTTGGCGGACACTATTATACTTTGCCAGCCAGTGCTGGGACACCAGATTCAGAGTATTGCTATTTTGGCAAGTGAATTTTACTCCAGAACAAAATATATGTTTTGGCAGACACTATTATACTTTGCCAGCCAGTGCTGGGACATCAGATTCAGGGTAATGCTATTTTGGCAAGTGATTTTTACCCCAGAACAAAATATATGTTTTGGCAGACACTATTATACTTTGTTAGCCAGTGCTGGGACACCAGATTCAGGGTATTACTATTTTGGCAATTGAATTTCCCCCAGAACAAAATATATGTTTTGGCGTATACTATAAAACTTTGCCAGCCAGTGCTGGGACACCAGATTCAGGGTATTGCTATTTTGGCAATTGAATTTCACCCCAGAACAAAATATATGTTTTGGCGGACACTATTATACTTTGCCAGCCAGTGCTGGGACACCAGATTCAAGGTATTACCATTTTGGCAATTGAATTTCACCCCAGAACAAAATATATGTTTTGGTGGACACTATTATACTTTGCCAGCCAGTGCTTGGACACCATATTCAGGGTATTACTATTTTGGCAATTGAATTTCACCACAGAACAAAATATATGTTTTTACGGACACTATTATACTTTGCCAGCCAGTGCTGGGACACCAGATTCAGGGTATTGCTATTTTGGAAATTGAATTTCACCCCAGAACAAAATATATGTTTTGGCGGACACTATTATACTTTGCAAGTCAGTGCTGGGACACCAGATTCAGGGCATCGCTATTTTGGCAATTGAATTTCACCCCAGAACAAAATATTTGTTTTAGGGGACACTATTATACTTTGCCAGCCAGTGCTGGGACACCAGATTCAGGGTATTGCTATTTTGGCAATTTAATTTCACCCCAGAACAAAATATATGTTTTGGCGAACACTATTATACTTTGCCAGCCAGTGCTGGGACACCAGATTCAGGATATTACCATTTTGGCAATTGAATTTCACCCCAGAACAAAATATTCCCTGTTACGGACAGATTTAAACTAGGCCTGCAGCTGCTGGAACACCAGATTCATTGTATTGCTATTTTGGCAATTGAATTTCACCCCAGAACAAAATATATGTTTTGGCGGACACTATTATACTTTGCCAGACAGTGCTGGGACACCAGATTCAGAGTATTGCTATTTTTGCAAGTGAATTTTACTCTAGAACAAAATATATGTTTTGGCGGATACTATGAAACTTTGCCAGCCAGTGCTGGGACACTAAATTCAGGGTATTGCTATTTTGGCAATGGAATTGCACCCTAGAACAAAATATACCCTGTTACAGACTGATTTAAACTAGGCCTGCAACTGCTGGAACACCAGATTCAGGGTATTGGTATTTTGGCAATTGAATTTCACCCCAGAACAAAATATATGTTTTGGTGGACACTATTATATTTTGCCAGCCAGTGCTTGGACACCATATTCAGGGTATTGCTCTTTTGGCAATTGAATTTCACCACAGAACAAAATATATGTTTTGGCGGACACTATTATACTTTGCCAGCCAGTGCTGGGACACCAGATTCAGGGTATTGCTATTTTGGAAATTGAATTTCACCCCAGAACAAAATATATGTTTTGGAGGACACTATTATACTTTGCAAGTCAGTGCTGGGACACCAGATTCAGGGCATTGCTATTTTGGCAATTGAATTTCACCCCAGAACAAAATATTTGTTTTGGCGGACACTATTATACTTTGCCAGCCAGTGCTGGGACACTAGATTCAGGGTATTGCTATTTTGGCAATTTAATTTCACCCCAGAACAAAATATATGTTTTGGCAGACACTATTATACTTTGCCAGCCAGTACTGGGACACCAGATTCAGAGTATTGCTATTTTGGCAAGTGAATTTTACTCCAGAACAAAATATATGTTTTGGCGGACAATATTATACTTTGCCAGCAAGTGCTGAGACACCAGATTCAGTGTATTGCTATTTTGGCAATGGAATTGTACACCAGAACAAAATATACCCTGTTAGGGACAGATTTAAACTAGGCCTGCAACTGCCTGAACACCAGATTCAGGGTATTGGTATTTTGGCAATTGAATTTCACCCCAGAACAAAATATATGTTTTGGAGGACACTATTATACTTTGCCAGCCAGTGCTGGGACACCAGATTCAGGGTATTGCTATTTTGGAAATTGAATTTCACCTCAGAACAAAATATATGTTTTGGCGAACACTATTATACGTTGCCAGCCAGTGCTGGGACACCAGATTCAGGGTATTACCATTTTGGCAATTGAATTTCACCCCAGAACAAAATATATGTTTTGGTGGACACTATTATACTTTGCCAGCCAGTGCTTGGACACCATATTCAGGGTATTGCAAATTTTGCTATTGAATTTCACCACAGAAAAAATATATGTTTTTGCGGACACTATTATACTTTGCCAGCCAGTGCTGGGACACCAGATTCAGGGTATTGCTATTTTGGCAATTTAATTTCACCCCAGAACAAAATATATGTTTTGGCGAACACTATTATACTTTGCCAGCCAGTGCTGGGACACCAGATTCAGGATATTACCATTTTGGCAATTGAATTTCACCCCAGAACAAAATATTCCCTGTTACGGACAGATTTAAACTAGGCCTGCAACTGCTGGAACACCAGATTCAGGGTACTGCTATTTTGGCAATTGAATTTCACCCCAGAACAAAATACCGTATTTTTCGCCCCATAAGACGCAGTTTTTTCCCCCTCAAAGTGGGGGGAAAATGTTAATGCGTCTTATGGGGCGAATATAGTGCAGGGGGAGAAAAATAGCCGGTTCATTGCATGTTGCCGGCACATCGCAGACTGTGTAGCATAGGGATAGCAGCCTGCGATGTGCCGGAAGTTTTTTGACTGACTTACTCTGCAGAGTGAGTGCGGCGGGGGCTGGATAAATGTGCTGCTGGAGAGCCGGACGGACGGGGGTGAGGCTGGACGAATGTGCTCTTGAAGGGCAAGACGAGGGGGGAGGCTGGAGGAATGTTCAGCTAGAGAGCCGGGCAGTGGAGGCTGAAGGTAGGACAGCTGGTGTCTGAGCCAGCTGAACAGTAGCAGGGAGACCGGGGCTGGTGCGCTGGAGCATGCAGACGATGGGCGGGAGCAAGCTTTCATGTCACACATGGCTGCTCTGCCCTTACGTCTTCCCACATGGCTGCTCCTGTGTACCTGTGTCCCCTAGTGATGATGGTGCTGTGAAAAAGTCTCTGGAGTACAGCTAAACTAATAAAAGGTACCTATAGTGTCCCCCTAATAAAGTGTCCCCCCAAAAGCCTATCACTGGACATCCCTCTCCCACAAGTGTGTCAGCAGATTTCCCCAACCCAAAACAGTGCCTCACAGCAGATTCCCCCCCATAACAGTGCATCACAGCAGATTCCACCCCATAACAATGCATCACAGCAGGTTCCCCCCATAACAGTGCACCACAGTAGATCCCTTTATAACAGTGCGTCACATCTGATTCCCACATCCCCCCCCCATAACAGTGCATCACAGCAGGTTCCCCCCATAACAGTGCACCACAGTAGATCCCTTTATAACAGTGCGTCACATCTGATTCCCACATCCCCCCCCATAACAGTGCGTCACAGCAGATTCCACCCCATAACAGTGCGTCACAGCAGATTCCTCCCTATAACAGTGCGTCACAGCAGATTCCTCCCCATAACAGTGTGTCACAGCAGATTCCCCCCATAACAGTGCGTCACAGCAGGTTACCCCCATAACAGTGCGTCACAGCAGATTCCCCCCATAACAGTGCGTCACAGCAGGTTACCTCCATAACAGTGCATCACAGCAGGTTACCCCATAACAGTGCGTCACAGCAGATTCCTCCCCATAACAGTGCGTCACAGCAGATTCCACCCCATAACAGTGCGTCACAGTAGATCCCCTTATAACAGTGTGTCACAGCAGATCCCCCTATAATATTGTCAGCAGCAGATCCCCCTATAATATTGTCAGCAGCAGATCCCCCCTCCCCCATAATGTGTCAACATTATTTTAACACACCTTTGGTTAAAAATATTTTTTTCTTATTTTCCTCCTCTAAAATCTAGGTGCGTCTTATGGGCAGATGCGTCTTATAGGGCGAAAAATACGGTATATGTTTTGGCAGACAATATTATACTTTGCCAGACAGTGCTGGGACACCAGATTCAGAGTATTGCTATTTTTGCAAGTGAATTTTACTCTAGAACAAAATATATGTTTTGGCGGATACTATAAAACTTTGCCAGCCAGTGCTGGGACACCAGATTCAGGGTATTACTATTTTGGCAATGGAATTGCACCCTAGAACAAAATATACCCTGTTACAGACTGATTTAAACTAGGCCTGCAACTGCTGGAACACCAGATTCAGGGTATTGGTATTTTGGCAATTGAATTTCACCCCAGAACAAAATATATGTTTTGGTGGACACTATTATATTTTGCCAGCCAGTGCTGGGACATCATATTCAGGGTATTGCTATTTTGGCAATTGAATTTCACCACAGAACAAAATATATGTTTTGGCGGACACTATTATACTTTGCAAGTCAGTGCTGGGCACCAGATTCAGGGCATTGCTATTTTGGCAATTGAATTTCACCCCAGAACAAAATATATGTTTTGGCAGACACTATTATACTTTGCCAGCCAGTGCTGGGACACCAGATTCAGAGTATTGCTATTTTGGCAAGTGAATTTTACTCCAGAACAAAATATATGTTTTGGCAGACACTATTATACTTTGCCAGCCAGTGCTGGGACATCAGATTCAGGGTAATGCTATTTTGGCAATTGATTTTTACCCCAGAACAAAATATATGTTTTGGCAGACACTATTATACTTTGCCAGCCAGTGCTGGGACACCAGATTCAGGGTATTACTATTTTGGCAATTGAATTTCCCCCCAGAACAAAATATATGTTTTGGCGGATACTATAAAACTTTGCCAGCCAGTGCTGGGACACCAGATTCAGGGTATTGCTATTTTGGCAATGGAATTGCACCCCAGAACAAAATATATGTTTTGGCGGACACTATTATACGTTGCCAGCCATTGCTGGGACACCAGATTCAGGGTATTGCTATTTTGGCAAGGTAATTTCACCCCAGAACAAAATATATGTTTTGGCGGACACTATTATACTTTGCCAGCCAGTGCTGGGACACCAGATTCAGTGTATTGCTATTTTGGCAATGGAATTGCACCCCATAACAAAATATACCCTGTTAGGGACAGATTTAAACTAGGCCTGCAACTGCTGAAACACCAGATTCAGGGTATTGGTATTTTGGCAATTGAATTTCACCCCAGAACAAAATATATGTTTTGGTGGACACTATTATACTTTGCCAGCCAGTGCTGGGACACCATATTCAGGGTATTGCAATTTTGCAATTGAATTTCACCCCAGAACAAAATATATGTTTTGGCGGACACTATTATACTTTGCCAGCCAGTGCTGGGACACCAGATTCAGAGTATTGCTATTTTGGCAAGTGAATTTTACTCCAGAACAAAATATATGTTTTGGCAGACACTATTATACTTTGCCAGCCAGTGCTGGGACATCAGATTCGGGGTAATGCTATTTTGGCAAGTGATTTTTACCCCAGAACAAAATATATGTTTTGGCAGACACTATTATACTTTGTTAGCCAGTGCTGGGACACCAAATTCAGGGTATTACTATTTTGGCAATTGAATTTCCCCCCCAGAACAAAATATATGTTTTGGCGTATACTATAAAACTTTGCCAGCCAGTGCTGGGACACCAGATTCAGGGTATTGCTATTTTGGCAATGGAATTGCACCCTAGAACAAAATATACCCTGTTACAGACTGATTTAAACTAGGCCTGCAACTGCTGGAACACCAGATTCAGGGTATTGGTATTTTGGCAATTGAATTTCACCCCAGAACAAAATATATGTTTTGGCGGACACTATTATACTTTGCCAGCCAGTGCTGGGACACCAGATTAAGGGCATTTCTATTTTGGCAATTGAATTTCACCCCAGAACAAAGTACATGTTTTGGCGGACACTATTATACTTTGCAAGCCGGTGCTGGGACACCAGATTCAGGGTATTGCTATTTTGGCATGGAGATTTCACCCCAGAACGAAATATATGTTTTATCGGACACTATTATACTTTGCCAGCCAGTAGTGGGACACCAGATTCAGGGTATTGCTATTTTGCAATGGAATTGCACCCCAGAACAAAATTTACCCTGTTAAGGAAAGATCTAAACTAGGCCTGCAACTGCTGGAACACTAGATTCAGGGTATTGGTATTTTGGCAATTGAATTTCACCTCAGAACAAAATATATGTTTTGGCGGACACTGTTATACTTTGCCAGCCAGTGCTGGGACACCAGATTCAGGGTATTGCTATTTTCCAATTGAATTTCCCCCCCAGAACATAATATACCCTGTTACTGACAGATTTAAACTAGGCCTGCAACTGCTGAGACACCAGATTCAGGGTATTGCTATTTTGGCAATGGAATTTCACCCCAGAACAAAAAATATACCCTGTTACGGACAGATTTAAACTAGGCCTGCAACTGCTGGAACACCAGATTCAAGGTATTGCTATTTTGGCAAGGTAATTTCACCCCAGAACAAAATATATGTTTTGGCGGACACTATTATACTTTGCCAGCCAGTGCTGGGACACCAGATTCAGTGTATTGCTATTTTGGCAATGGAATTGCACCCCAGAACAAAATATACCCTGTTAGGGACAGATTTAATCTAGGCCTGCAACTGCTGGAACACCAGATTCAGGGTATTGGTATTTTGGCAATTGAATTTCACCCCAGAACAAAATATATGTTTTGGCGGACACTATTATACTTTGCCAGCCAGTGCTGGGACACCATATTTAGGGTATTGCAATTTTGCAATTGAATTTAACCCCAGAACAAAATATATGTTTTGGCGGACACTATTATACTTTGCCAGCCAGTGCTGGGACACCAGATTCAGAGTATTGCTATTTTGGCAAGTGAATTTTACTCCAGAACAAAATATATGTTTTGGCAGACACTATTATGCTTTGCCAGCCAGTGCTGGGACATCAGATTCAGGGTAATGCTATTTTGACAAGTGATTTTTACCCCAGAACAAAATATATGTTTTGGTAGACACTATTATACTTTGCCAGCCAGTGCTGGGACACCAGATTCAGGGTATTACTATTTTGACAATTGAATTTCCCCCCATAACAAAATATATGTTTTGGCGTATACTATAAAACTTTGCCAGCCAGTGCTGGGACACCAGATTCAGGGTATTGCTATTTTGGCAATGGAATTGCACCCTAGAACAAAATATACCCTGTTACAGACTGATTTAAACTAGGCCTGCAACTGCTGGAACACCAGATTCAGGGTATTGGTATTTTGGCAATTGAATTTCACCCCAGAACAAAATATATGTTTTGGTGGACACAATTATATTTTGCCAGCCAGTGCTTGGACAACATATTCAGGGTTTTGCTATTTTAGCAATTGAATTTCACCCCAGAACAAAATATATGTTTTGGCGGACACTATTATACTTTGCCAGCCAGTGCTGGGACACTAGATTCAGGGTATTGCTATTTTGGAAATTGAATTTCACCCTAGAACAAAATATATGTTTTGGCGGACACTATTATACTTTGCAAGTCAGTGCTGGGACAACAGATTCAGGGCATTGCTATCTTGGCAATTGAATTTCACCCCAGAACAAAATATATGTTTTGGCGGACACTATTTTACTTTGCAAGACAGTGCTGGGACACCAGATTCAGGTTATTGCTATTTTGGCATGGTAATTTCACCCCAGAACGAAATATATGTTTTGTCGGACACTATTATACTTTGCCAGCCAGTGCTGGGACACCAGATTTAGGGTATTGCTATTTTGCAATGGAATTGCACCCCAGAACAAAATATACCCTGTTAGGGAAAGATCTAAACTAGGCCTGCAACTGCTGGAACACCATATTCAGGGTATTGGTATTTTGGCAATTGAATTTCACCCCAGAACAATATATATGTTTTGGCGGACACTGTTATAATTTGCCAGCCAGTGCTGGGACACCAGATTCAGGGTATTGCTATTTTGCCAATTGAATTTCACCCCAGAACATAATATACCCTGTTACTGAAAGACTTTAACTAGGCCTGCAACTGCTGAGACACCAGATTCAGTGTATTGCCATTTTGGCAATGGAATTTCACCCCAGAAAAAAATATACCCTGTTACGGACAGATTTAAACTGGGCCTGCTGTCTGCTGGAACACCAGATTCAAGGTATTGCTATTTTGGCAAAATATATGTTTTGGCGGACACTATTATACTTTGCCAGCCAGTGCTGGGACACCAGATTCAGAGTATTGCTATTTTGGTAAGTGAATTTTACTCCAGAACAAAATATAAGTTTTGGCAGACACTATTATACTTTGCCAGCCAGTGCTGGGACACCAGATTCAGGGTAATGCTATTTTGGCAAGTGATTTTTACCCCAGAACAAAATATATGTTTTGGCAGACACTATTATACTTTGCCAGCCAGTGCTGGGACACCAGATTCAGGGTATTACTATTTTGGCAATTGAATTTCCACCCAGAACAAAATATATGTTTTGGCGGATACTATAAAACTTTGCCAGCCAGTGCTGGGACACCAGATTCAGGGTATTGGTATTTTGGCAATAGAATTTCACCCCAGAACAAAATATATGTTTTGGTGGACACAATTATATTTTGCCAGCCAGTGCTTGGACAACATATTCAGGATTTTGCTATTTTAGCAATTGAATTTCACCCCAGAACAAAATATATGTTTTGGAGGACACTATTATACTTTGCCAGCCAGTGCCGGGACACTACATTTAGTGTATTGCTATTTTGGAAATTGAATTTCACCCCAGAACAAAATATATGTTTTGGCGGACACTATTATACTTTGCAAGTCAGTGCTGGGACACCAGATTCAGGGCATTGCTATTTTGGCAATTGAATTTCACCCCAGAACAAAATATATGTTTTGGCGGACACTATTATACTTTGCAAGCCAGTGCTGGGACACCAGATTAAGGGTATTGCTATTTTGGCAAGGTAATTTCACCCCAGAACGAAATATATGTTTTGTCGGACACTATTATACTTTGCCAGCCAGTGCTGGGACACCAGATTCAGGGTATTGCTATTTTGCAATGGAATTGCACCGCAGAACAAAATATATGTTTTGGCGGACACTATTATACTTTGCCAGCCAGTGCTGGGACACTGGTTTCACGGTATTGCTGTTAGAGAAAGATCTAAACTAGGCCTGCAACTGCTGGAACACCAGATTCAGGGTATTGGTATTTTGGCAATTGAATTTCACCCCAGAACAAAATATATGTTTTGGCGGACACTATTATACTTTGCCAGCCAGTGTTGGGACACCGGTTTAACGGTATTGCTATTTTGGCAAGTGAATTTTATCAATGAACAAAATATATGTTTTTGCGGACACTGTTATACTTTGCCTGCCAGTGCTGGGACACCATATACATGGAATTGCTATTTTGGCAATTGAATTTCACCCCAGAACAAAATAAATGTTTTGGCCGACACTATTATACTTTTCCAGCCAGTGCTGGGACACCAGATTCAGGGTATTGCTATTTTGGCAATTGAATTTCAACCAAGAACAAAATATATGTTTTGGCAGGCACTATTATACTTTGTCAACCCATGCTGTGACACCAGATTCAGGGTATTGTTATTTTGGCAATTGAATTTCACCCCAGAACAAAATATATGTTTTGGCGGACACTATTATACTTTTCCAGCCAGTGCTGGGACACCAGATTAAGATTATTGCTATTTTGGCAAGTGATGTTTACACTAGAACAAAATATATGTTTTAACGGAAACTATTATACTTTTCCAGCCAGTGCTGGGACACCAGATTAAGATTATTGCTATTTTGTCAAGTGATGTTTACCCTAGAACAAAATATATGTTTTAGCGGAAACTATTATACTTTGCCAGCCAGTGCTGGGACACCAGATTCAGGGCATTGCTATTTTAGCAATTGAATTTCACCCCAAAACAAAATATATATTTTGGCGGACACTATTATAATTTGCCAGCCAGTGCTAGTACAAAAGATTCAGGGTTTTGCTATTTTGGCAATGGAATTGCACCCCAGAACAAAATATACCCTGTTACTGACAGATTTAAACTAGGCCTGCAATTGCTGGAACACCAGATTCAGAGTATTGGTATTTTGGCAATTGAATTTCACCCCAGAACAAAATATATGTTTTTGCGGAAACTATTATACTTTGCTTGCCAGTGCTGGGACACAATATTCACGGTATTGCTATTGTGACAAGTGAATTTTATAACAGAACAAAATATATGTTTTGGTGGACACTATTATACTTTGCCAGCCAGTGATGGGACACCATATTCAGGGTATTGCAATTTTGCAATTGAATTTCACCCCAGAACAAAATATATGTTTTGGCAGACACTATTATACTTTGTCAGCCAGTGTTGGGACACCAGATTCACGGATTTGCTATTTTGGCAATTGAATTTCACCCCAGAACAATATCTATGTTTTGGCGGACACAATTATACTTTGCCAGCCAATGCTGGGACACCAGATTCAGGGTATTGCTATTTTAGCAATTGAATTTCACCCCAGAACAAAATATATGTTTTGGCGGACACTATTATACTTTGCCAGCCAGTGCTGGGACACCTTTTTCAGGGTCTGGCTATTTTGGCAATTGAATTTCACTCCAGAACAAAATATATGCTTTGGCGAACACTATTATACTTTGCCAGCCAGTGCTGGGACATCAGATTCAGGGTAATGCTATTTTATCAAGTGATTTTTACCCCAGAACAAAATATATGTTTTGGCAGACACTATTATACTTTGCCAGCAAGTGCTGGGAAACCAGTTTCAGGGTATTACTATTTTGGCAATTGAATTTCCCCCCAGAACAAAATATATGTTTTGGCGGATACTATAAATCTTTGCCAGCCAGTGCTGGGACACCAGATTCAGGGTATTGCTATTTTGGCAATGGAATTGCACCCTAGAACAAAATATACCCTGTTACAGACTGATTTAAACTAGGCCTGCAACTGCTGGAACACCAGATTCAGGGTATTGCTATTTTGGCAATTGAATTTCACCCCAGAACAAAATATATGTTTTGGCGGACACTATTATACTTTGCCAGCCAGTGCTGGGACACCAGATTCAGAGTATTGCTATTTTGGCAAGTGAATTTTACTCCAGAACAAAATATATGTTTTGGCAGACACTATTATACTTTGCCAGCCAGTGCTGGGACATCAGATTCAGGGTAATGCTATTTTATCAAGTGATTTTTACCCCAGAACAAAATATATGTTTTGGCAGACACTATTATACTCTGCCAGCAAGTGCTGGGAAACCAGTTTCAGGGTATTACTATTTTGGCAATTGAATTTCCCCCCAGAACAAAATATATGTTTTGGCGGATACTATAAATCTTTGCCAGCCAGTGCTGGGACACCAGATTCAGGGTATTGCTATTTTGGCAATGGAATTGCACCCTAGAACAAAATATACACTGTTACAGACTGATTTAAACTAGGCCTGCAACTGCTGGAACACTAGATTCAGGGTATTGCTATTTTGGCAATTAAATTTCACCCCACAACAAAATATATGTTTTGGCAGACACTATTATACTTTGCAAGCGATTGCTGGGACACCAGATTCAGGGTATTGCTATTTTGGCAAGGTAATTTCACCCCAGAATGAAATATATGTTTTGTCGGACACTATTATACTTTGCCAGCCAGTGCAGGGACACCAGATTCAGGGTATTGCTATTTTGCAATGGAATTGCACCCCAGAACAAAATATACCCTGTTAGATAAAGATCTAAACTAGGCCTGCAACTGCTGGAACACTAGATTCAGGATATTGGTATTTTGGCAATTGAATTTCACCCCAGAACAAAATATATGTTTTGGCGGACACTGTTATACTTTGCCAGCCAGTGCTGGGACACCAGATTCAGGGTATTGCTATTTTGCCAATTGAATTTCACCCCAGAACATAATATACCCTGTTACTGACAGAGTTAAAGTAGGCCTGCAACTGCTGAGACACCAGATTCAGGGTATTGCTATTTTGGCAATGGAATTTCACCCCAGAAAAAAATATACCCTGTTACGGACAGATTTAAACTAGGCCTGCAACTGCTGGAACACCAGATTCAAGGTATTGCTATTTTGGCAATTGAATTTCACCCCAGAACAAAATATATGTTTTGGCGGACACTATTATACTTTGCCAGCCATTGCTGGGACACCAGATTCAGGGTATTGCTATTTTGGCAAGGTAATTTCACCCCAGAACAAAATATATGTTTTGGCGGACACTATTATACTTTGCCAGCCAGTGCTGGGACACCAGATTCAGTGTATTGCTATTTTGGCAATGGAATTTCACCCCAGAACAAAATATATGTTTTGGCGGACACTATTATACTTTGCCAGCCAGAGCTGGGACACCAGATTCAGGGTATTTCTATTTTGGCAATTTAATTTCACCCCAGAACAAAATATATGTTTTGGCGGACACTATTATACTTTGCCAACCAGTGCTAGGACACCAGATTCAGGGTATTGCTATTTTGGCAATTGAATTTCACCCCAGTACAAGATGTACCCTGTTACGGACAGATTTAAACTAGGCCTGCAACTGCTGGAACACCAGATTCAGGTTATTGCTATTTTGACAATTGATTTTCACCCTAGAACAAAATATATGTTTTGGCGGACCTTATTATACTTTGTCAGCCAGTGTCGGGACACCAGATTCAGGGTATTGCTATTTTGGCAATTGAATTTCACCCCAGAACAAAATATATGTTTTGGCGGACACTATTATACTTTGCCAACCAGTGCTGGGACACCAGATTCAGGGTATTGCTATTTTGACAATTGATTTTCACCCCAGAACAAGATGTACCCTGTTACGGACAGAATTTAAACTAGGCCTGCAACTGCTGGGACACCAGATTCAGGGTATTGCTATTTTGACAATTGATTTTCACCCCAGAACAAAATATATGTTTTGGCGGACCTTATTATACTTTGCCAGCCATTGCCAGGACACCAGATTCAGGGTATTGCTATTTTGGCAATAGAATTTCACCCCAGAAAAAAATATACCCTGTTACGGACAGATTTAAACTAGGCCTGCAACTGTTGGTACACCTGTTTCAGGGTATTTCTATTTTGGCAATTGCATTTAACCCCTGAACAAAATGTATGTTTTGGCGGACACTATTATACTTTGCCAACCAGTGCTGGGACACCATATTCAGGGTATTTTTATTTTGCCAATTGAATTTCACCTCAGAACAAAATATATGTTTTGGCGGATACTATTATACTTTGCCAGCCAGTGCTGAGACACCAGATTCAGGGTATTGGTATTTTGGCAATTGAATTTCACCCCAGAACAAAATATATCTTTTGGCGGACACTATGATACTTTGCCAGCCAGTGCTGGGACACCATAATCAGGGTATTGCAAATTTTGCAATTGAATTTCACCCCAGAACAAAATATATGTTTTGACGGACACTATTATACTTTGCCAGCCAGTGCTGGGACACCAGATTCAGGGTATTTCTATTTTGGCAATTGAATTTCACCCCAGAACAAAATATATGTTTTGGCGGACACTATTATACTTTGCCAACCAGTGCTAGGACACCAGATTCAGGGTATTGCTATTTTGGCAATTGAATTTCACCCCAGTACAAGATGTACCCTGTTACGGACAGATTTAAACTAGGCCTGCAACTGCTGGAACACCAGATTCAGTGTATTGCTATTTTGGCAATGGAATTGCACCCCAGAACAAAATATATGTTTTGGCGGACCTTATTATACTTTGCCAGCCAGTGCCGGGACACCAGATTCAGGGTATTGCTATTTTGGCAATTGAATTTCACCCCAGAACAAAATATATGTTTTGGCGGACACTATTATACTTTGCCAACCAGTGCTAGGACACCAGATTCAGGGTATTGCTATTTTGGCAATTGAATTTCACCCCAGTACAAGATGTACCCTGTTACGGACAGATTTAAACTAGGCCTGCAACTGCTGGAACACCAGATTCAGGTTATTGCTATTTTGGCAATTGATTTTCACCCCAGAACAAAATATATGTTTTGGCGGACACTATTATACTTTGCCAGCCATTGCCAGGACACCAGATTCAGGGTATTGCTATTTTGGCAATTGAATTTCACCCCAGAACAAAATATACCCTGTTACGGACAGATTTAAACTAGGCCTGCAACTGTTGGTACACCTGTTTCAGGGTATTGCTATTTTGGCAATTGCATTTCACCCCTGAACAAAATGTATGTTTTGGCGGACACTATTATACTTTGCCAGCCAGTGCTGGGACACCAGATTCAGGGTATTGCTATTTTGGCAATTGAATTTCACCCCAGAACAAAATATATGTTTTGGCGGACACTGTTATACTTTGCCAGCCAGTGCTAGGACACCAGATTCAGGCTATTGCTATTTTGCCAATTGAATTTCAGCCCAGAACATAATATACCCTGTTACTGACAGATTTAAAGTAGGCCTGCAACTGCTGAGACACCAGATTCAGGGTATTGCTATTTTGGCAAAGGAATTTCACCCCAGAAAAAATATACCCTGTTACGGACAGATTTAAACTAGGCCTGCAACTGCTGGAACACCAGATTCAAGGTATTGCTATTTTGGCAATTGAATTTCACCCCAGAACAAAATATATGTTTTGGCGGACACTATTATACTTTGCCAGCCATTGATGGGACACCAGATTCAGGGTATTGCTATTTTGGCAAGGTAATTTCACCCCAGAACAAAATATATGTTTTGGCGGACACTATTATACTTTGCCAGCCAGTGCTGGGACACCAGATTCAGGGTATTGCTATTTTGGCAATGGAATTGCACCCCAGAACAAAATATACCCTGTTAGGGACAGATTTAAACTAGGCCTGCAACTGCTGGAACACCAGATTCAGGGTATTGGTATTTTGGCAATTGAATTTCACCCCAGAACAAAATATATGTTTTGGCGGACACTATTATACTTTGCCAGCCAGTGCTGGGACACCATATTCAGGGTATTGCAAATTTTGGCAATTGAATTTCACCCCAGAACAAAATATATGTTTTGACGGACACTATTATACTTTGCCAGCCAGTGCTGGGACACCAGATTCAGGGTATTTCTATTTTGGCAATTGAATTTCACCCCAGAACAAAATATATGTTTTGGCGGACAATATTATACTTTGCCAACCAGTGCTAGGACACCAGATTCAGGGTATTGCTATTTTGGCAATTGAATTTCACCCCAGAAAAAAATATACCCTGTTACGGACAGATTTAAACTAGGCCTGCAACTGTTGGTACACCTGTTTCAGGGTATTGCTATTTTGGCAATTGCATTTCACCCCTGAACAAAATGTATGTTTTGGCGGACACTATTATACTTTGCCAGCCAGTGCTGGGACACCATATTCAGGGTATTTTTATTTTGCCAATTGAATTTCACCTCAGAACAAAATATATGTTTTGGCGGATACTATTATACTTTGCCAGCCAGTGCTGGGACACCAGATTCAGGCTATTGCTATTTTGGCAATTGGATTTCACCCCAGAACAAAATATATGTTTTGGCAGACACTATTATACTTTGTCAGCTAGTGCTGGGACACCAGATTCAGGGTATTGCTATTTTGGCAATTGAATTTCACCCCAGAACAAAATATATGTTTTGGCGGACACTGTTATACTTTGCCAGCCAGTGCTAGGACACCAGATTCAGGGTATTGCTATTTTGCCAATTGAATTTCAGCCCAGAACATAATATACCCTGTTACTGACAGATTTAAAGTAGGCCTGCAACTGCTGAGACACCAGATTCAGGGTATTGCTATTTTGGCAATTGAATTTCACCCCAGAACAAAATATACCCTGTTACGGACAGATTTAAACTAGGCCTGCAACTGCTGGAACACCAGATTCAAGGTATTGCTATTTTGGCAATTGAATTTCACCCCAGAACAAAATATATGTTTTGGCGGACACTATTATACTTTGCCAGCCAGTGCTGGGACACCAGATTCAGGGTATTGCTATTTTGGCAAGTGTAATTTCACCCCAGAACAAAATATATGTTTTGGCGGACACTATTATACTTTGCCAGCCAGTGCTAGGACACCAGATTCAGGGTATTGCTATTTTGGCAATTGAATTTCACCCCAGAACAAAATATACCCTGTTACGGACAGATTTAAACTAGGCCTGCAACTGCTGGAACACCAGATTCAGGGTATTGCTATTTTGGCAATTGAATTTCACCCCAGAACAAAATATATGTTTTGGCGGACACTATTATACTTTGCCAGCCAGTGCTGGGACACCAGATTCAGGGTATTGCTATTTTGGCAATTGAATTTCACCCCAGAACAAAATATATGTTTTGGCGGACACTGTTATACTTTGCCAGCCAGTGCTAGGACACCAGATTCAGGGTATTGCTATTTTGCCAATTGAATTTTAGCCCAGAACATAATATACCCTGTTAATGACAGATTTAAAGTAGGCCTGCAACTGCTGAGACACCAGATTCAGGGTATTGGTATTTTGGCAATTGAATTTCACCCCAGAACAAAATATATGTTTTGGCGGACACTATTATACTTTGCCAGCCAGTGCTGGGACACCATAATCAGGGTATTGCAAATTTTGCAATTGAATTTCACCCCAGAACAAAATATATGTTTTGACGGACACTATTATACTTTGCCAGCCAGTGCTGGGACACCAGATTCAGGTTATTTCTATTTTGGCAATTGAATTTCACCCCAGAACAAAATATATGTTTTGGCGGACACTATTATACTTTGCCAACCAGTGCTAGGACACCAGATTCAGGGTATTGCTATTTTGGCAATTGAATTTCACCCCAGTACAAGATGTACCCTGTTACGGACAGATTTAAACTAGGCCTGCAACTGCTGGAACACCAGATTCAGGTTATTGCTATTTTGACAATTGATTTTCACCCCAGAATAAAATATATGTTTTGGCGGACCTTATTATACTTTGCCAGCCAGTGCCGGGACACCAGATTCAGGGTATTGCTATTTTGGCAATTGAATTTCACCCCAGAACAAAATATATGTTTTGGCGGACACTATTATACTTTGCCAACCAGTGCTGGGACACCAGATTCAGGGTATTGCTATTTTGGCAATTGAATTTCACCCCAGAACAAGATGTACCCTGTTACGGACAGATTTAAACTAGGCCTGCAACTGCTGGAACACCAGATTCAGGGTATTGCTATTTTGACAATTGATTTTCACCCCAGAACAAAATATATGTTTTGGCGGACCTTATTATACTTTGCCAGCCATTGCCAGGACACCAGATTCAGGGTATTGCTATTTTGGCAATTGAATTTCACCCCAGAACAAAATATACCCTGTTACGGACAGATTTAAACTAGGCCTGCAACTGTTGGTACACCTGTTTCAGGGTATTTCTATTTTGGCAATTGCATTTCACCCCTGAACAAAATGTATGTTTTGGCGGACACTATTATACTTTGCCAGCCAGTGCTGGGACACCATATTCAGGGTATTTTTATTTTGCCAATTGAATTTCACCTCAGAACAAAATATATGTTTTGGCGGATACTATTATACTTTGCCAGCCAGTGCTAGGACACCAGATTCAGGCTATTGCTATTTTGGCAATTGGATTTCACCCCAGAACAAAATATATGTTTTGGCAGACACTATTATACTTTGTCAGCCAGTGGATCCCGAGGGGTCCCGAGGATCAGTTTCGCACCGGGGCCCCATGGGTTGTGTGTACGCCACTGATTGGCGTATAGCAAATGTGGTGCCAATATTCAAAAAGTGTCCAAAAACAGAGCCTGGAAACTATAGGACAGTAAGTTGTGGGTAAACTGTTTAATATAGCATCTTTCAGAAAACCTTCAGAGGATCTCAATGGAAATATGCAAATAACGCCATATCAGCATGGCTTCATGAGGGATGGGTCATGTCAAACTAATTTAATCAGTTTCTATGAGGAGGTAAGTTTTAGACTTGACAGTGGCGAATCAGTGGATGTCGTATATGTGGACTTCTCCAAAGCATTTGACACTGTACCACATAAAAGGTTAGTATATAAAATGAGAATACTCGGACAGGGAGAAAATGTCTGTATGTGGGTAAGTAACTGACTTAGTGATAGAAAACAGAGGGTGGCTATTAATGTTACACACTCAAATTGTCACTAGTGGGGTACCTCAGGGGTCAGTATTGGGCCCTATTCTTTTCAATATATTTATTAATGATCTTGTAGAAGGCTTGCATAGTAAAATATACATTTTTGCAGATGACACTAAACTGTGTAAAGTAATAAACACTGAAGAGGACAATATACTGCTACAGAGGGATCTGGATAGATTGGATGCTTGGGCAGAAAAGTGGCAGATTAGGTTTAACACTGACAAATGTAAAGTTTTGCACATGGGAAGGAATAATGCAAGTCACCCATACATACTAAATGGTAAAACACTCGGTACCACTGACATGGAAAAGGATCTAGAAATTTAATATACAGCAAACTAAGCTGCAAAAACCAGTGTCAGGCAGCTGCTGCCAAGGCCAATAAGATCATGGGTTGCATCAAAAGGGGCATAAACGCCCGTGATGAGAACATAGTCCTACCACTTTACAAATCGCTAGTCAGACCACACATGGAGTACTGTGTACAGTTCTGGGCTCCTGTGAACAAGGCAGACATAGCAAAGCTGGAGAGGGTTCAGAGCAGGGAAACTAAAGTGATAATTGGAATGGAGCAACTATAGTACCCTGAAAGATTATTATAATTAGGGTTATTCACTTTAGAAAAAAGATAACTAAGGGGAGATCTAATTACTATGTATAAATATATCAGGGGACAGTACAGAGATCTATCCCGTCATCTATTTATCTCCAGGACTAGTGTTGAGCGAACCGTTCGAGCATAGTTCGGGTTCGTACCGAATTTTGGGGTGTTCGGGACACGGACCTGGACCCGAAAATTTTCAAAAAAGTTTGGGTCCGTTGTTCGGCAATTTCTTCCCGCTTTCTGAAGGGCTGCACAGCAGCCAATCAGCTAGCGTTTTACTTCTTGCACTAAGAAGCCATCACAGGTATGCCTACTAGTGGCATGGCAGTGATTGGCCAAGTGCAGCATGTGACCCAATGTCTATGTAAGCTGGAGTCACGTAGCGCCGCACGTCACACTGCTCTGATTAGTGTAGGGAGAGTATGCAGCTTCTGTGAGGGTGAGATTAGGCATGGAAAAGTCATCAAAAGCACCTGATGAAGTGATCGATTCTACAGCTATGAATCATTGGACTTCTGCAAGTTAATTGCTCACTGGTTTTCAGGCTGCACAGAGCATTTTTCTGTCAATTTTTTCTGGGGTGATCGGCGGCCATTTTGTGACTTGTGGTGTAACAGCACAAGCTGCCACCAAGTGCATCAATCTATCAATACTAGTTTTTTTTTTTTTTTGCTATATCCTACATCAGGGGCTTGGCTGTGCTTATTTTCACCCCTAGAAACTCAGGATAGAAATTTCTATATTTTATTAAGGGGTTAAATTCAATTGCCAAAATAGCAATCCTCTAAATCTGGTGTCCCAGCTGTGGCTAGCCAAGTGTAATACTGTCTAATGTCTGGCAAAGGATAGATAATTTTCTGTGGTGAAATTCAATTGCCAAAATAGCAATACCATAAATCAGTGGTTTCAACTTTGGCTGGCCAAGTTTAATAGTGTACGGAAAAGGTTATACTTTTTTCTGGGGGGAAATTCATTTGCCAAAATAGCAATACCATAAATCTGTGGTTTCAGCTGTGGCTGGCCAAGTTTAATAGTGTACGGCAAAGGATAGATTTTGTTCTGGGGTGAAATTCAATTGCCAAAATAGTAATACCCTGAATCTGGTGTTCCAGCTGGTGCAGGCCTAGTTTAAATCTGTACGTAACAGGGTATATTTTATTCTGGGGTGAAAGTTAATTGCCAAAATAGCAATACCCTGAATCTGGTGTTCCAGCTGTGACTGGACAAGTTTATTAGTATCCGTCAAAGGATAGATTTTGTTCTGGGGTGAAATTCAATTGCCAAAATAGCAATACCATAAATCTGTGGTTTCAGCTGTGGCTGGCCAAGTTTAATAGTGTACGGAAAAGGATAGATTTTGTTCAGGGGTGCAATTCAATTGCCAAAATAGCAATACCCTGAATCTGCTGTTCCAGCTGTTGCAGGCCTAGTTTAAATCTGTCCGTAACAGGGTATATTTTTTTCTGGGGTGAAATCTAATTGCCAAAATACCAATACCCTCTATCTGGTGTTCCAGCTGTGACTGGACAAGTTTAATAGTATCTGCCAAAGGATATATTTTGTTCTGGGGTGAAATTCAATTGCCGAAATAGCAATACCATAAATCAGTGGTTTCAGCTGTGGCTGGACAATTTTAATAGTGTCCAGCAAATGATAGATTTTAATTCTGGGGTGAAATTCAATTGGCAAAATAGCAGTACCGTAAATCTGGTGTCCCAGCAGTGGCTGGCCATGTTTAATATTGTCCGGCAAAGGATATATTTTGTTCTGGGGTGAAATTTTATTGCCAAAATAGCAATACCATAAATCAGTGGTTTTAGCTGTGGCTGGCCAAGTTTAATAGTGTCCTACAAAGGATATATTTTGTTCTATGGTGAAATTCAATTGGCAAAATAGCAATACCATAAATCAGTGGTTTCAGCTGTGGCTGGCCAAGTTTAATAGTATCCTGCAAAGGATATATTTTGTTCTGGGGTGAAATTCAATTGCCAAAATGGCAATACCCTTAATCTGGAGTCCTAGCAGTGGCTGGCCAAGTTTAATAGCATCCGTCAAAGGATAGATTTTGTTCTGCGGTGAAATTCAATTGCCTAAATAGCAATACCATAAATCAGGGGTTTCAGCTGTGGCTGGCCAAGTTTAATAGTGTCCTGCAAAGGATATATTTTGTTCTGGGGTTAAATTCAATTGCCAAAATAGCAATACCATAAATCAGTGGTTTCAGCTGTGGCTGGACAATTTTAATAGTGTCCGGAAAATAATAGATTTTAATTCTGGGGTGAAATTCAATTGGCAAAATAGCAGTACCGTGAATCTGGTGTCCCAGCATTGGCTGGCCATGTATAATATTGTCCGGCAAAGGATATACTTTGTTCTGGGGTGAAATTTTATTGCCAAAATAGCAATACAATAAATCAGTGGTTTTAGCTGTGGCTGGCCAAGTTTAATAGTGTCCTGCAAAGGATATATTTTGTTCTATGGTGAAATTCAATTGGCAAAATAGCAATACCATAAATCAGTGGTTTCAGCTGTGGCTGGCCAAGTTTAATAGTATCCTGCAAAGGATATATTTTGTTCTGGGGTGAAATTCAATTGCCAAAATAGCAATACCCTGAATCTGGTGTGCTAGCAGTGGCTGGCCAAGTTTAATAGCATCCGTCAAAGGATAGATTTTGTTCTGCGGTGAAATTCAATTGCCTAAATAGCAATACCATAAATCAGTGTTTTCAGCTGTGGCTGGCCAAGTTTAATAGTGTCCTTCAAAGGATATATTTTGTTCTGGTGTGAAAATTAATTGCCAAAATAGCCATACCGTAAATCTAGTGTCCCAGCAGTGGCTGGCCAAGTGTAATAGTGTTCGACAAAGGATATATTTTTTTCTGGGGTGAAACTCAATTGCCAAAATAGCAATACCATAAATCAGTGGTTTCAGCTGTGGCTGGCCAAATTTAATAGTGTGCTGCAAAGGACATATTTTGTTGTGGGGTGATATTCAATTGCCAAAATAGCAATACCCTGAATCTGGAGTCCCAGTTGTTGCAGGCCAAGTTTCATAGTGTCCGCAAAAACATATATTTTGTTCTGGGGTGAAATTCAATTGCTAAAATAGCAATACCATAAATCAGTGGTTTCAGCTGTGGCTGGCCAAGATTCATAGTGTCCTCAAAAACATATATTTTGTTGTGGGGTGAAATTCAATTGCCAAAATAGCAATACCCTGAATCTGGTATCCCAGTTGTTGCAGGCCAAGTTTCATAGTGTCCGCAAAAACATATATTTTGTTCTGGGGTGAAATTCAATTGCCAAAATAGCAATACCATAAATCAGTGGTTTCAGCTGTGGCTGGCCAAGATTCATAGTGTCCGCAAAAACGTATATTTTGTTGTGGGGTGAAATTCAATTGCCAAAATAGCAATTCCGTAAATATGGTGTCCCAGCAGAGGCTGCACAAGTGTAATAGTGTCCGGCAAAGGATATATTTTGTTCTGGGGTGAAATTCAATTGCCAAAATAGCAGTACCGTGAATCTGGTGTCCCAGCATTGGCTGGCCATGTATAATATTGTCCGGCAAAGGATATACTTTGTTCTGGGGTGAAATTTTATTGCCAAAATAGCAATACAATAAATCAGTGGTTTTAGCTGTGGCTGGCCAAGTTAAATAGTGTCCTGCAAAGGATATATTTTGTTCTATGGTGAAATTCAATTGGCAAAATAGCAATACCATAAATCAGTGGTTTCAGCTGTGGCTGGCCAAGTTTAATAGTATCCTGCAAAGGATATATTTTGTTCTGGGGTGAAATTCAATTGCCAAAATAGCAATACCCTGAATCTGGTGTGCTAGCAGTGGCTGGCCAAGTTTAATAGCATCCGTCAAAGGATAGATTTTGTTCTGCGGTGAAATTCAATTGCCTAAATAGCAATACCATAAATCAGTGTTTTCAGCTGTGGCTGGCCAAGTTTAATAGTGTCCTTCAAAGGATATATTTTGTTCTGGTGTGAAATTCAATTGCCAAAATAGCCATACCGTAAATCTAGTGTCCCAGCAGTGGCTGGCCAAGTGCAATAGTGTTCGACAAAGGATATATTTTTTTCTGGGGTGAAACTCAATTGCCAAAATAGCAATACCATGAATCAGTGGTTTCAGCTGTGGCTGGCCAAATTTAATAGTGTGCTGCAAAGGACATATTTTGTTGTGGGGTGATATTCAATTGCCAAAATAGCAATACCCTGAATCTGGAGTCCCAGTTGTTGCAGGCCAAGTTTCATAGTGTCCGCAAAAACATATATTTTGTTCAGGGGTGAAATTCAATTGCCAAAATAGCAATACCATAAATCAGTGGTTTCAGCTGTGACTGGCCAAGAATCATAGTGTCCTCAAAAACATATATTTTGTTGTGGTGTGAAATTCAATTGCCAAAATAGCAATACCCTGAATCTGGTGTCCCAGCTGTTGCAGGCCAAGTTTCATAGTGTCCGCAAAAACATATATTTTGTTCTGGGGTGAAATTCAATTGCCAAAATAGCAATACCATAAATCAGTGGTTTCAGCTGTGGCTGGCCAAGATTCATAGTGTCCGCAAAAACGTATATTTTGTTGTGGGGTGAAATTCAATTGCCAAAATAGCAATTCCGTAAATATGGTGTCCCAGCAGAGGCTGCACAAGTGTAATAGTGTCCGGCAAAGGATATATTTTGTTCTGGGGTGAAATTCAATTGCCAAAATAGCAATATCATAAATCAGTGGTTTCAGCTGTGGCTGACCAAGTTTAATAGTGTCCTGCAAAGGATATATTTTGTTCTGGGGTGAAATTTAATTGCCAAAATAGCAATACAGTAAATCTGGTGTCCCAGCAGTGGCTGGCCAAGTGTAATAGTGTCTGGCTAAGGATATATATTTTTGGGGGTGAAATTCAATTGCCAAAATAGCAATACAATAAATCACTGGTTTCAGCTGTGGCTGGCCAATTTTTATAGTGTCCGGCATAGGATATATTTTGTTCTCGGTTAAAATTCAATTGCCAAAATAGCAGTACCGTAAATCTGGTGTCCCAGCAGTAGCTGGCGATGTCTAATAGTGTCCGGTAAAGGATATATTTTTTTCTGGGGTTAAATTCAATTGCCAATAAAGCAATATCATAAATCAGTGGTTTCAGCTGTGGCTGGCCAAGTTTAATAATGTCCTGCAAAGGATATATTTTGTAGTGGGGTGAAATTTAATTGCCAAAATAACAATAACATAAATCAGTGGTTTTAGCTGTGGCTGGCCAAGTTTAATAGAGTTCGGCAAAGGATATATTTTGTTCTGGCGTGGAATTCAATTGCCAAAATAGCAATACTGTAAATCTGGAGTCCCAGCAGTAGCTGGCCAAGTCTAATAGTGTCCGGCAAAGGATATATTTTGTTCTGGTGTGAAATTCAATTGCCAAAATAGTAATACCATAAATCAGTGGTTTCAGCTGTGGCTGGCCAAGAGTAATATTGTCAGGCAAAGGATATATTTTGTTCTAGGTGGAAATTCAATTGCCGAAATAGCAATACCATAAATCAGTGGTTTCAGCTGTGGCTAGCCACATTTAATAGTGTCCTGAAAAGGATATATTTTGTTCTGGTGTGAAATTCATTTACAAAAATAGCAATACCATACATCAGTGGATTCAGCTGTCGCTGGCCAAGTTTAAAAATGTCCTGCAAAGGATAGATTTTGTTCTGGGGTGAAATTTAATTGCCAAAATAGCAATACCATAAATCAGTGGTTTTAGCTGTGGCTGGCCAAGTTTAATAGTGTCCGGCAAAGGATATATTTAGTTCTGGGGTGGAATTCAATTGCCAAAATAGCAATACCGTAAAGCTGGTGTCCCAACAGTTGCTGGCCAAGTCTAATAGTGTCCGGAAAAGGATATATTTTTTACTGGGGTGAAATTCAATTGCCGAAATAGCAATAGCATAAATCAGTGGTTTCAGCTGTGGCTGGCCAAGTTTAATAGTGTCTTGCAAAGGATATATTTTGTTCTGGGGTGAAATTCAATTGCCAAAATAGCAATATCATAAATCAGTGTTTTCAGCTGTGGCTGGCCAAGTTTAATAGTGTCCTGCAAAGGATATATTTTGTTCTGGGGTGAAATTTAATTGCCAAAATAGCAATACGGTAAATCTGGTGTTCCAGCAGTGACTGGCCAAGTGTAAAAGTGTCCGGTAAAGTATATATGTTTTTTCCAGGTTGAAACTCAATTGCCAAAATAGCAATACCATAAATCAGTGGTTTCAGATGTAGCTGGCCAAGATTAATAGTGTCCTGCAAAGGATATATTTTGTTCTGGGGTGAAATTCAATTGCCAAAATAGCAATAACGTAAATCTGGTGTCCCAGCAGTGGCTGGCCAAGTGTAATAGTGTCTGGCTAAGGATATATATTTTTTGGGGTGAAATTCAAATGCCAAAATAGCAATACAATAAATCACTGGTTTCAGCTGTGGCTGGCCAATTTTTATAGTGTCCGGCATAGGATATATTTTGTTCTCGGGTGAAATTCAATTGCCAAAATAGCAGTACCGTAAATCTGGTGTCCCAGCAGTGGCTGGCAAAGTGTAATAGTGTCCGGCTAAGGATATATATTTTTTGGGGTGAAATTCAATTGCCAAAATAGCAATAACATAAATCAGTGGTTTCAGCTGTGGCTGGCCAATTTTAATAGTGTCCGACAAAGGACATATTTTGTTCTGGGGTGAAATTCAATTGCCAAAATAGCATTACCGTAAATCTGGTGTCCCAGCAGTGGCTGGCCATGTTTAATAGTGTCCTGCAAAGGATATTTTTTTTTTCTGGGGTGAAATTCAATTGCCAAAATAGCAATACAATAAATCAGCGGTTTTAGCTGTGGCTAGCCAAGTTTAATCGTGTCCTGCAAAGGAAATAATTTGTTCTGGGGTGAAATTAATTTGGCAAAATAGCAATACCATAAATCAGTGGTTTCAGCTGTGGCTGGCCAAGTTTAATAAGGTCCTGCAAAGGATATATTTTGTTCTGGGGTGAAAATTAATTGCCAAAATAGCAATACCATAAATCAGTGGTTTTAGCTGTGGCTGGCCAAGTTTAATAGTGTCCGCAAAGGATATATTTTGTTCTGGGGTAGAATTCAATTGCAAAAATAGCAATACCGTAAATCAGAGGTTTTAGCTGTGGCTTGCAAGGTTTAATAGTGTACGGCAAAGGATAGATTTTGTTCTGTGGTGAAATTCAATTGCCAAAATAGCAATACCATAAATCAGTGGTTTCAGCTGTGGCTGGCCAAGTTTAATAGTGTCCTGCAAAGGATATATTTTGTTCTGGGGTAAAATTCAATTGCCAAAATAGCAATACCATAAATCAGTAGTTTCAGCTGTGGCTGGCCAAGTTTAATAGTGTACGGCAAAGGATAGATTTTGTTCTAGGGTGAAGCTCATTTGCCAAAATAGCAATACCCTTAATCTGGTGATCCAGTTGGTGCAGGCCTAGTTTAAATCTGTCCGTAACAATGTATATTTTTTCTGGGGTGAAATTGAATTGTCAAAATTGCAATACCCTAAATCTGGTGTTCCAGCTGTGACTGGACAAGTTTAATATTATCCGTCAAAGGATAGATTTTGTTCTGGGGGGAAATTCAATTGCCAAAATAGCAATACCAAAAATCTGTGGTTTCAGCTGTAGCTGGACAATTTAATAGTGTACGGCAATAGGATAGATTTTGTTCTGGGGTGAAATTCAATTGCCAAAATAGCAATACCCTTAATCTGGTGTTCCAGCTTTTGCAGGCCTAGTTTAAATCTGTCCGTAACAGGGTACATTTTTTTCTGAGGTGAAATTGAATTGCCAATATAGCATTTCCCTCTATCTGGTATTCCAGCTGTGACTGGACAAGTTTAATAGTATCTGTCAAAGGATATATTTTGTTCTGGGGTGAAATTCAATTGCCAAAATAACAATACCATAAATCAGTGGTTTCAGCTGTGGCTGGCAAGGTTTAATAGTATCCGTCAAAGGATATATTTTTTTCTGGGGTGAAATTCAATTGCCAAAATAGCAATACCATAGATCAGTGGTTTCAGCTGTGGCTGGCAAAGTTTAATAGTGTCCTGCAAAGGATATATTTTGTTCTGGGGTGAAATTCAATTGCCAAAATATCAATACCATAAATCAGTGGTTTCAACAGTGGATGGCCAAGTTTCATAGTGTCCTACAAAGGATATATTTTGTTCTGGTGTGAAATTCAATTGCCAAAATAGCAATACCATAAATCAGTGGTTTCAGCTGTGGCTGGCCAAGTTTAATAAGGTCCTGCAAAGGATATATTTTGTTCTGGGGTGAAAATTAATTGCCAAAATAGCAATACCATAAATCAGTGGTTTTAGCTGTGGCTGGCCAAGTCTAATAGTGTCCTGCAAAGGATATATTTTGTTCTGGGGTGAAATTCAATTGCCCAAATAGCAATAACAAAAATCTGTGGTTTCAGCTGTAGCTGACCAAGTTTAATAGTGTAAGGCAATAGGATAGATTTTGTTCTGGGGTGAAATTCAATTGCCAAAATAGCAATACCCTGAATCTGGTGTTCCAGCTGTTGCAGGCCTAGTTTAAATCTGTCTGTAAAAGGGTACATGTTTTTTTCTGAGGTGAAATTTAATTGCCAATATAGCAATACCCTCTATCTGGTGTTCTAGCTGTGACTGGACAAGTTTAATAGTATCCGCCAAAGGATATATTTTTCTGGGGTGAAATTCAATTGCCAAAATAATAATACCATAAATCAGTGGTTTCAGCTGTGGCTGGCAAAGTTTAATAGTATCCTTCAAAGGATATATATTTTTCTGGGGTGAAATTCAATTGCCAAAAAAGCAATAACATAAATCCGTGGTTTCAGCTGTGGCTGGCAAAGTTTAATAGTGTCCTGCAATGGATATATTTTGTTCGGGGGTGAAAATTAATTGCCAAAATAGCAATACCATAAATCAGTGGTTTTAGCTGTAGCTGGCCAAGTTTAGTAGTGTCCGGCAAAGGATATATTTTGTTCTGGGTGGAAATTCAATTGCCAAAATAGCAATTCCATATATCTAGTGTCCCAGCAGTGGCTGGCTAAGTGTAATAGTGTCAGACAAAGGATATATTTTGTTCTGGGGTGAAATTCAATTGCCAAAATAGCAGTACCATAAATCAGAAGTTTAAGCTGTGGCTTGCAAAGTTTAATAGTGCCCTGCAAAGGATATATTTTGTTCTGGGGTGAAATTCAATTGCCTAATTAGCAATACCATAAATCAGTGGTTTCAGCTGTGGCTGGCCAAGATTAATAGGGTCCTGCAAAGGATATATTTTGTTCTGGGGTGAAATTCATTTGCCAAAATAGCAATACCATAAATCAGTGGTTTCAGTTGTGGCTGGCCAAGTTTAATAAGGTCCTGCAAAGGATATATTTTGTTCTGGGGTGAAAATTAATTGCCAAAATAGCAATACCATAAATCAGTGGTTTTAGCTGTGGCTGGCCAAGTTTAATAGTGTCCGGCAAAGGATATATTTTGTTCTGGGGTAGAATTCAATTGCCAAAATAGCAATACCGTAAATCTGGTGTCCCAGCAGTAGCTGGCCTAGTCTAATAGTGTCCGGCAAAAGATATATTTTGTTCTGGTGTGAAATTCAATTGACAAAATAGTAATACCATAAATCAGTGGTTTCAGCTGTGGCTGGCAAAGAGTAATATTGTCAGGCAAAGGATATATTTTGTTCTGGGGGGAAATTCAATTGCCTAAATAGCAATACCATAAATCAGTGGTTTCAGCTGTGACTGGACAAGTTTAATAGTATCCGTCAAAGGATATATTTTGTACTGGGGTTAAATTCAATTGCCAAACTAGCAATAGAATAAATAAGTGGTTTCAGCTGTGGCTGGCGAAGTTTAATAGTGTCCTTCAAAGGATATATTTTGTTCTGGGGTGAAATTCAATTGCCAAAATATCAATACCATAAATCAGTGGTTTTAGCTGTGGCTGGCAAAGTTTAATAGTGTCCGGCAAAGGATATATTTTGTTATGGGGTAAAATTCAATTGCAAAAATAGCAATACCGTAAATCAGAGGTTTTAGCTGTGGCTTGCTAGGTTTAATAGTGTAAGGCAAAGGATAGATTTTGTTCTGTGGTGAAATTCAATTGCCAAAATAGCAATACCATAAATCAGTGGATTCAGCTGTGGCTGGCCAAGTTTAATAGTGTCCTGCAAAGGATATATTTTATTCTGGGGTAAAATTCAATTGCCAAAATAGCAATACCGTAAATCAGTAGTTTCAGCTGTGGCTGGCCAAGTTTAATAGTGTACGGCAAAGGATAGATTTTGTTCTAGGGTGAAACTCATTTGCCAAAATAGCAATACCCTTAATCTGGTTTTCCAGTTGGTGCAGGCCTAGTTTAAATCTGTCCGTAACAATGTATATTTTTTCTGGGGTGAAATTGAATTGTCAAAATTGCAATACCCTAAATCTGGTGTTCCAGCTGTGACTGGACAAGTTTAATATTATCCGTCAAAGGATAGATTTTGTTCTGGGGTGAAATTCAATTGCCAAAATAGCAATACCAAAAATCTGTGGTTTCAGCTGTAGCTGGACAATTTAATAATGTACGGCAATAGGATAGATTTTGATCTGGGGTGAAATTCAATTGCCAAATTAGCAATACCCTGAATCTGGTGTTCCAGCTGTTGCAGGCCTAGTTTAAATCTGTCCGTAACAGGGTACATTTTTTTCTGAGGTGAAATTGAATTGCCAATATAGCAATACCCTCTATCTGGTATTCCAGCTGTGACTGGACAAGTTTAATAGTATCTGTCAAAGGATATATTTTGTTCTGGGGTGAAATTCAATTGCCAAAATAACAAAACCATAAATCAGTGGTTTCAGCTGTGGCTGGCAAGTTTTAATAGTATCCGTAAAAGGATATATTTTTTTCTGGGGTGAAATTCAATTGCCAAAATAGCAATACCATAAATCAGTGGTTTCAGCTGTGGCTGGCAAAGTTTAATAGTGTCCTGCAAAGGATATATTTTGTTCTGGGGTGAAATTCAATTGCCAAAATATCAATACCATAAATCAGTGGTTTCAACAGTGGATGGCCAAGTATCATAGTGTCCTGCAAAGGATATATTTTGTTCTGGTGTGAAATTCAATTGCCAAAATAGTAATAACATAAATCAGTGGTTTCAGCTGTGGCTGGCAAAGATTAATAGTGTCAGGCAAAGGATATATTTTGTTCTGGGGGAAATTCAATTGCCAAAATAGAATTACCATATATCTAGTGTAACAGCAGTGGCTTGCCAAGTGTAATAGTGTCCGGCAAAGGATATATTTTGTTCTGGGGTGAAATTCAATTGCCAAAATAGCAGTACCATAAATCAGAAGTTTAAGCTGTGGCTTGCAAAGTTTAATAGTGTCCTGCAAAGGATATATTTTGTTCAGGGGTGAAATTCAATTGCCTAATTAGCAATACCATAAATCAGTGGTTTCAGCTGTTGCTGGCCAAGATTAATAGGGTCCTGCAAAGGATATATTTTGTTCTGGGGTGAAATTCATTTGCCAAAATAGCAATACCATAAATCAGTGGTTTCAGCTGTGGCTGGCCAAGTTTAATAAGGTCCTGAAAAGGATATATTTTGTTCTGGGGTGAAAATTAATTGCCAAAATAGCAATACCATAAATCAGTGGTTTTAGCTGTGGCTGGCCAAGTTTAATAGTGTCCGGCAAAGGATATATTTTGTTCTGGGGTAGAATTCAATTGCAAAAATAGCAATACCGTAAATCTGGTGTCCCAGCAGTAGCTGGCCAAGTCTAATAGTGTCCGGCAAAGGATATATTTTGTTCTGGTGTGAAATTCAATTGCCAAAATAGTAATACCATAAATCAGTGGTTTCAGCTGTGGCTGGCAAAGAGTAATATTGTCAGGCAAAGGATATATTTTGTTCTGGGGGGAAATTCAATTGCCTAAATAGCAATAACATAAATCAGTGGTTTCAGCTGTGGGTGGCCACGTTTAATAGTGTCCTGCAAAGGATATATTTTGTTCTGATTTGAAATTCAATTGCCAAACTAGCAATAGAAAAAATCAGTGGTTTCAGCTATGGCTGGAAAAGTTTAATAGTGTCCTGCAAAGGATATATTTTGTTCTGGGGTGAAATTCAATTGCCCAAATAGCAATAACAAAAATCTGTGGTTTCAGCTGTAGCTGACCAAGTTTAATAGTGTACGGCAATAGGATAGATTTTTTTCTGGGGTGAAATTCAATTGCCAAAATAGCAATACCCTGAATCTGGTGTTCCAGCTGTTGCAGGCCTAGTTTAAATCTGTCCATAAAAGGGTACATGTTTTTTTCTGAGGTGAAATTTAATTGCCAATATAGCAATACCCTCTATCTGGTGTTCTAGCTGTGACTGGACAAGTTTAATAGTATCCGTCAAAGGATATATATTGTTCTGGGGTGAAATTCAATTGCCAAAATAACAATACCATAAATCAGTGGTTTCAGCTGTGGCTGGCAAAGTTTAATAGTATCGTTCAAAGGATATATTTTTTTCTGGGGTGAAATTCAATTGCCAAAATAGCAATAACATAAATCCGTGGTTTCAGCTGTGGCTGGAAAAGTTTAATAGTGTCCTGCAACGGATATATTTTGTTCTGGGGAGAAAATTAATTGCCAAAATAGCAATACCATAAATCAGTGGTTTTAGCTGTGGCTGGCAAAGTTTAGTAGTGTCCGGCAAAGGATATATTTTGTTCTGGGATGGAATTCAATTGTCAAAATAGCAATACCATAAATCAGTGGTTATAGCTGTGGCTGGCCAAGTTTAATAGTGTCTGGCAAAGGATATATTTTGTTCTGGGGTGAAATTCAATTGCCTAATTAGCAATACCATAAATCAGTGGTTTCAGCTGTGGCTGGCCTAGATTAATAGGGTCCTGCAAAGGATATATTTTGTTCTGGGGTGAAATTCATTTGCCAAAATAGCAATACCATAAATCAGTGGTTTCAGCTGTGGCTGGCCAAGTTTAATAAGGTCCTGAAAAGGATATATTTTGTTCTGGGGTGAAAAATAATTGCCAAAATAGCAATACCATAAATCAGTGGTTTTAGCTGTGGCTGGCCAAGTTTAATAGTGTCCGGCAAAGCATATATTTTCTTTTGGGGTAGAATTCAATTGCAAAAATAGCAATACCGTAAATCTGGTGTCCAAGCAGTAGCTGGCCAAGTCTAATAGTGTCCGGCAAAGGATATATTTTGTTCTGGTGTGAAATTCAATTGCCAAAATAGTAATACCATAAATCAGTGGTTTCAGCTGTGGCTGGCAAAGAGTAATATTGTCAGGCAAAGGATATATTTTGTTCTGGGGGAAATTCAATTGCCTAAATAGCAATACCATAAATCAGTGGATTCAGCTGTGGCTGGCCACGTTTAATAGTGTCCTGCAAAGGATATATTTTGTTCTGAGTTGAAATTCAATTGCCAAACTAGCAATAGAATAAATCAGTGGTTTCAGCTGTGGCTGGCCAAGTTTAATAGTGTCCTGCAAAGGATATATTTTGTTCTGGGGTGAAATTCAATTGCCCAAATAGCAATAACAAAAATCTGTGGTTTCAGCTGTAGCTGACCAAGTTTAATAGTGTACGGCAATAGGATAGATTTTGTTCTGGGGTGAAATTCAATTGCCAAAATAGCAATACCCTGAATCTGGTGTTCCAGCTGTTGCAGGCCTAGTTTAAATCTGTCCGTAAAAGGGTACATGTTTTTTTCTGAGGTGAAATTTAATTGCCAATATAGCAATACCCTCTATCTGGTGTTCTAGCTGTGACTGGACAAGTTTAATAGTATCCGCCAAAGGATATATTTTTCTGGGGTGAAATTCAATTGCCAAAATAACAATACCATAAATCAGTGGTTTCAGCTGTGGCTGGCAAATTTTAATAGTATCGTTCAAAGGATATATATATTTCTGGGGTAAAATTCAATTGCCAAAAAAGCAATAACATAAATCCGTGGTTTCAGCTGTGGCTGGCAAAGTTTAATAGTGTCCTGCAATGGATATATTTTGTTCGGGGGTGAAAATTAATTGCCAAAATAGCAATACCATAAATCAATGGTTTTAGCTGTAGCTGGCCAAGTTTAGTAGTGTCCGGCAAAGGATATATTTTGTTCTATGTGGAAATTCAATTGCCAAAATAGCAATTCCATATATCTAGTGTCCCAGCAGTGGCTGGCTAAGTGTAATAGTGTCAGGCAAAAGATATATTTTGTTTTGGGGTGAAATTCAATTGCCAAAATAGCAGTACCATAAATCAGAAGTTTAAGCTGTGGCTTGCAAAGTTTAATAGTGCCCTGCAAAGGATATATTTTGTTCTGGGGTGAAATTCAATTGCCTAATTAGCAATAACATAAATCAGTGGTTTCAGCTGTGGCTGGCCAAGATTAATAGGGTCCTGCAAAGGATATATTTTGTTCTGGGGTGAAATTCATTTGCCAAAATAGCAATACCATAAATCAGTGGTTTTAGCTGTGGCTGGCCAAGTTTAATAGTGTCCGGCAAAGGATATATTTTGTTCTGGGGTAGAATTCAATTGCCAAAATAGCAATACCGTAAATCTGGTGTCCCAGCAGTAGCTGGCCTAGTCTAATAGTGTCCGGCAAAGGATATATTTTGTTCTGGTGTGAAATTCAATTGCCAAAATAGTAATACCATAAATCAGTGGTTTCAGCTGTGGCTGGCAAAGAGTAATATTGTCAGGCAAAGGATATATTTTGTTCTGGGGGGAAATTCAATTGCCTAAATAGCAATACCATAAATCAGTGGTTTCAGCTGTGGCTGGCAAAGTTTAATAGTGTCCTGCAAAGGATATATTTTGTTCTGGGGTGAAATTCAATTGCCAAAATATCATTACCATAAATCAGTGGTTTCAACAGTGGATGGCCAAGTATCATAGTGTCCTGCAAAGGATATATTTTGTTCTGGTGTGAAATTCAATTGCCAAAATAGTAATACCATAAATCAGTGGTTTCAGCTGTGGCTGGCCAAGATTAATAGTGTCAGGCAAAGGATATATTTTGTTCTGGGGGGAAATTCAATTGCCAAATAGCAATACCATATATCTAGTGTCCCAGCAGTGGCTTGCCAAGTGTAATAGTGTCCGGCAAAGGATATATTTTGTTCTGGGGTGAAATTCAATTGCCAAAATAGCAGTACCATAAATCAGAAGTTTAAGCTGTGTCTTGCAAAGTTTAATAGTGCCCTGCAAAGGATATATTTTGTTCTGGGGTGAAATTCAATTGCCTAATTAGCAATACCATAAATCAGTGGTTTCAGCTGTGGCTGGCCAAGATTAATAGGGTCCTGCAAAGGATATATTTTGTTCTGGGGTGAAATTCATTTTCCAAAATAGCAATACAATAAATCAGTGGTTTCAGCTGTGGCTGGCCAAGTTTAATAATGTCCTGCAAAGGATACATTTTTTCAGGGGTGAAGTTTAATTGCCAAAATAGCAATACTCTGAATCTGGTGTTCCAACTGTGACTGGACAAGTTTAATAGTATCCGTCAAAGGATATATTTTGTACTGGGGTTAAATTCAATTGCCAAACTAGCAATAGAATAAATCAGTGGTTTCAGCTATGGCTGGCCAAGTTTAATAGTGTCCTGCAAAGGATATATTTTGTTCTGGGGTGAAATTCAATTGCCAAAATAGCAATACCATAAATCAGAGGTTTCAGCTGTGGCTTGCTAGGTTTAATAGTGTACGGCAAAGGATAGATTTTGTTCTGCGGTGAAATTCAATTGCCAAAATAGCAATACCATAAATCAGTGGTTTCAGCTGTGGCTGGCCAAGTTTAATAGTGTCCTGCAATGGATATATTTTGTTCTGGGGTAAAATTCAATTGCCAAAATACCAATACCATAAATCAGTAGTTTCAGCTGTGGCTGGCCAAGTTTAATAGTGTACGGCAAAGGATAGATTTTGTTCTAGGGTGAAACTCATTTGCCAAAATAGCAATACCCTTAATCTGGTGTTCCAGTTGGTGCAGGCCTAGTTTAAATCTGTCCGTAACAATGTATATTTTTTCTGGGGTGAAATTGAATTGTCAAAATTGCAATACCCTAAATCTGGTGTTCCAGCTGTGACTGGACAAGTTTAATATTATCCGTCAAAGGATAGATTTTGTTCTTGGGGGAAATTCAATTGCCAAAATAGCAATACCAAAAATCTGTGGTTTCAGCTGTAGCTGGACAATTTAATAGTGTACGGCAATAGGATAGATTTTGTTCTGGGGTGAAATTCAATTGCCAAAATAGCAATACCCTGAATCTGGTGTTCCAGCTGTTGCAGGCCTAGTTTAAATCTGTCCGTAACAGGGTACATTTTTTTCTGAGGTGAAATTGAATTGCCAATATAGCAATACCCTCTATCTGGTATTCCAGCTGTGACTGGACGAGTTTAATAGTATCTGTCAAAGGATATATTTTGTTCTGGGGTGAAATTCAATTGCCAAAATAACAATACCATAAATCAGTGGTTTCAGCTGTGGCTGGCAAGGTTTAATAGAATCCGTCAAAGGATATATTTTTTTCTAGGGTGAAATTCAATTGCCAAAATATCAATACCATAAATCAGTGGTTTCAACAGTGGATGGCCAAGTTTCATAGTGTCCTGCAAAGGATATATTTTGTTCTGGTGTGAAATTCAATTGCCAAAATAGCAATACCATAAATCAGTGGTTTCAGCTGTGGCTGGCCAAGTTTAATAAGGTCCTGCAAAGGATATATTTTGTTCTGGGGTGAAAATTAATTGCCAAAATAGCAATACCATAAATCAGTGGTTTTAGCTGTGGCTGGCCAAGTCTAATAGTGTCCTGCAAAGGATATATTTTGTTCTGGGGTGAAATTCAATTGCCCAAATAGCAATAACAAAAATCTGTGGTTTCAGCTGTAGTTGACCAAGTTTAATAGTGTACGGCAATAGGATAGATTTTGTTCTGGGGTGAAATTCAATTGCCAAAATAGCAATACCCTGAATCTGGTGTTCCAGCTGTTGCAGGCCTAGTTTAATTCTGTCCGTAAAAGGGTACATGTTTTTTCTGAGGTGAAATTTATTTGCCAATATAGCAATACCCTCTATCTGGTGTTCTAGCTGTGACTGGACAAGTTTAATAGTATCCGCCAAAGGATATATTTTGTTCTGGGGAAAAATTCAATTGCCAAAATAACAATACCATAAATCAGTGGTTTCAGCTGTGGCTGGCAAAGTTTAATAGTATCCTTCAAGGATATATATTTTCTGGGGTGAAATTCAATTGCCAAAAAGCAATAACATAGATCCGTGGTTTCAGCTGTGGCTGGCAAAGTTTAATAGTGTCCTGCAACGGATATATTTTGTTCTGGGGTGAAAATTAATTGCGAAAATAGCAATGCCATAAATCAGTGGTTTTAGCTGTGGCTGGCCAAGTTTAGTAGTGTCCGGCAAAGGATATATTTTGTTCTGTGGGGAAATTCAATTGCCAAAATAGCAATACCATATATCTAGTGTCCCAGCAGTGGCTGGCCAAGTGTAATAGTGTCCGGCAAAGGATATATTTTGTTCTGGGGTGAAATTTATTTGCCAAAATAGCAATACCATAAATCAGTGGTTTCAGCTGTGGCTGGCCAAGTTTAATAAGGTCCTGCAAGGATATATTTTGTTCTGGGGTGAAAATTAATTGCCAAAATAGCAATACTATAAATCAGTGGTTTTAGCTGTGGCTGGCCAAGTTTAATAGTGTCCGGCAAAGGATATATTTTGTTCTGGGGTAGAATTCAATTGCCAAAATAGCAATACCGTAAATCTGGTGTCCCAGCAGTAGCTGGCCTAGTCTAATAGTGTCCGGCAAAGGATATATTTTGTTCTGGTGTGAAATTCAATTGCCAAAATAGTAATACCATAAATCAGTGGTTTCAGCTGTGGCTGGCAAAGAGTAATATTGTCAGGCAAAGGATATATTTTGTTCTGGGGGAAATTCAATTGCCTAAATAGCAATAACATAAATCAGTGGTTTCAGCTGTGGCTGGCCACGTTTAATAGTGTCCTGCAAAGGATATATTTTGTTCTGAGTTGAAATTCAATTGCCAAACTAGCAATAGAATAAATCAGTGGTTTCAGCTATGGCTGGCCAAGTTTAATAGTGTCCTGCAAAGGATATATTTTGTTCTGGGGTGAAATTCAATTGCCCAAATAGCAATAACAAAAATCTGTGGTTTCAGCTGTAGCTGACCAAGTTTAATAGTGTACGGCAATAGGATAGATTTTGTTCTGGGGTGAAATTCAATTGCCAAAATAGCAATACCCTGAATCTGGTGTTCCAGCTGTTGCAGGCCTAGTTTAAATCTGTCCGTAAAAGGGTACATGTTTTTTCTGAGGTGAAATTTAATTGCCAATATAGCAATACCCTCTATCTGGTGTTCTAGCTGTGACTGGACAAGTTTAATAGTATCCGTCAAAGGATATATATTGTTCTGGGGTGAAATTCAATTACCAAAATAACAATACCATAAATCATTGGTTTTAGCTGTGGCTGGCAAAGTTTAATAGTATCCTTCAAAGGATATAATTTTTCTGGGGTGAAATTCAATTGCCAAAATAGCAATAACATAAATCCGTGGTTTCAGCTGTGGCTGGCAAAGTTTAATAGTGTCCTGCAACGGATATATTTTGTTCTGGAGAGAAAATTAATTGCCAAAATAGCAATACCATAAATCAGTGGTTTTAGCTGTGGCTGGCCAAGTTTAGTAGTGTCCGGCAAAGGATATATTTTGTTCTGGGATGGAATTCAATTGTCAAAATAGCAATACCATACATCAGTGGTTATAGCTGTGGCTGGCCAAGTTTAATAGTGTCTGGCAAAGGATATATTTTGTTCTGGGGTAGAAATTAATTGCCAAAATAGCAATATCGTAAATCTGGTGTCCCACCAGTAGCTGGCCAAGTATAATAGTGTCCGGCAAAGGATATATTTTGTTCTGTTGTTAAATTCAATTGCCAAAATAGTAGTACCATAAATCAGTGGTTTCAGCTGTGGCAATACCATAAATCAGTGGTTTCAGCTGTGACTGGCCACGTTTAATAGTGTCCTGCAAAGGATATATTTTGTTCTGGGGTGAAATTCAATTGCCAAAATAGCAATACCATAAATCAGTGGTTTCAGCTGTGGCTGGCCAAGTTTAATAATGTCCTGCAAAGGATACATTTTTTCAGGGGTGAAATTTAATTGCCAAAATAGCAATACTCTGAATCTGGTGTTCCAGCTCTGACTGGACAAGTTTAATAGTATCCGTCAAAGGATATATTTTGTACTGGGGTTAAATTCAATTGCCAAACTAGCAATAGAATAAATCAGTGGTTTCAGCTGTGGCTGGCCAAGTTTAATAGTGTCCTGCAAAGGATATATTTTGTTCTGGGGTGAAATTCAATTGCCAAAATAGCAATACAATAAATCAGAGGTTTCAGCTGTGGCTTGCTAGGTTTAATAGTGTACGGCAAAGGATAGATTTTGTTCTGCGGTGAAATTCAATTGCCAAAATAGCAATACCATAAATGAGTGGTTTCAGCTGTGGCTGGCCAAGTTTAATAGTGTCCTGCAATGGATATATTTTGTTCTGGGGTAAAATTCAATTGCCAAAATACCAATACCATAAATCAGTAGTTTCAGCTGTGGCTGGCCAAGTTTAATAGTGTACGGCAAAGGATAGATTTTGTTCTAGTGTGAAACTCATTTGCCAAAATAGCAATACCATAAATCAGTGATTTCAGCTATGGCTGGCCAAGATTAATAGGGTCCTGCAAAGGATATATTTTGTTCTGGGGTGAAATTCATTTGCCAAAATAGCAATACCATAAATCAGTGGTTTCAGTTGTGGCTGGCCAAGTTTAATAGTGTCTGGCAAAGGATATATTTTGTTCTGGGGTAGAATTCAATTGCCAAAATAGCAATACCGTAAATCTGGTGTCCCAGCAGTAGCTGGCCTAGTCTAATAGTGTCCGGCAAAGGATATATTTTGTTCTGGTGTGAAATTCAATTGCCAAAATAGTAATACCATAAATCAGTGGTTTCAGCTGTGGCTGGCAAAGAGTAATATTGTCAGGCAAACGATATATTTTGTTCTGGGGGAAATTCAATTGCCTAAATAGCAATACCATAAATCAGTGGTTTCAGCTGTGACTGGACAAGTTTAATAGTATCCGTCAAAGGATATATTTTGTACTGGGGTTAAATTCAATTGCCAAACTAGCAATAGAATAAATCAGTGGTTTCAGCTGTGGCTGGCGAAGTTTAATAGTGTCCTTCAAAGGATATATTTTGTTCTGGGGTGAAATTCAATTGCCAAAATAGCAATACCATAAATCAGTGGTTTTAGCTGTGGCTGGCCAAGTTTAATAGTGTCCGGCAAAGGATATATTTTGTTCTGTGGTAGAATTCAATTGCAAAAATAGCAATACCGTAAATCAGAGGTTTTAGCTGTGGCTTGCTAGGTTTAATAGTGTACGGCAAAGGATAGATTTTGTTCTGTGGTGAAATTCAATTGCCAAAATAGCAATACCATAAATCAGTGGTTTCAGCTGTGGCTGGCCAAGTTTAATAGTGTCCTGCAAAGGATATATTTTATTCTGGGGTAAAATTCAATTGCCAAAATAGCAATACCATAAATCAGTAGTTTCAGCTGTGGCTGGCCAAGTTTAATAGTGTACGGCAAAGGATAGATTTTGTTCTAGGGTGAAACTCATTTGCCAAAATAGCAATACCCTTAATCTGGTGTTCCAGTTGGTGCAGGCCTAGTTTAAATCTGTCCGTAACAATGTATATTTTTTCTGGGGTAATATTGAATTGTCAAAATTGCAATACCCTAAATCTGGTGTTCCAGCTGTGACTGGACAAGTTTAATATTATCCTTCAAAGGATAGATTTTGTTCTGGGGTGAAATTCAATTGCCAAAATAGCAATACCAAAAATCTGTGGTTTCAGCTGTAGCTGTACAATTTAATAGTGTACGGCAATAGGATAGATTTTTGTTCTGGGGTGAAATTCAATTGCCAAAATAGCAATACCCTGAATCTGGTGTTCCAGCTGTTGCAGGCCTAGTTTAAATCTGTCCGTAACAGGGTACATTTTTTTCTGAGGTGAAATTGAATTGCCAATATAGCAATACCCTCTATCTGGTATTCCAGCTGTGACTGGACGAGTTTAATAGTATCTGTCAAAGGATATATTTTGTTCTGGGGTGAAATTCAATTGCCAAAATAACAATACCATAAATCAGTGGTTTCAGCTGTGGCTGGCAAGGTTTAATAGAATCCGTCAAAGGATATATTTTTTTCTAGGGTGAAATTCAATTGCCAAAATATCAATACCATAAATCAGTGGTTTCAACAGTGGATGGCCAAGTTTCATAGTGTCCTGCAAAGGATATATTTTGTTCTGGTGTGAAATTCAATTGCCAAAATAGCAATACCATAAATCAGTGGTTTCAGCTGTGGCTGGCCAAGTTTAATAAGGTCCTGCAAAGGATATATTTTGTTCTGGGGTGAAAATTAATTGCCAAAATAGCAATACCATAAATCAGTGGTTTTAGCTGTGGCTGGCCAAGTCTAATAGTGTCCTGCAAAGGATATATTTTGTTCTGGGGTGAAATTCAATTGCCCAAATAGCAATAACAAAAATCTGTGGTTTCAGCTGTAGTTGACCAAGTTTAATAGTGTACGGCAATAGGATAGATTTTGTTCTGGGGTGAAATTCAATTGCCAAAATAGCAATACCCTGAATCTGGTGTTCCAGCTGTTGCAGGCCTAGTTTAATTCTGTCCGTAAAAGGGTACATGTTTTTTCTGAGGTGAAATTTATTTGCCAATATAGCAATACCCTCTATCTGGTGTTCTAGCTGTGACTGGACAAGTTTAATAGTATCCGCCAAAGGATATATTTTGTTCTGGGGAAAAATTCAATTGCCAAAATAACAATACCATAAATCAGTGGTTTCAGCTGTGGCTGGCAAAGTTTAATAGTATCCTTCAAGGATATATATTTTCTGGGGTGAAATTCAATTGCCAAAAAGCAATAACATAGATCCGTGGTTTCAGCTGTGGCTGGCAAAGTTTAATAGTGTCCTGCAACGGATATATTTTGTTCTGGGGTGAAAATTAATTGCGAAAATAGCAATGCCATAAATCAGTGGTTTTAGCTGTGGCTGGCCAAGTTTAGTAGTGTCCGGCAAAGGATATATTTTGTTCTGTGGGGAAATTCAATTGCCAAAATAGCAATACCATATATCTAGTGTCCCAGCAGTGGCTGGCCAAGTGTAATAGTGTCCGGCAAAGGATATATTTTGTTCTGGGGTGAAATTTATTTGCCAAAATAGCAATACCATAAATCAGTGGTTTCAGCTGTGGCTGGCCAAGTTTAATAAGGTCCTGCAAGGATATATTTTGTTCTGGGGTGAAAATTAATTGCCAAAATAGCAATACTATAAATCAGTGGTTTTAGCTGTGGCTGGCCAAGTTTAATAGTGTCCGGCAAAGGATATATTTTGTTCTGGGGTAGAATTCAATTGCCAAAATAGCAATACCGTAAATCTGGTGTCCCAGCAGTAGCTGGCCTAGTCTAATAGTGTCCGGCAAAGGATATATTTTGTTCTGGTGTGAAATTCAATTGCCAAAATAGTAATACCATAAATCAGTGGTTTCAGCTGTGGCTGGCAAAGAGTAATATTGTCAGGCAAAGGATATATTTTTGTTCTGGGGGAAATTCAATTGCCTAAATAGCAATAACATAAATCAGTGGTTTCAGCTGTGGCTGGCCACGTTTAATAGTGTCCTGCAAAGGATATATTTTGTTCTGAGTTGAAATTCAATTGCCAAACTAGCAATAGAATAAATCAGTGGTTTCAGCTATGGCTGGCCAAGTTTAATAGTGTCCTGCAAAGGATATATTTTGTTCTGGGGTGAAATTCAATTGCCCAAATAGCAATAACAAAAATCTGTGGTTTCAGCTGTAGCTGACCAAGTTTAATAGTGTACGGCAATAGGATAGATTTTGTTCTGGGGTGAAATTCAATTGCCAAAATAGCAATACCCTGAATCTGGTGTTCCAGCTGTTGCAGGCCTAGTTTAAATCTGTCCGTAAAAGGGTACATGTTTTTTCTGAGGTGAAATTTAATTGCCAATATAGCAATACCCTCTATCTGGTGTTCTAGCTGTGACTGGACAAGTTTAATAGTATCCGTCAAAGGATATATATTGTTCTGGGGTGAAATTCAATTACCAAAATAACAATACCATAAATCATTGGTTTTAGCTGTGGCTGGCAAAGTTTAATAGTATCCTTCAAAGGATATAATTTTTCTGGGGTGAAATTCAATTGCCAAAATAGCAATAACATAAATCCGTGGTTTCAGCTGTGGCTGGCAAAGTTTAATAGTGTCCTGCAACGGATATATTTTGTTCTGGAGAGAAAATTAATTGCCAAAATAGCAATACCATAAATCAGTGGTTTTAGCTGTGGCTGGCCAAGTTTAGTAGTGTCCGGCAAAGGATATATTTTGTTCTGGGATGGAATTCAATTGTCAAAATAGCAATACCATACATCAGTGGTTATAGCTGTGGCTGGCCAAGTTTAATAGTGTCTGGCAAAGGATATATTTTGTTCTGGGGTAGAAATTAATTGCCAAAATAGCAATATCGTAAATCTGGTGTCCCACCAGTAGCTGGCCAAGTATAATAGTGTCCGGCAAAGGATATATTTTGTTCTGTTGTTAAATTCAATTGCCAAAATAGTAGTACCATAAATCAGTGGTTTCAGCTGTGGCAATACCATAAATCAGTGGTTTCAGCTGTGACTGGCCACGTTTAATAGTGTCCTGCAAAGGATATATTTTGTTCTGGGGTGAAATTCAATTGCCAAAATAGCAATACCATAAATCAGTGGTTTCAGCTGTGGCTGGCCAAGTTTAATAATGTCCTGCAAAGGATACATTTTTTCAGGGGTGAAATTTAATTGCCAAAATAGCAATACTCTGAATCTGGTGTTCCAGCTCTGACTGGACAAGTTTAATAGTATCCGTCAAAGGATATATTTTGTACTGAGGTTAAATTCAATTGCCAAACTAGCAATAGAATAAATCAGTGGTTTCAGCTGTGGCTGGCCAAGTTTAATAGTGTCCTGCAAAGGATATATTTTGTTCTGGGGTGAAATTCAATTGCCAAAATAGCAATACAATAAATCAGAGGTTTCAGCTGTGGCTTGCTAGGTTTAATAGTGTACGGCAAAGGATAGATTTTGTTCTGCGGTGAAATTCAATTGCCAAAATAGCAATACCATAAATGAGTGGTTTCAGCTGTGGCTGGCCAAGTTTAATAGTGTCCTGCAATGGATATATTTTGTTCTGGGGTAAAATTCAATTGCCAAAATACCAATACCATAAATCAGTAGTTTCAGCTGTGGCTGGCCAAGTTTAATAGTGTACGGCAAAGGATAGATTTTGTTCTAGTGTGAAACTCATTTGCCAAAATAGCAATACCATAAATCAGTGATTTCAGCTATGGCTGGCCAAGATTAATAGGGTCCTGCAAAGGATATATTTTGTTCTGGGGTGAAACTCATTTGCCAAAATAGCAATACCATAAATCAGTGGTTTCAGTTGTGGCTGGCCAAGTTTAATAGTGTCTGGCAAAGGATATATTTTGTTCTGGGGTAGAATTCAATTGCCAAAATAGCAATACCGTAAATCTGGTGTCCCAGCAGTAGCTGGCCTAGTCTAATAGTGTCCGGCAAAGGATATATTTTGTTCTGGTGTGAAATTCAATTGCCAAAATAGTAATACCATAAATCAGTGGTTTCAGCTGTGGCTGGCAAAGAGTAATATTGTCAGGCAAACGATATATTTTGTTCTGGGGGAAATTCAATTGCCTAAATAGCAATACCATAAATCAGTGGTTTCAGCTGTGACTGGACAAGTTTAATAGTATCCGTCAAAGGATATATTTTGTACTGGGGTTAAATTCAATTGCCAAACTAGCAATAGAATAAATCAGTGGTTTCAGCTGTGGCTGGCGAAGTTTAATAGTGTCCTTCAAAGGATATATTTTGTTCTGGGGTGAAATTCAATTGCCAAAATAGCAATACCATAAATCAGTGGTTTTAGCTGTGGCTGGCCAAGTTTAATAGTGTCCGGCAAAGGATATATTTTGTTCTGTGGTAGAATTCAATTGCAAAAATAGCAATACCGTAAATCAGAGGTTTTAGCTGTGGCTTGCTAGGTTTAATAGTGTACGGCAAAGGATAGATTTTGTTCTGTGGTGAAATTCAATTGCCAAAATAGCAATACCATAAATCAGTGGTTTCAGCTGTGGCTGGCCAAGTTTAATAGTGTCCTGCAAAGGATATATTTTATTCTGGGGTAAAATTCAATTGCCAAAATAGCAATACCATAAATCAGTAGTTTCAGCTGTGGCTGGCCAAGTTTAATAGTGTACGGCAAAGGATAGATTTTGTTCTAGGGTGAAACTCATTTGCCAAAATAGCAATACCCTTAATCTGGTGTTCCAGTTGGTGCAGGCCTAGTTTAAATCTGTCCGTAACAATGTATATTTTTTCTGGGGTAATATTGAATTGTCAAAATTGCAATACCCTAAATCTGGTGCTCCAGCTGTGACTGGACAAGTTTAATATTATCCTTCAAAGGATAGATTTTGTTCTGGGGTGAAATTCAATTGCCAAAATAGCAATAACAAAAATCTGTGGTTTCAGCTGTAGCTGTACAATTTAATAGTGTACGGCAATAGGATAGATTTTTGTTCTGGGGTGAAATTCAATTGCCAAAATAGCAATACCCTGAATCTGGTGTTCCAGCTGTTGCAGGCCTAGTTTAAATCTGTCCGTAACAGGGTACATTTTTTTCTGAGGTGAAATTGAATTGCCAATATAGCAATACCCTCTATCTGGTATTCCAGCTGTGACTGGACAAGTTTAATAGTATCTGTCAAAGGATATATTTTGTTCTGGGGTGAAATTCAATTGCCAAAATAACAATACCATAAATCAGTGGTTTCAGCTGTGGCTGGCAAGGTTTAATAGTATCCGTCAAAGGATATATTTTTTTCTGGGGTGAAATTCAATTGCCAAAATAGCAATACCATAAATCAGTGGTTTCAGCTGTGGATGGCCAAGTTTCATAGTGTCCTGCAAAGGATATATTTTGTTCTGGTGTGAAATTCAATTGCCAAAATAGTAATACCATAAATCAGGGTTTCAGCTGTGGCTGGCCAAGATTAACCCCTTAAGGACACGGCCCTATTTCACCTTAAGGACCAGGTCATTTTTTCAAAATCTGACCATTGTCACTTTATGTGGTGATAACTTTAAAACGCTTTTTCTTATCCAGTCCATTCTGAGATTGTTTTTTCGTCACATATTGTACTTCATGACAGTGGTAAAATGAAGTCGAAAAATTTCATTTTTATTTATAAAAAAATACAAAATTTACCAAAAATTTTGAAAAATTTGCAATTTTCCAAGTTTCAATTACTCTACTTCTATAATACATAGTAATACTGCCAAAAAAAGTTATTGATTTACATTCCCCATATGTCTACTTCATGTATCGATCATTTTGGGAATGCTAATTCATTTTTTGGGGACGTTACAAGGCTTAGAAGTTTAGAAGCAAATCTTGAAATTTTTCAGAAATTTTCAAAAACCCACTTTTTAGGGACCAGTTCAGGTCTGAAGTCACTTTGTGAGGCTTACATAATAGAAACCACCCAAAAATTACCCCATTCTAGAAACTACACCCCTCAAGGTATTCAAAACTGATTTTACAAACGTCATTAACCCTTTAGGTTTTCCACAAGAGTTAATGGCAAATAAAGATAAAATTTCAGAATTTCGATTTTTTGAAAAATTTTCAGTTTGAATCCATTTTTTCCAGTAACAAAGCAAGGGTTAACAGCCAAACAAAACTCAATTTTTATTGCCCCGATTCTGTAGTTTTCAGAAACGCCCTATATGTGGTCGTAAACTGCTGTATGGCCAAACTGCAGGGCGCAGAAGGAAAGGAGCGCCATATGGTTTTTGGAAGGCAGATTTTGCTGGACTGGATTTTTGACACCATGTCTCATTTGAAGCCCCCCGATGCACCCCTAGAGTAGAAACTCCATAAAAGTGACTCCATCTAAGAAACTACGCCCCTCAAGGTATTCAAAACCAGTTTTACAAACTTTTTTAACCCTTTAGGTGTTCCACAAGAGTTATTGGCAAATGGAGATGAAATTTCCGAATTTCTATTTTTTGTTACCTTGTCTCAAAAAAAGTGTAATATAGAGCAACCAAAAATCATGTTTACCCTAGAATAGTAGCAACAAAACTGACACCTTATCCCGTAGTTTCCAAAATGGGGTCACTTTTTTGGAGTTTCTACTGTAGGGGTGCATTAGGGGGGCTTCAAATGGGACATAGTGTCAAAAAACCAGTCCAGCAAAATCTGCCTTCCAAAAACCATATGGCGTTCCCTTCCTTCTGTGCCCTGCCGTTTGGCCATACAGTAGTTTACGACCACATATGGGGTGTTTTTGCAAACAAGAGAATCAGGGCAATAAATATTGAGTTTTGCTTGGCTGTTAACCCTTGCTTTGTTACTGCAAAAATGGATTGGATGGAAAATTTGCAAAAAAATAGCTGTTTTGGGACAGTTTTTATTTTTTGTTATTTACATAGTTGAACTGACAGGTTAGATTGTGTGCTATTTCTATAGAGCAGGTTGTTACGGACGCGACAATACCAAATATGACTACTTTTTGGGGTTTTTTGTTTCAGTTTTACATAATAAAGCCTTTTTGAAAATAATTTTTTTAGTGTCTCCACATTCTGAAAGCCATAGTTTTATTTTATTTTTTGGGCGACTGTGTTATGTAGGGGCTCATTTTTGCAGGATGAGATGGCGGTTTGATTGGCACCATCTTGGGGTGCATATGACATTTTGGTCGCTTGCTATGACACTTTTTGTGATGTAAGGTGACAAAAATGGCTCTTGACACCGTATTTTTTTTTTTTTTGCTGTGTTCAGCTGAGGGGTTAGGTCATGTGTTATTTATATAGATCAGGTTGTGACGGACGCGGCGATACATAATATGTATACTTTTATTTATTTATATAAGTTTTACACAATAATATAATTTTTAAAACAAAAAAAAATCATGTTTTAGTGTCTCCATAGTTTGAGAGCCATATATATATTTTTTTTGGGCGATTGTCCTATATAGGGGCTCATTTTTTGCGGGATGAGATGGCGGTTTGATTGGCACCATCTTGGGGTGCATATGACTTTTTGATCGCTTACTATTACACTTTTTGTGATGTAAGGTGACAAAAAAATGGCTTGTTTGACAACGTTTTTATTTTTATGTTTACGGCGTTCATCTGAGGGGTTAGGTCATGTTATATTTTTATAGAGCAGGTCCTTACGGACGCGGCGATACATAATATGTATACCTTTTTTTATTTATTTTGGTTTTACACAATAATATCCTTTTTGAATGAAAAAAAACATGTTTTAGTATCTCCATAGTCTGAGAGCCATATATTTTTCAGTTTTTAGGCAATTGTCTCAGGTTGGGTATCATTTTTGCGGGAGGAGGTGACGGTTAGATTGGCACTATTTGGGGGTCATATGACTTTTTGATCGCTTGCTATTACACTTTTTGTGATGTAAGGTGGCAAAAAAATGGCTTTTGACAAAGTTTTTATTATTTTTTTTACAGTGTTTACTTGAGGGATTAGGTCATGTGATATTTGTATAGAGCAGATTCTTACGGACGTGTAGATACCAAATATGTCTACTTTTTAATTTTTTTTTACATTTAACACTAAAAAGCATTTTTGAAACAAAAAAATCATGTTTTAGTCTGAGAGGCATAGTTTTTTATTTTTGGCCAATTGTTTTAGGTAGGGGCTCGTTTTTGCGGGATGAGATGGCGGTTTGATTGGTACTATTTTGGGAGGCAAACGCCTTTTTGATCGCTTTGTATTACACTTTTAGTGATGTAATGTGCCAAAAATGGCTTATTTACACCATTTTTGGGGGTTTTTATGGCGTTCACCTGAGGAGTTCAGTCATGTGATATTTTTATAGAGCAGGTTTTTACGGACGCGGCGATACCTAATATGTGTAGTGTATTTTATTTTTTTAGTTTTTATTCAGTGTTATGTGTTTGTTTCATTTTTACTTTTTTTCACTTTTTTACATTTTTTTGACCCAGACCCACTTGGTTCTGAAAGATCCAGTGGATCTGGTGTCTGTATAATACAGTACAGTACACTATATAGTGCACTGTACTGTATTTTATACTTAGAAAGTCTGAATAGACCTTTAGCAGGTCTATTCAGACTTTCAGCAACATGGAGAGCAGGACGCTTCTGAAAGCGTTCTGTCTCCATGGCAACCATCACCCCCTGCCATAACTAGGCAGGGGGTGATGGATAGGGAGGGAAGGGAGCACCCTCCCTCTTCGATCCCATCCTGTTGGGGGCTGCAAAGGCACAGCAGCCCCCGATGGGAAGAGGGAGGAGCGCTCCCTCCCTGTTAACCCTTCCATACCGCGGTCCGTACGGACCGCGGTACGAAAGGAGTTAAACGGCTGGCATCTGCAGCACAGATGCCAGCCGTTTCTATCAGAGTGTCAGCAATGTGCTGACACTCTGATAGATACCACTAGACACCAGGGATAGATTACAGGGAGGCGGGCGGGGATCGCAATCGCGATCCCGCCTGCCGCACCGCCCGCCTCCGCCCGCCTCGCGCCACCCGCAACCACCCCCTGCACCCCGCAGCCACAGTATGATTGGGGGCTGCAGGGGGTTAAAAATCTGTTTGGGGACATTAACTCTCTGATCCCGCGGTCATAGACCGCGGGGATCAGAGATCGCAATGAAGCGCTGCAAACCGCAGGTCTGAATTGACCTGCGGTTTGCAGCGATCGCCCATATGAGGGGGTCACAGGACCCCCCTGGGCATTGTAACAAGGTACCTGCTGAATGATTTCAGCAGGTACCTTGTTCCGATCACTGCCAGCTGAGCAGCAGTGATCGGAACAACTCATGACGTACCGGTACGTCATGTGTCCTTAAGGACTCGGGAAACATGCCGTACCGGTACGTCATGTGTCCCAAAGGGGTTAATAGTGTCAGGCAAAGGATATATTTTGTTCTGGGGGGAAATTCAATTGCCAAAATAGCAATACCATATATCTATTGTCCCAGCAGTGGCTGGCCAAGTGTAATAGTGTCCGGCAAAGGATATATTTTGTTCTGGGGTGAAATTCAATTGCAAAATAGCAGTACCATAAATCAGAAGTTTAAGCTGTGGCTTGCAAAGTTTAATAGTGTCCTGCAAAGGATATATTTTGTTCTGGGGTGAAATTCAATTGCCTAATTAGCAATACCATAAATCAGTGGTTTCAGCTGTGTCTGGCCAAGATTAATAGGGTCCTGCAAAGGATATATTTTGTTCTGGGGTGAAATTCAATTGCCAAAATAGCAATACCATAAATCAGTGGTTTCAGCTGTGGCTGGCTAATTCTAATAGTGTCCGGCAAAGGATATATTTTGTTCTGGTGTGAAATTCAATTGCCAAAAAAGCAATACCGTAAATCTAGTGTCCCAGCAGTGGCTGGCCAAGTGTAATAGTGTCTGGCAAAGGATGTATATTTTTTGGGGTGAAATTCAATTGCCAAAATAGCAATACCATAAATCAGTGGTTTCAGCTGTGGCTGGCCAAGTTTAATAATGTCCTGCAAAGGATATATTTTGTTCTGGGGTGAAATTTAGTTGCCAAAATAGCAATACCATAAATCAGTGGATTTAGCTGTGGCTGGCCAAGATTAATAATGTCCGGCAAATGATATATTTTGTTCTGATGTGAAATTCATTTGCCAAAATAGCAAAACCATAAATCTGTGGTTTTAGCTGTGGCTGGCCAAGTTTATTAGTGTCCGGCAAAGGATATAATTAATTCTGGGGTGGAATTCAATTGCCAAAATAGCAATACCATAAATCAGTGGTTTCAGCTGTGGCTGGCCAAGTTTAATAGTGTCCTGCAAAGGATATATTTTGTTCTGTGGTGAAATTTAATTGACAACATAGCAATACCATAAATAAGTGGTTTCAGCTGTGGCTGGCCAAGTTTAATAATGTCCTGTAAAGGATATATTTTGTTCTGGGTTGAAATTTAATTGCCAAACTAGCAATACCATAAATCAGTGGTTTTAGCTGTGGCTGGCCAAGATTAATAGTGTCCGGCAAAGGATATATTTAGTTCTGGGGTGGAATTTAATTGCCAAAATAGCAATACCAGCAATACCACAAATCTGGTGTCACAGCATTTGCTGGCCAAGTCTAATAGTGTCCGGCAAAGGATATATTATTTTCTGGGGTGAAATTCAATTGCCAAAATAGCAATACCATAAATCAGTGGTTTCAGCTGTGGCTTGCAAAGTTTAATAGTGTCTTGCAAAGGATATATTTTGTTCTGGGGTGAAATTCAATTGCCAAAATAGCAATATCATAAATCAGTGGTTTTCAGCTGTGGCTGGCCAAGTTTAATAGTGTCCTTCAAATTATATATTTTGTTCTGGGGTGAAATTTAATTGCCAAAATAGCAATACCGTAAATCTGGTGTCCCAGCAGTGACTGGCCAAGTGTAATAGTGTCCGGCAAAGGATATATGTTTTTTCTGGGGTGAAACTCAATTGCCAAAATAGCAATACCATAAATCAGTGGTTTCAGCTGTGGCTGGCCAAGATTAATAGTGTCCTGCAAAGGATATATTTTGTTCTAGAGTGAAATTCAATTGCCAAAATAGCAATACCGTAAATCTGGTGTCCCAGCAGTGGCTGGCAAAGTGTAATAGTGTCTGGCTAAGGATATATATATTTTTGGGGTGAAATTCAATTGCCAAAATAGCAATAGAATAAATCAGTGGTTTCAGCTGGGGCTGGCCAAGTTTAATAGTGTCCTGCAAAGGATATATTTTGTTCTGGGGTGAAATTCATTTGCCAAAATAGCAATACCATAAATCAGTGATTTCAGCTATGGCTGGCCAAGTTTAATAATGTCCTGCAAAGGATATATTTTGTTCTGGGGTGAAATTTAATTGCCAAAATAGCAATACCATAAATCAGTGGTTTTAGCTGTGGCTGGCCAAGTTTAATAGTGTCCGGCAAAGGATATCTCTTGTTCTGGGGTGGAATTCAATTGCCAAAATAGCAATACCGTAAATCTGGTGTTACAGCAGTAGCTAGCCAAGTCTAATAGTGTCCGGCAAAGGATATATTTTGTTCTGGTGTGAAATTCAATTGCCAAAATAGTAATACCATAAATCAATGGTTTCAGCTGTGGCTGGCCAAGAGTAATATTGTGAGGCAAAGGATATATTTTGTTCTGAGGGGAAATTCAATTGCCAAAATAGCAATACCATAAATCAGTGGTTTCAGCTGTGGCTAGCCACGTTTAATAGTGTCCTACAATGGATATATTTTGTTCTGGGGTGAAATTTAATTGCCAAAATAGCAATACCATAAATCAGTGGTTTTAGCTGTGGCTGGCCAAGTTTAATAGTGACCGGCAAAGGATATATTTAGTTCTGGGGTGGAATTCAATTGCCAAAATAGCAATACAATAAATCTGGTCTCCCAGCAGTTGCTGGCCAAGTGTAATAATGTCCGGCAAAGGATATACTTTTTTTCTGGGGTGAAATTCAATTGCCAAAATAGCAATACCATGAATCAGTGGTAGTAGCTGTGGCTGGCCAAGTTTAATAGTGTCTTGCAAAGGATATATTTTGTTCTGGGGTGAAATTAATTTGCCAAAATAGCAATACCATAAATCAGTGGTTTCAGCTGTGCCTGGCCAAGTTTAATAGTGTCCTGCAAAGGATATATTTTGTTCTGGGGTGAAATTTAATTGCCAAAATAGCAACACCATAAATCAGTGGTTTCAGCTGTGGCTGGGCAAGTTTAATAATGTCTTGTAAAGGATATTTTTTGTTCTGGGTTGAAATTTAATTGCCAAAATAGCAATACCATAAATCAGTGGTTTTAGCTGTGGCTGGCCAAGATTAATAGTGTCCGGCAAAGGATATTTTTAGTTCTGGGGTGAAATGCAATTGCCAAAATAGCAATACCGTAAATTTGGTGTCCCAGCAGTGGCTGGCCAAGTTTAATAGTGTCCGTCTTAGGATATATTTTGTTCTGGGGTGAAATTCAATTGCCAAAATAGCAATACCATAAATCAGTGGTTCAGCTGTTTCAGGCCTAGTTTAAATCTGTCCGTAAAAGGGTATATTTTTTTCTGGGGCGAAATTTAATTGGCAAAATAGCAATAAACTGAATCTGTTGTTCCAGCTGTGTGTGGACAATTTCCCTAGTTTCCGTCAAAGTATATATTATTATCTGGGGTGAAAGTCAGCAGCAATAATAGAAATACAGTAAATTTGGTGTCCCAGCAGTGGCTGGCCAAGTTTAATAGTGTACGGCTAAGGATATATTTTTTTCTGGGGTGAAATTCAATTACCAAAATAGCAATAGCATAAATCAGTGGTTTCAGCTGTGGCTGTCCAAGTTTAATAGTGTACGGCAAAGGATATATTTTTATTCTGGGGTGAAATTCAATTGCCAAAATAGCAATGCCATAAATCAGTGGTTTCAGCTGTGCGTGGCCAAGTTTAATAGTGTCCTGCCAAGGATATATTTTTTTCTGGGGTGAAATTTAATTGCCAAAAAAGCAATAGCGTAAATCTGGTGTCCCAGCAGTGGCTGGCCAAGTTTAATAGTGTCCGTCATAGGATACATTTTGTTCTGGGGTGAAATTCAATTGACAAAATAGCAGTACCGTAAATCTGGTGTCCCAGCAGTGGCTGGCCAAGTTTAATAGTTTACTGCAAAGGATTTATTTTTTTCTGGGGTGAAATTTAATTGCCAAAATAGCAATACTTTAAATCTGGTGTCCCAGCAGTGGCTGGCCAAGTTTAATAGTGTCCGTCATAGGATATATTTTGTTCTGGGGTGAAATTCAATTGCCAAAATACCAATACCGTAAATCTGGTGTCCTAACAGTGCCTGGCCAAGTTTAATAGTGTCCATCATAGGATACATTTTTTTTGGCGTGAAATTCAATTGCCAAAATAGCAGTACCGTAAATCTGGTGTCCCAGTAGTGGCTGGCCAAGCTTAATAGTGTCCGGCAAAGGATATATTTTGTTCTGTGGTGAAATTTAATTGCCAAAATAGCAATACCATAAATCAGTGGTTTCAGCTGTTGCTGGCCAAGTTTAATAGTGTACTGCAAAGGCTATATTTTTTTCTGGGGTGAAATTCAATTGCCAAAATAGCAATACTGTAAATCTAGTGTCCCAGCAGTGGCTGGCCAAGTTTAATAGTTTCCGGCAACGGATATATTTTGTTCTGGGGTGAAATTCAATTGCCAAAATAGCAATACCATAAATCAGTGGTTTCAACTGTGGCTGGCCAAGTTTAATAGTTTACAGCAAAGGATATATTTTTTTCTGGGGTGAAATTCAATTGCCAAAATAGAAATACCATAAATCAGTGGTTTCAGCAGTGGCTGGCCAAGTTTAATAATGTCCGTCATAGGATATATTTTGTTCTGGGGTGAAATTCAATTGCCAAAATAGCAATACCGTAAATCTGGTGTCCCAGCCGTGCCTGGCCAAGTTTAGTAGAGCCCGTCATAGGATACATTTTGTTCTGGGGTGAAATTCAATTGCCAAAATAGCAATACCGTAACTCTGGTGTCCCAGCAGTTCCTGGCCAAGTTTAATTGAGTCCGTCATAGGATACATTTTGTTCTGGGGTGAAATTCAATTGCCAAAATAGGAGTATCGTAAATCTGGCGTCCCAGCAGTGGCTGGCCAAGTTTAATAGTGTCCGGCAAAGGATATATTTTGTTCTGGGGTGAAATTCAATTGCCAAAATAGCAATGCCATAAATCATTGGTTTCAACTGTGGGTCGTCAAGTTTAATAGTGTCCTGCAAAGGATTTTTTTTTTTTCTGGGGTGAAATTCAATTGCCAAAATAGCAATACCGTAAATCTGGTGTCCCAACAGTGCCTGGCCAAGTTTTATAGTGTCCGTCATAGGATACATTTTTTTCTGGCGTGAAATTCAATTGCGAAAATAGCAGTACCGTAAATCTGGTGTCCCAGTAGTGGCTGGCAAAGCTTAATAGTGTCCGGCAAAGGATATATTTTGTTCTGTGGTGAAATTTAATTGCCAAAATAGCAATACCATAAATAAGTGGTTTCAGCTGTTGCTGGCCAAGTTTAATAGTGTACTGCAAAGGCTATATTTGTTCTGGGGTGAAATTCAATTGCCAAAATAGCAATGCCATAAATCAGTGGTTTCAGCTGTGGGTGGCCAAGTTTAATAGTGTCCTGCCAAGGATATATTTTTTTCTGGGGTGAAATTTAATTGCCAAAATAGCAATTCCGTAAATCTGGTGTCCCAGCAGTGGCTGGCCAAGTTTAGTAGTGTCCGGCAAAGGATATACTTTGTTCTGGGGTGAAATTCAATTGTCAAAATAGCAATACCATAAATCAGTGGTTTCAGCAGTGGCTGGCCAAGTTTAATAGTGTCCGTCATAGGATATATTTTGTTCTGGGGTGAAATTCAATTGCCAAAATAGCAATACTGTAAATCTGGTGTCCCAGCCGTGCCTGGCCAAGTTTAGTAGAGTCCGTCATAGGATGCATTTTGTTCTGGGGTGAAATTCAATTGACAAAATAGCAGTACCGTAAATCTGGTGTCCCAGCAGTGGCTGGCCAAGTTTAATAGTTTACTGCAAAGGATATATTTTGTTCTGGGGTGAAATTCAATTGCCAAAATAGCAATACCGTAACTCTGGTGTCCCAGCAGTTCCTGGCCAAGTTTAATTGAGTCCGTCATAGGATACATTTTGTTCTGGGGTGAAATTCAATTGCCACAATAGGAGTATCGTAAATCTGGCGTCCCAGCAGTGGCTGGCCAAGTTTAATAGTGTCCGGCAAAGGATATATTTTGTTCTGGGGTGAAATTCAATTGCCAAAATAGCAATACCGTAAGTCTTTTGTCTCAGCAGTGGATGATCAAGTTTAATAGTGTCCGTCATAGGATATTTTTTTTTCAGGGGTGAAATTCAATTGCCAAAATTGCAATTCCATAAATCAGTGGTTTCAGCTGTGTCTTGCCAAGTATAATAGCGTAAGTATTTTGTCGCAGCAGTGGATGATCAAATTTAATAGTGTTTGTCATAGGATATTATTTTTTTCAGGGGTGGAATTCAATTGCCAAAATAGCAATACCGTAAATTTGGTGTCCTAGCAGTGGCTGGCCAAGTTTAATAGTGTCCATGAAAGGATATGTTTTGTTCTGGGGTGAAATTCAATTGTCAAAATAGTAATACCATAATTCAGTGGTTTCAGCAGTGGCTGGCCAAGTTTAATAGTGTCCGTCATTGGATATATTTTGTTTTGGGGTGAAAATTAGTGTTGAGCGAACAGTTCGAGAATAGTTCGGGTTCGTACCGAATTTTGGGGTGTCCGTGACACGGACCCGAACCAGGACATTTTCAAAAAAGTTCGGGTTCGAGTTCGGAGTTCGGCATGTTCTCTCGGCGCATTTTGAAAGTACTATATAGCAGAATAGTACAGGCTTAAAGCTTAAATCGCATTGCGATTACAACTTTGAGCTACCGATCACCATGGGAACGCCTCCTCCAGTAGAATGTACTGTAGGATGTTTGAATTACGTTGAAATCGCAATGCGATTCTTATATATTTGCTTAATCGCATTGCGATTTCAACTTCTCAAATCCGACAGTACATTCTAGCATTTTTCCCATGGTGATGTAGACACTCCATTAGCACGGAATCCGGCTTAAGCAGAAATCGCAATGCGATTCTTAGAACTCAAATAAATCGCATCACACTACACGTTCTAATTGCATTCGATTTTAACTTTACTGTTTGGTTTTGTATTTCGATAATACAAAATTTGAATAATCGTGTGCGTGCTATTCTGTGCTATTAAGTTCAAATCGCATTCGATGTTAACTTATGCATTTTTTTTTTTTTGCCAGGCATCAAATAGAATGCGATGCCTGTCAAAAAAAAAGCATAAGTTAAAATCGCATGCGATTAGAACTTAAGAGTGGGATACGAATAGCACTATTGTTGTTGAGCGCACATTTCGAGAATAGTTCCGGTCTATACAGAATTTTGGGGTGTTTGTGACACGACCCGAACCCGAACATTTTCATAAAAATTCGGGTTCGGTTTTGTAGTTCGTCATTTTTTGTGGCGCATTTTGAAAGGCTGCAAAGCATCCAATCAACATGCATCATACTACTTGCCCTAAGATGCCATCGCAGCCATGCCTACTATTGGCAAGGCTGTGATTGGCTATGTGCAGCATGTGACTCAGCCTCTTTATAAGCTTGTGCGCACGTCGCGATGTGCTCCCTCTCGCTGTAATTAGACCAGGGATAGATGCAGCTGCTGTGAGGGCGAGATAGGCAGGGATAATTGAGGAAGAAAACCTGATAAGAAGTGAATGATCTAAACCTGTGCATCAGAACAACTCAGCTGAGCTGTTCACTGAAAGTTAATTTTTTTTTACACTGGCCAGATCGATTTTTACAGGCACATGTAACTGGGCTGACCGGCGGCGGCCATTTTGGGACCTGTGGTGCGCCAGCTCAAGCTGCCACAGAGTCCAAAGAAAAGCTCCAAAGAATTGAAAAATCTACTCCTGTGACACAGAACAACAGCGATTCAGCTGCTCATTCAAAGTCAATTTTTTTTCTGGCTGGGCAGACCATTTTCTGGCACATGTTACTGGGCTGATAGGCGGCGGCCATTTTGGGACTTGTGGTGCTACAGCAAAAGCTGCCACAGCGTCCATTAATCTCATGTAATAGTCGATTTTTTCATAGATATACTACATCAGAGGTTTGGCTGTGCTTGTGTCACCCCTACTAACTGCCAATATATTTAATATATCAGTGGTGAAACTGAAAGTAACCCACTTGGATAGCAAATCCCATGAATGTGCTGTTCCAGCTAGGCTAGCCAGTGTCACTACAGCCAGGTCCAATACTGTCAGCCAGAAATTACATTTTTTTTTTTTGCCAGAAATATAAATTAAAAAATCTTTCCCTGTAACAAACATAATTCTGGTGTTAGACCAGAAGAAGCACTCCTTCAGTAAATAATACTGTAAAAGGTTTAGGCAATAATTCTCCCAGTGTGGGCAATTTATGTACCAAAACGAGCATTTTAAAAATTCCGGTGTTGTGAAATACCAGCAGTCCTCTTGTAATTAATACCAGAAAAAGGCATTATAGTGTCCAGTGTTGTCATTTTGGTTCCAAAAGGCCAATTTAATCAATCTGGTGTTGGTGACACCCGAAATAGTACGCCGCACGTTGTTACTCCTGTAAAAGGAAATAGTTCTCCCACTGTGGGAATTCATTTAACATAAGTAGCATTTAAAAATCCTGGTGTCCAATTTGCAGCAGTCTTCTTGTAATTAATACCAGAAAAAGGCATTATAGTGTCCAGTGTTGTCATTTTGGTTCCAAAAGGCCAATTTAATCAATCTGGTGTTGGTGACACCCGAAATAGTATGCCGCACGTTGTTACTCCTGTAAAAGGAAATAGTTCTCCCACTGTGGGAATTCATTTAACATAAGTAGCATTTAAAAATTCTGGTGTCCAATTTGCAGCAGTCCTCTTGTAATTAATACCAGAAAAAGGCATTATAGTGTCCAGTGTTGTCATTTTGGTTCCAAAAGGCCAATTTAATCAATCTGGTGTTGGTGACACCCGAAATAGTAGGCCGCACGTTGTTACTCCTGTAAAAGGAAATAGCTCTCCCACTGTGGGAATTCATTTAACATAAGTAGCATTTAAAAATTCTGGTGTCCAATTTGCAGCAGTCTTCTTGTAATTAATACCAGAAAAAGGCATTATAGTGTCCAGTGTTGTCATTTTGGTTCCAAAAAGGCCAATTTAATCAATCTGGTGTTGGTGACACCCGAAATAGTACGCCGCACGTTGTTACTCCTGTAAAAGGAAATAGTTCTCCCACTGTGGGAATTCATTTAACATAAGTAGCATTTAAAAATTCTGGTGTCCAATTTGCAGCAGTCTTCTTGTAATTAATACCAGAAAAAGGCATTATAGTGTCCAGTGTTGTCATTTTGGTTCCAAAAGGCCAATTTAATCAATCTGGTGTTGGTGACACCCGAAATAGTAGAACGCACGTTGTTACTCCTTTGAAAAGGAAATAGTTCTCCCACTGTGGGAATTCATTTAACATAAGTAGCATTTAAAAATTCTGGTGTCCAATTTGCAGCAGTCCTCTTGTAATTAATACCAGAAAAAGGCATTATAGTGTCCAGTGTTGTCATTTTGGTTCCAAAAAGGCCAATTTAATCAATCTGGTGTTGGTGACACCCGAAATAGTACGCCGCACGTTGTTACTCCTGTAAAAGGAAATAGTTCTCCCACTGTGGGAATTCATTTAACATAAGTAGCATTTAAAAAATTCTGGTGTCCAATTTGCAGCAGTCTTCTTGTAATTAATACCAGAAAAAGGCATTATAGTGTCCAGTGTTGTCATTTTGGTTCCAAAAGGCCAATTTAATCAATCTGGTGTTGGTGACACCCGAAATAGTACGCCGCACGTTGTTACTCCTGTAAAAGGAAATAGTTCTCCCACTGTGGGAATTCATTTAACATAAGTAGCATTTAAAAAATTCTGGTGTCCAATTTGCAGCAGTCCTCTTGTAATTAATACCAGAAAAGGCATTATAGTGTCCAGTGTTGTCATTTTGGTTCCAAAAAGGCCAATTTAATCAATCTGGTGTTGGTGACACCCGAAATAGTAGGCCGCACGTTGTTACTCCTGTAAAAGGAAATACTTCTCCCACTGTGGGAATTCATTTAACATAAGTAGCATTTAAAAATTCTGGTGTCCAATTTGCAGCAGTTTTCTTGTAATTAATACCGGAAAAAGGAATTACGGTATATCTTCCAGTGTGTGAATTTTGGGGCTAAAAATAATATATTTTATTGTGGTGCGAGTTGAATCGCAACAATGAGAAAACATTCTATTAAGGGACGAGGGCGCGGTCGTGGTGGGGTCCGTGGAGTCTCTGTTGCTGGCAGAGGACGTGGCCGTTCGGCCTCAGGCGCACAAAGTAGTGAACCAACTCCCTCAAGTAGCCGGCAGAATTTACAGCGATATTTGGTGGGGCCCAATGCCGTTATGAGGATGGTAAGGCCTGAGCAGGTACAGGCATTAGTCGATTGGGTGGCCGACAGTGCTTCCAGCACGTTCACCACATTGTCTTCCGCCCAGTCTTCTGCGGAAAGCGCACAGGTGGCACCGGAAAACCAAGCCCATCAGTCTGTCACATCACCCCCATGCATATCAGGGAAACTGGCTGAGCCTCAAGTTATGCAGCAGTCTCTTCTTCTGTTTGAAGACTCTGCTGGCAGGGGTTCCCAGGGGCGTCCACCTAGCCCTTCCCTAGCGGTGGAAGGCATACCATGCACTGACGCACAACCACTTATGTATCCAGATGATGAGGACATGGAAATACCACCACAGCAGAGTGACCGAGTGTCTGATGATGACGAAACACAGGTGCCCACTGCCGCGTCTTATTGCAGTGTGCAGACTGAAAAGGAGGAGGTCAGGGAGGAAGACTGGGTGGAAGACGATGCAGAGGACGATGAGGTCCTAGACCCCACATAGAATGAAGGTCGTGCCACTTACTTTCATAGTTCAGAGGAAGAGGCAGTGGTGAGACCGAGCCAACAGCGTAGCAAAAGAGGGAGCAGGGGGCAAAAGCAGAACAGCCGACGCCAAGAGAGTTCACCTGCTACTGGCCTCCGCCACCAGGGACCCAGCACCCCAAAGGCAACTTCAAGGAGTTCCCTGGCATGGCACTTCTTCAAACAATGTGCTGAGGACAAGACCAGAGTGGTTTGCACGCTGTGCCATCAGACCCTGAGGCGAGGCATTAACGTTCTTAACCTGAGCACCACCTGCATGATCAGGCATCTACATGCAAAGCATGAACTGCAGTGGAGTGCACACCTCAAAAAAAATGAACCCGCTCAGGCTCCCCCTGCTCCCTCTACCGCTGCTGCCTCGGCTTCCGCCTCGAGAGGAATGTTGCCACCTGCCGAGCAGCAAACAGAGGATGTGCCACCGACACCACCACCACCACCGCCACCGTCACCTTGCGTCTCCACTATTTCACACAGCAGCGTTCAGCTCTCCATCTCTCAAACATTTGAGAGGAAGCGCAAATTCCCACCTAGTCACCCTCGAGCCCTTGGCCTGAATGCCAGCATTTCTAAACTACTGGCCTTTGAAATGCTGTCATTCCGGCTGGTGGACACAGACAGCTTCAAACAGCTGATGACCATGGCTGTCCCCCAGTATGTGGTTCCCAGCCGCCACTACTTCTCCAAGACAGCCGTGCCTTCCCTGCATGCAAGTGTCTGATAAAATCAAGTGTGCACTGCGCAACGCCATTTGTGCCAAGGTCCACCTAACCACAGATACGTGGACCAGTAAGCACGGCCAAGGACGCTATATCTCACTAACTGCACACTGGGTGAATGTAGTGGCGGCTGGGCCCCAGGGGGAGAGTTCCTTGGCGCACGTCCTTCCGCCACCTAGGATCGCAGGGCATCATTCTCTGCCTCCTGTAGCCTCCTCCTCCTACTCGGCTTCCTCCTGCACTGCTTCCACCAGCTCCTCCTGTCAGCCACACACCTTCACCACCAACTTCAGCACAGCCCTGGGTAACGTCAGCAGGCCATTCTGAAACTCTTATGTTTGGGGACAGGCCCCACACCGCGCAGGAGTTGTGGCGGGGTATTGAACAACAGACGGACCAGTGGTTGCTGCCGGTGGGCCTCAAGCCAGGCCTGGTGGTATGCGATAATGGGCGAAATCTCGTGGCAGCTCTGGGACTAGCCGGTTTGACGCACATCCCTTGCCTGGCGCATGTGCTGAATTTGGTGGTGCAGAGGTTCATTCACCACTACCCCAACATGTCAGAGCTGCTGCATAAAGTACGGGCCGTCTGTGCGCGCTTCCGGCGTTCACATCCTGCCGCTGCTCGCCTGTCTGCGCTACAGCGGAACTTCGGCCTTCCCGCTCACCGCCTCATATGCGACGTGCCCACCCGGTGGAACTCCACCTTGCACATGCTGGAGAGACTGTGCGAGCAGCAGCAGGCCATAGTAGAGTTTCAGCTGCAGCACGCTCGCGTCAGCCGTACTGCGGAACGGCACCACTTCCCCACCAATGATTGGGCCTCCATGCGAGACCTGTGTGCCCTGCTGCACTGCTTTGAGTACTCCACCAAAATGGCCAGTGGCGATGACACTGTTATCAGCGTTACAATACCAATTCTATGTCTCCTAGAGAAAACGCTTAGAGCAATTATTAAGCAAGCAAAAATGGAAAAGGAGGTGGATGTTATTGTCCATATTGGGACAAATGATCTGGCTTGCAATGAAGTTTCAAAGGTGAAGGAAGATTTTCACACACTTGGTAATGATATACGGGAGATTGCATCGACTGTCTCATTCTCTGCAGTTCTGCCTGTGCATAACCGTCAGCATGACAAGCAGTTGCGTATTAAGGAATTCAATGCATGGCTTGGTGAATGGTGTTTGAACCAGGGATTTGGCTTTGTGGCTCATGTTGGCTCTAGCTGGAATGGAAAAGAACTGTACAAGAAAGATGGTTTGCATCTTTCTCTCAAGGGAACGAATGTCCTCAATGAACAGTTCAAAGTTTTGCTAAGGAACATTTAAACTAGGAAAGGGGGCACAAGAGACAATCCATCAGTTCAGCTGCCCCCGAAAAACAATGCCAGAAGATGCCAGGAGCTGATAGGATAAGAAATGACAAGCTGAGAGTCTTGTCTACAAATGCTCGCAGTTTAGGGAATAAGATCAACGAACTTGGAGTCTGTAATGGCATCTGAGAATATAGATTTAGTGGCTGTTACTGAGACATGGTTCAATGAAAGTAATGACTGGGACATAACAATACCTGGGTTCTCTATATAGGAAAGACAGAGAAGGCAAGAAAGGGGTGGAGTGGCCCTATATGTGAAAAAATAGCATAAAATCAAATCTAATAGAAGCCAGCGAAACCAATTTAGAGTCAGTTTGGGTTACGTTGCAGCTTGGTAATCATAAGGTAACTTCGTGTAGGTGTCATATACAGACCACCAAGCCAAGTCAAAGATTTGGATGATCTACTAGTTGAGGAAATGGCTAAAATGACATTGAAAGGTGAAGTTGTCATTATGGGAGACTTTAATCTTCCTGATATAAACTGGAAAACCAAAATAGCTAGTTCTGCCAGGAGTACAGACATTCTAAATTCCCTACTGGGATTATCTCTACAGCAAGTAGTTGAGGAGCCAACCCGGAAGGAGGCCATTTTAGATTTGGTGTTCACAAATGGCAATTTGGTATCTGATATCACTGTAGGGAAAGCTTAGGATCCAGTGATCACCAGTCAGTGAGGTTTACTATAAGTACAGTGACTGAGTCACTCCACACTAAAACAAAGTTTTAGATTTTCGGAAAACAGACTTTTCTAAAATGAGATCAGTGGTATACGAGTCCCTATCAGACTGGAACAATTTCAATGGAGTCAAGAGAAATGGAACTACTTAAAATTGGCACTACTGAAGGCAACAGAAAAGTGCATTAGGCTTGTCAGTAAAGGCAAAAAGGAAGAGACCACTGTGGTACTCAGCAGAAGTGGCCAAAATCATTAAAAACAAAAGATGGCATTTAGCAAGTATAAAAACACCCAAAACGAGGATGACCGGGAAATCTATAAGATGAGGCAGAGAGAGGCCAAGCAAGTTATAAGAGCTTCTAAAGCTCAGGCAGAAGAGAAATTAGCTCAGTCAGTGAAAAAAGGTGATAAGACATTCTTCAGATACATAAATGAAAAAGAAATTAAAACAAGGAATTACCAAATTAAAAACAAAAGAAGGAAGGTATATGGAAGAGGATAAAGAACTAGCTGACTGCCTCAATGAATACTTCTGTTCAGTTTTTACAAAGGAAAATGAAGGAGAAGGACCTCAGTTAGGAGGAAGACTAATGAATCCTTTGATGCATGTGTCTTTACAGAGGAAGAGGTTCTAAGTCAGCTGTCCAAAATTAATACAAATAAATCACAGGGGCCTGATGGGATACACCCAAAGCTATTAAAAGAGCTTAGAGGTGTACTAGCAATCCATTAACAGATTTATTTAGCCAATCACTGGTAACAGGTGTCGTCCCAGAAGATTGGAAATTAGCAAACGTTGTGCCAATTCACAAGAAAGGTAGTAGAGAGGAATCAAGCAACTATAGGCCAGTAAGCCTGACATCAATAGTGGGAAATTAATGGAAACCATACTCAAGGAGAGGATTGTGGAACATCTAAAAACCCATGGGTTGATTGATAAAAACAGCATGGGTTTACTTCAGGGAGATCATGTCAAACTAATCTTATTGACTTTTTTGATTGGGTGACTAAAATAATAGATGGCGGAGGTGCAGTAGACATCGCTTATCTGGACTTTAGTAAGGCATTTGATACTGTCCCACATAGAAGGCTTATCAATAAACTGCAGTCTTTGAGCTTGAGCTCACATATTGTTGAATGGATTAGGCAGTGGCTGAAGGACAGAAAACAGAGGGTTGTAGTCAATGGAGTATATTCAGACCATAGTATTGTTACCAGTGGGGTACCTCAGGGATCTGTTCTGGGACCCATATTGTTTAATATCTTTATCAGCGAAATTGCAGAAGGCCTCAATGGTAAGGTGTGTCTTTTGCTGATGACACAAAGATTTGTAACAGGGTTGATGTTCCTGGAGGGATACACCAAATGGAAAAGGATTTAGGAAAACTAGAGGAATGGTCAAAAATCTGGCAACTAAAATTTAATGTCGATAAGTGCAAGATAATGCACCTGGGGCGTAAAAACCCAAGAGCAGAATATAAAATCAGTGATACAGTACTAACCTCAGTATCTGAGGAAAGGGATTTAGGGGTCATTATATCAGACGACCTAAAGGTGGGCAGACAATGTCATAGAGCAGCAGGTAATGCCAGCAGAATGCTTGGGTGTATAGGGAGAGGCATTAACAGTAGAAAGAGGGAGGTGCTCGTGCCGCTCTACAGAGCACTAGTGAGACCTCATTTGGAGTATTGTGTGCAGTACTGGAGACCATATCTGCAGAAGGATATTGAAACTTTGGAGAGAGTTCAGAGAAGAGCTACTAAATTAGTACATGGATTGCAGGACAAAACTTACCAGGAAAGGTTAAAGGACCTTAACATGTATAGCTTGGAAGTAAGAAGAGACAGAGGGGATATGATAGAAACTTTTAAATACATAAAGGGAATCATCACGGTAAAAGAGGAGAGAATATTTAAAAGAAGACAAACTGCTACAAGAGGACATAGTTTTAAATTAGAGGGGCAAAGGTTTAAAAGTAATATCAGGAAGAATTACTTTACTGAGAGAGTAGTGGACGCATGGAATAGCCTTCCTGCAGAAGTGGTAGCTGCAAATACAGTGAAGGAGTTTAAGCATGCATGGGATAGGCATAAGGCCATCCTTCATATAAGATAGGGCCTGGGGCTATCCATAGTATTCAGCATATTGGGCAGACTAGATGGGCCAAATGGTTCTTATCTGCCGACACATTCTATGTTTCTATGTTTCTATGTTTCTATGAGGTGGCCCAGGTGGAGGAGGAGGAGGAGGAGGAGGGCTCGTTTCTAAGACTTTCAGGCCAGTCTGTTAGAAGTAGCTCAGAGGGAGGTTTTTTGAAGCAGCAGAGGGCAGGTTCACAAGTCGCCAGCCAAGGCACTCTAATGGAGGATGAGGAGGATGAGGAGGAGGTGGAGGAGGACGAGGATGAAGCAGGTTCACAGCAGGGTGGCAGCCCACACAGCTCAGGCCCATCACTAGTGCGTGGCTGGGGGGATACGGTGGACGATGACGATACGCCTCCCACAGAGGACAGCTTGTCCTTACCTCTGGGGAGCCTGGCACACATGAGCGATTACATGCTGCAGTGCCTGCGCTAGCGACAGCAGAGTTGCCCACATTTTAACGATGTGCTGACTACTGGGTGGCCACCCTGCTGGATCCCGGTACAAAGACAATGTGCCCACTTTACTTCCTGCACTGGAGCGTGATAGGAAGATGCGTGAGTGCAGCGCACGCTGGTAGACAGCCGCTCCTGAGAGCATTCCCAACTGTCACAGGGGAACAGGTGGAAGGCCAAGGCCAAGGCAGAGGAGGAGCTAGAGGTCGCCCACGCAGCAGTATCACGGCCAGCTCCTCTGAGGGCAGGGTTAGCATGGCAGAAATGTGGACAAGTTTTGTCTCCACGCCACAGCTAACTGCCCCACCACCTGATAACGGACGTGTTAGCAGGATGCAGCATTTCACTAACATGGTTGAACAGTATGTCTGCACACCCCTCCACGTACTGACGGACGGTTCGGCCCCATTCAACTTCTGGGTTTCAAAATTGTCCACGTGGCCAGAGTTAGCATGTTATGCCTTGGAGGTGCTTTCCTGCCCGGCGGCCAGCGTTTTATCAGAACGCGTATTCAGCACGGCGAGGCGCTCATTACTGACAAGCTGGCGTTCATAAAGATGAACCAGGCATGGATCCCACAGGACCTGTCCCTCCCTTGTGCAGAGTAGTCCTTAATAACTGCCTAAAACATGTCTTGTTGTACTACGGGCCACTTCTTTATTTAATACAAATTTTATGTAACCCACAGTTGAATGAAACTCTCCTCTGTCTGGGCGCCGGGGCTAACTAGATGAAAGTGGCCTGTTAAACTATCGGGTGACATAAAGCCATAACCTCTGCCATGCTACCTCTGTCCTCTGTCTGGGTGCTGAGGCCTAAGTCAAATAAAGCGGTCTTCTGCTGTGCTGGGGGATATGAAGCTAATCTCTGACCTCTCTCCTCTGTCTGGGTCCAAAGGCCTAAGTCACTGAAAGAGGCCTTCTCCTGTGGTGTGTGATATGATGCCTGAATATGTGCTGTGTGGCCTCTCTCCTCTGTCTGGGTGAAGGGGTCAAAGTAACTAAATGGTGGCCTACTCCTGTGGTGGTTGATATGATGCCTGAATATGTGCTGTGGGGCCTCTCTCCTCTGTCTGGGTGAAGGGGTCAAAGTAACTAAATGGTGGCCTACTCCTGTGGTGGTTGATATGATGCCTGAATATGTGCTGTGGGCCCCTCTCCTCTGTATGGGTGAAGGGGTCAAAGTAACTAATAGTGTTGAGCGCAAATATTCGAAAAGCGAATATTTTTAGCGAATATCGGCACTTCGCTAATTCGCGAATATTTCGAATATAGCGCTATAAATTCGCTATTTCGAATATTCATTTTTTTTTTTTTTTTTTTTAGTTATATTTTTTTCTTTCCCACTTCCCAAAAGTAGTTCTTACCTGTCCTGAGGATTCCTGGCTTCCTGGCTGCTCCAGTCAGTGCCCGTTGCCGCTTCTGCCGACTTCCGTGCTCATGGGCGTCCCTTCCATGGGAAAATCTCTATATACTAAAATGTACTGTCGGATTTGAGGAATTACGTTGAAATCGCAATGCGATTAATTCAAGTTATATTAATCGCATTGCGATTACAACTAGCACTGCTATCTTACATAGGCTAGAATTAGCTGAATATGGAATATATAGCTATGCACTAGCAGTGCTAAGTTGAAATCGCAATGCGAATACTTTAAGTTAAATTAATCGCATTGCGATTTCAACTTAACACTGCTGCTATATTCCATATTACGTTAACCGTTAATTCTAGCAAGCTGACCCATTATAAACCCAGCTCTAAGTTGAAATCGCAATGCGATTAATATAACTTGAATTAATCGCATTGCGATTTCAACGTAATTCCTCAAATCCGACAGTACATTTTAGTATATGGAGACGTTCCCATGGTGATGGGGACGCTCCATGAGCACAGAAGTTATGGTTGGCTTGGTAGAATTAGCGAGGATGAGCGAATATGACGAATGTATTCGTCATATTCCTCAAAGCGAAGATAGCGAAGTATTCTACATCTTCGTTTTAGCTACCTATTCGTCAACTTACGCTAATTCTAGCAATCATCAAATAGGAAGGTTGACTTACCAGACAGCTGTGTTAAATTAGCTATGCGATTTTTTTTTTTAATACAATAATTATATTACTTGATATGATAATATTATTATAAGTATTCTATTTATTAAAAAAAAAAAAATGCATAGCGAATTTAACACAACTGTCTATAGTCAACCTTCCTATTTGATTGCTAGAATTAGCGAAGTTGACGAATAGGTTGCTAAAGCGAAGATGTAGAATACTTCGTTATCTTCGTTTTGAGGAATATGATGAATACATTCGTCATATTCGTCATCCTCGCTAATTCTAGATATGAAACCAATAGGAAAGTAGCCTTAAGTACAAATCGCAATATGCGATTATTTAAATCGCATGTTAATCGCGATAACTAGAAAAAATGACGAATATTCGATTTCGACGAATATGAAACGAATATTCATTCGAATATTCGCGAATTTCGTCGAAATCGAATATGGCACCTGCCGCTCATCACTAGTAACTAAATGGTGGCCTACTCCTGTGGTGGTTGATATGATGCCTGAATATGTGCTGTGGGGCCTCTCTTCTCTGTCTGGGTGAAGGGGTCGAAGTAACTAAATGGTGGCCTACTCCTGTGGTGGTTGATATGATGCCTGAATATGTGCTGTGGGGCCTCTCTCCTCTGTCTGGGTGAAGGGGTCAAAGTAACTAAATGGTGGCCTACTCCTGTGGTGGTTGATATGATGCCTGAATATGTGCTGTGGGGCCTCTCTCCTCTGTCTGGGTGAAGGGGTCAAAGTAACTAAATGGTGGCCTACTCCTGTGGTGGTTGATATGATGCCTGAATATGTGCTGTGTGGCCTCTCTCCTCTGTCTGGGTGAAGGGGTCAAAGTAACTTAATGGTGGCCTTCTCCTGTGGTGGTTGATATGATGCCTGATTCTCTGCTGTGGAACCTCTCTCCTCTGTCCTGGGTGCAGGGGTCAAAGTATCTAAAATTGTCCTTCTCTTGCGGTGGTTGATATGATGCCTGAATATGTGCTGTGTGGCCTCTCTCCTCTGTCTGGGTGAAGGGGTCAAAGTAACTAAATGGTGGCCTACTCCTGTGGTGGTTGATATGATGCCTGAATATGTGCTGTGGGGCCTCTCTCCTCTGTCTGGGTGAAGGGTCAAAGTAACTTAATAGTGGCCTACTCCTGTGGTGGTTGATATGATGCCTGAATATGTGCTGTGGGGCCTCTCTCCTCTGTCTGGGTGAAGGGGTCAAAGTAACTAAATGGTGGCCTACTCCTGTGGTGGTTGATATGATGCCTGAATCTCTGCTGTGGGCCTCTCTCCTCTGTCTGGGTGAAGGGGTCAAAGTAACTAAATGGTGGCCTACTCCTGTGGTGGTTGATATGATGCCTGATTCTCTGCTGTAGGACCTCTCTCCTTTGTCTGGGTGCTGGGGTCGAAATAATAGTAAGTGACCTTCTCCATTGGTGGGTGATTTGAAGCCTGATTCTGTGCTATGGGACCTCACTCCAATTAATATTGTTTAATTTTTATTTATTTTATGTTAACTCATCATTTCCCTATCTACATTTGTTTGCAGGGATTTACCTACATTTGCTGCCTTTTGCAGCCCTCTAGCCCTTTCGGGTGTGTTTTACAGCCTTACCAAAAACCTTACCAGATCTAGCACATAAACCAGTTGAACTTGAAACCCTTGAAAGATTACAGTAATGAAAAATAATTATTAATATGGGCAACACTATCTGTACCCTTTGTTTCCAATCAAACAAAACACAATAAATTTGATTTAACATTATAGTTTTATAAAATAATCTTTAACAAAATAGAATTATTTTTAACATAAATATATAAATAACCAAAAAATTAGGGTAATTTTTAAAATTTTCTCTGCTCCTCCAGCAGATCATCGATGTCCTTAAGATGAGCCTCCTCCATGGCTCGCATTTGGTGGGAGAACTGCATCTTGAGCTGCCTCATCTTCCTGGTTTGCTGCTCCCTGAACTGCTGCATTCGCAGCTGGTGCTTCCTTCGCATTGTTTTTATTTTTTTAACATGATGTTGTCAGCTGTAAAATAAATGAAATAAAATTTGAAATGTACATTAAAATACAATCATTAATTGTTATATAAAGCTGAGATGATATTTTTCTTGAAAATCACTGGTTAGACCACACATGGAGTACTGTGTACAGTTCTGGGCTCCTGTGAACAAGACAGACATAGCAGAGCTGGAGAGGGTTCAGAGGAGGGCAACTAAAGTAATAACTGGAATGAGGGATCTACAGTACCGTGAAAGGTTATCAAAATTAGGGTTATTCACTTTAGAAAAAAGACGACTGAGGGAGATCTAATAACTATGTATAAATATATCAGGGGTCAGTACAGAGATCTGTCCCATCATCTATTTATCCCCAGGACTGTGACTGTGACAAGGGGACATCCTCTGCGTCTGGAGGAAAGAAGGTTTGTACACAAACATAGAAAAGGATTCTTCACTGTAGAGCAGTGAGACTATGGAACTCTCTGCCTGAGGAGGTGGTGATGGTGAGTACAATAAAGGAATTCAAGAGGGACTGGATTTATTTCTGGAGTGTAATAATATTACAGGCTATAGCTACTAGAGAGGGTCGTTGATCCAGGGAGTTATTCTGATTGCCTGATTGGAGTCGGGAAGGAATTTTTCCCCTTAAGTGAGGAAAATTGGCTTCTGCCTCACAGGGGTTTTGCCTTCCTCTGGATCAACTTGTAGGAAACAGGCCGAACTGGATGGACAAATGTCTTTTCGGTCTTATATACTATGTTACTATGTTACTATGTAAATCTGTTATATATTGGTTTAGGTAGGATTAATAATAGTTCCTTTTAGTTTTGGGTTATTGACTTAGTAGTTACGTTAATGGTTTTGATGTTGATCAATTACTTTTTAGTGTTTATTTTTATATTACTGTTATGTGTTGAACTTTATTTGTTGCCTGTTTTATTATATTTTCTTCATTTAAAAAAATAATATAGTTTGTTAAAATATATTCTTAGAAAAATTTATATATTGCATGCTTGTTATATCGTACTTCCAAAAATGGATGTGACAGTTAGATACGTTATGGAAATCAGTACTCCCACCCGTAACATTAGCTTTCTGGGACACTGAATAAATAAAAATATCCACATCATCCATTTACCTTCTTGTCGGGGGGTAGTGACCATCTCCTCTTCTGCCTCCTCAGAGTCATCACCCTCCTCCACTGCAGCAGGTGGGCTATGGGCCCGATAGCCTGATGGCCCTACCTCTTCCTGCTCCTCCTCGTCCGAGTGGTCTGTCTCCTCCTCCACCTCCACCACCTTCTTCTTTTTAGAGAGCTTGGCTCTCACTTTGGGAAGCTGAGCATCTGTAATGATGATGATGACCAAATTTTTTTAAAATGCCAAGATAAACAAGTAAAGCCAAATTACAGTTAAGGGTACACAAATTAATCTATGGTAGTGTCTGGATGGCATAATAATTAACTACACCTATCTTTCTTCTCCTTTTGGCTTAGATCAAGTGTAGTATCATCAGTGTCTGCCTTGACCTGCCGGACCAGGACCCTGTGGGTACCCCCTGCACTCTGCCTTTGAGCATCGTTGATTAAGTTCAGCTTCAACTCACTGCTGCTATTGGGTGTTGGGCCACTCCCCAGGGAACAAGAGTGATTCGAGTCTATGACTTCATTTGGGCATGTGGCCTAATTGTCCTGATCGATGCTTGTTGTCTACACTCGTCCAGACGTGCGAGGAGTTTGGACAAGCTTCAGGGGCCAAAGTCAACTGTGTAAAGTTAAAAAACATAAAGAGGTCTCATATTGCCACCTTTAGCACACTTTCCCATCAGTTCAACACCACTGTACTAAGTGATTTATTGTAAAGGGTTAAAAAATACTTATTTCTCTCACCAACATATTGTGTTATCTATCTGCTCAGTTATGCAAATAAGTATTGTACCTGGAAGAGATTTATCTCGGATTTTAGTGATCAGATCCATCCTGTGGCGCTTCAGATCTGACCACTTTTTTAGAATCGCATCCTTCCGATGAGTGCACCCATGCTTCTGCCACAGATGGAAAGCAATTCTCCGCACTATGGCCTGCTTTTCGCCCCTTGACCTTCTGCGGTCGTACCCCTTCTCCAACATTTCCTGCAAGATAACAATTAAATCATGTAATCCCACAGTTCTAAAATACAATTATTAGTTATCATAGTCATAAGAACCATCAAAAATAACATTTAATATCAAAACAGTCAAAGAGTAGAACATCGCCATCCCTTTAAAAGTGACTTGAACATTGCCGCCCCTTTAAAAGTGACTTGAACACTGCAGCCCCTTTAAAAGTGACTTGAACACCGCCATCCCTTTAAAAATGACTTGAACATCGCCATCCCTTTAAAAGTGACTTGAACATTGCGATCCCTTTAAAAGTGACTTGAATATTGCCGCCCCTTTAAAAGTCACTTGAACATCGCCATCCCTTTAAAAGTGACTTGAACATTGCGATCCCTTTAAAAGTGACTTGAATATTGCCGCCCCTTTAAAAGTGACTTGAACATGAGGGCACATGCGCAGGGCTCGCATGGAGGACGCGTTCCCCTGAGCTCCGCTCCTCGAGCCGACATTACCCCCACTAAAGCGCTGTTTATACAGCTCCACGGGTAGCCTTCTACATGCAAGGGACTCCTATGATGACCCGCACCAAAGGGAGACCGAAACAGCCAGGGACACCCGCTCCCTCACAAACTTTACCGGAGCTCTTCAGAAATTCAGGCCGCGGCAACATGGCGGACCGTGCACCCACCCCGCCCAGTCCAGCGTCCTCAGACGCTCACAGTTCAGGACCGCTCCCGGACCTACAAGACCCAGGTCAGGCTGAACTCTATCAGAACATAGCTTCTTTATTTCGATCCGAGCTGTCCCAGGCGGTGGAGGAATTCACCCGCCAGATACATGACCTGGGATCCCGGGTCTCAGAGCTTGAAGCGCGCACCGATGACATCTCTGACGCCTTGCAGACTGACAAGGCGGACATATCTTCCCATGCGGCCCAACTAGCGGCCATTGAATACAAACTTGAGGACCTGGAAAATAGAACCAGGAGAGGCAACCTCCGGATTAAAGGCCTCTCTGAGTCCTACACAGACTTGCCGGCTACTCTTTCAGCCCTGTTCCAGACCCTATTACCCCAGATGGATCCATCACGGCTCCTCATGGACAGAGTCCACAGGGCCCTGGGAAGACCCCGCTCTGACTCCTCGCCAAGGGACGTAATCCTGAAGTTTCACCACCCGGGCACTCGGGACCAAATTCTGGCTGCAGCCCGCAACATGTCAGACCTCCCCGGGCTCCCTCCATCAGTACATTTATATGCGGACCTAGCTCCCTCTACCCTTCGCAGACGAAGGGACATGAAACCGGTGACTTTGGCATTACAACAAGCGCAGGTGCGCTACAGGTGGGGATTCCCTTTTTCGCTATCATTTCACCTTAATGCTCGGGACCACGTGATTCGTACTCCTGCAGAGGGTCTCGAGATCCTTAAGAAGGCCGGCATTCCATGCGACCTGGCTCCAACATCAGACCCGCTTCCGAAACCGCAACGTCCATCCAGAGTTTGGACCCAGGTTCCCGTGACACAGCGTCGACCGGCACCCTCGTCTCCAACATGAGGCCAGACCTCCATCAGGCCATCATAAGTCTCAGTGAGACCACCGGTTCTCTATAGTATATTACCTTGTTCTCTTTTTTCTTCTTCCCCCATTCATCCCCCCCATCCCCCTCCCCCCTTTTCCCTCTCCCCTCTCCCCTCTCCCCCTCTCCCCTCTCCCCCTTTCCTTTACCTACCACTATCCCGATCTTTATCTCCTCCCGAGTATCGGCCCGATGGACTATCATGTTGTCCCTCATGTATGGTTGGTCGGGGCTGGGCTGGGCGCCTGATTATGGGTCCATGCCCAGCTCCATCCTTCCCGATCATTTTGCCTGTGGCCTTTTATGGCCCTGTTTTGTGTATTTGCTTTAATGACCTGTTATCTTTCTGTTTTTCATGTTTATGTTTAATCCAGGGAACAATACCCCTTATTTTCTGTGCAGACAACGGCTGGTCATGTGGTCCGTGGAGTGGATCGCGTCGGGCCCTATTGCTACCTTTACATGCTCCAGTATGCTCTCCAATGTGTAAGTTACTCTCACATAATGTGCGGGATTTAACTCCCTAGAAAACGTAAATCTGCTTTCTCTACATACCTGAAGCATACGCCCGACGTGATCTGCCTCCAGGAATCACACTTCACACCCACCTCACATCCTAAATATTTCCACCCACAGTATACTCGCTTTTACTCTTCCACCTATGTCTCTAAAAGCAGAGGAGCGATTATTCTGTTACGCAACTCCTTTTCATTCACCCCACAACAAACTATATTAGATCCAGATGGGAGGTATGTGATACTTTTAGGCACTTACCGAGAGGAGGTCCTTTGCATTGTAAGCGTATATGCTCCCACTGAGGATCCCATCTCATTTTTGTGCATATGCACTCTCTTATTGAACCCCTTACATACCATAAACTCCTGTGGTGTGGCGACTTTAATTTTGTACCTAACCCGGTGCTAGACCGCTCCTCCCCCCCTGCTCAGGCGCGCCCGACTACCCAAAATGTTAAAATAGGTCGAGTACTGGAATCCTTGTCCCTGGCAGATGCCTGGAGAGAGCACAATGGCCCACAGAGGGGATACACTTACTATTCCCCCTCTCATCGGCTATACACCCGTATCGACTTGATTCTCATCTCTACCTCCTGCCTCCCCTCCCTCACCTATTCTAGACACGTAGTTTCCTCTCTATCAGACCACGACTTCGTCATAGCTGATCTAGCCCTTGATCTTCACCCGCCAGTGCCGTTTAATTGGCGCCTTAACGAGTCCCTACTGACCCGACCAATTGTATTTAATGCCTTACTGGAGGATCTTAAACAGTTCTTCTTAGACAATACCACTCCTGACATAGACCCCATGACCTTGTGGCTTACTCACAAAGCCTATATGCGTGGTAAGCTTATCCAAGTGGCTTCTAGGACAAAAAAAGGAGAGGTCTGCTGCCCAGGTCACATTAGAGTCTAAATTGTCCAGGTTGGTAAGGGCCCATCAGCAAACCCCAACAAGGTACCTATTAAAGGAAATAAAGGACACTAAAACACAACTGAATGCCATCCTATCCACCAACACGGAGAAGGCCTTGCACTGGACTTCGTCCTACTACTACAAATATGCCAACAAACCGGACAAAATGCTAGCTCGCCAGCTTAAAGCCAAACATAGAGTAAACCATGTCTTCCAAATTCGCACGCGCTCAGGTAGGACCACAACCCACCCGAATACCATATACGATACCTTCCACTCCTTCTACAAAAGCCTCTATTCGGCCCCAGCCAGTGTCTCTAATACACAGGGAGGTGATTTTCTATCCTCCACAACCCTTCCTCGGGTAACCTCCGAGGCCCTGGCGGAGCTTAATAGTACTATTACAATGGAAGAAGTAACGTACACGATCAGGTCCCTAAAACTGGGGAAGGCTCCGGGCCCTGACGGCTACTCGGCGCTTTATTTTAAAAAATTTGCAGATCAGTTGATCCCCACATTACCAACTTCTGTAATCACTTGATGCAGGGCTCCACACCTCCACCCGAGTTCCTGGCGGCTAAAATCACCGTACTCCCCAAACCGAATAGGGACCCCCTTCTCCCTTCCAACTACCGACCCATTTCCCTACTTAATTTGGACAATAAGATACTCACATCTATCTTAGCCCGCAGACTTAATAGACTCCTCCCAGCCCTGATACACAAAGATCAGGTCGGATTTATTCCCGGTAGGGAAGCTCCCGACAATGTCCGGAAGATCCTAGGTTTAGTACACGAGGCGAACCGCTCAACTACCCCAATAGCCGTACTAGCATTAGATATTGAGAAAGCTTTCGATACAGTGTCATGGACCTACCTTTGGAAGGTTCTCTCCAAAATGAACATTGAAGGCCCGTTTCTCTCTACGATCCAATCCCTCTATTCGGCCCCCCAAGCTAGCCTTAAATTGCCCTCTTCTCATATATCTCCCATACTGATAAATAGAGGTACGTGTCAAGGTTGCCCCCTCTCTCCAGCCCTTTTTGCCCTCGCCATGGAACCATTGGCCGCTCGGATCCGAATGCATCCAGATATCAATGGAGTCTCAGTTGGGGGTGTGGAGCACAAATTAAGCCTTTTGCAGACGATCTCCTGTTAACACTAACCAACCCCATAATCTCCTTTCCCTCCCTTCTTTCCCTCCTTCGGACATACACTGTAGAATCCGGACTACAGATCAACCATTCCAAGTCCGAACTCTTATTACACAACGTCTCCCCACGGGTCCGCGAGGCCCTCCAGAGTGGATTCCCATTCCAACATAAACCCCACTACCTGCCTTACCTAGGTATCTCTCTGGCGAAATCTCTCGACTCTCTGTATAAATTTAACTACCCCCCATGTACACCCAAATCAGGAAAGACCTAAATACCTGGGCATCTCTCCCGGTGTCATGGGTGGGTAGAATTCATATAGTGAGAATGGTGGTCCTCCCGCGCTTGCTATATCTTTTCCGAACCCTCCCGATCCCGGTCCCAGCATCTGATTTAAGGGCTCTCCAGGCAGACATCCTAAAATTTATCTGGGCACATAAGCGGGCTCGCATATCGAAGCTAGTCATGCAACGACACAGAACTCATGGAGGTCTCTCAGTTCCGGACATAGCCCGATACTACAAGGCAGCTAGACTAGCCCAACTCTTTTTAACACATTTCCCCACCCCAGCTCAACCTTTATGGGTGGCACTTGAACAAGCGTTGTTCACACCATACACCTGGAGAGCCCTTATTTGGACTGCCTCCCGCTTCCCTCTTCGCTCCGCCCAAAATCCCTACTTTCTCACTATGCACTCCTTCTGTGGAGATCGGTTCGGTTTAAGCACCAACTCCAGTCTAAACCTTCCCCTCTGGAATTCATACTAGGTAACCCTGCTTTTCCCCGGGTCTCCACTCTGGAGCCTTCACCTGGTGGACTGAGAGGAAACTGTGCTCTCTCCGGGCATTCCTAGTGCGAGATAAATTAATATCCCTGTAGACTTCACCGAGAAATTTTCCCCCTATCAGGGAACATTTCAATGTCCAGAGGGTCTTCTCGTTCCTCCGCGCACTGACAGGGGGGACCGTGTAGTGGCCACCACGCCATTTGAAAGGATGTTGTCTTACTCCCTGTACAAACAAGGTTTGCTATCCCGAATATATGCCATACTCAATGCACCCCAGAGGACTGCAAACCGAGTTATATGTTGGAGTGGGAGGTTGACCTAGATAAAGAATTTAGTCTTTCACGCTGGTACCAGCGCTCCCAGACACTCTCTAAAGGTTCATGGCAAACTACTCTAGCTGAAACATCTATCAAGGTCCTACACCGGACCTATATGGTGCCCTCCAGATTACACCGCATGTACCCAGAGGTTCCTTCTACGTGTTTTAGAGGGTGTGAGGAGGAGGGCACGATGCTACACATTTGGTGGACCTGCCCTAAGGCATCCAGGTACTGGAGACGCATTAGTGGCCTTATCTCTTCCCTAATGGGCCGTGCCTTCCCCTTTACACCGTCGATTTACCTTTTGGGGACAGACCCTCACGACTACCCTATGCTAAATTTAAACTGTTACAGTTTGTCTTGCTGGCAGCTAGAATCCATCTGGCCTCGCGGTGGCGCACGTCCTCGCTCCGATACCAGGCAGTACTTGATAGAGTTAACCAGGTTTTCCTGAGCGAACGCCTGAGCGCCATACGCTCGGACTCCTTTCTGCTCTTTGAGAAGATCTGGGAGCCCTGGTCGTCCTCCCCTCACTCTACCAATCTCTCAATGTATTCCACATTATAACTGATCACTACTGCACTGGGTCATTGTTGGAAACCATTGGGGTGGGAGTGTTACTGGTATTAGCCGCATGATCAAGCACAGGCATTGTGACATAACATCATTAATTGTTTGTTTCCCTGCGATTGTTAATGTTCAACATCCCATGTTTGGATCTCTTTGGGACGTATTGTCCTTTAATATCTCTTATTGTACTTTGTTATCATATACTGTACTGATTCCATGTATCGTGTTTGATAAAATGTAAAAACTTTAATAAATATACTTGAAACATAAAAGTGACTTGAACATCGCCATCCCTTTAAAAGTGACTTGAACATCGTCATCCCTTTAAAAGTGACTTGAACATTGCCACCCCTTTAACAGTGTCTTTCACTAATCACTCATGTAGTTGTGCAGTCTGCTAAAGCCTGTGATGAGTTTATGTCACCAAGCAGTAGGACATGTGACAGTGTAAGGCAGTTATGAGATCAGTGAAGGCCTGCAGGCTTCTTGGCTAATAAAAATCATTAATAAATAAGTTTAAATCACATTACTGAATTACACACTAACTAAGTTCAATTACTTTTTACTTACAGTTATTAAGAAATCCAGCTCTTCTTTAGAGAAATTACTTTTCGCCATAATCGCTGGGACAGTCACCAATCTCCACTCTCGTCTCTCTCGATCCGATCCGAGTAACGCACTACACGTACAGGCACTACGTACAGGATTCTTGAATAGTTGTATTATCGCGATAATAAAACTAACAGTGTAAAGTTGACTGTATTGCTCTAAGTTATATTCGCGTACGAATGTAACTTCTATTACAGCACACCAATACTAAAACTGACTAAGAGACAGCTTTAAGTTCTATTCGAACACGATTATGCGATTATTATATATCTGCTTAATCGCATTGCCGTTTCAACTTAGCATTGCTAATTCTAAATAATTCCATCCATATTCGTTAACTTACTGACTCAGTAAGTTAACGATATGGATGGAATTATTTAGCAATGCTAAGTTGAAATGCTAATGCGATTAAGCAAATATATAAGAATCGCATTGCGATTTCAACTTAATTCTCAGATCCGACAGTACATTCTACTGGAGGAGGCGTTCCCATGGTGATCGTTAGCTCAAAGTTGTAATCGCAATGCGTTTATTGCGGTATATTATCCCTCTGGGTGTCTTTTACAGGTTAATTTTTATTTATTTTATTTTATTTCAATTCATTTCCCTATCTACATTTGTTTGCAGGGGATTTACCTACATTTTGCTGCCTTTTGCAGCCCTCTAGCCCTTTCCGGGAGTCTTTTACAGGCTTTTTAGTGCCCAAAAGTTCGGGTCCCCATTGACTTCTATGGGGTTAGGGATGAAGTTCGGGTTGAGTTCGGATCACGAACCCGGACATTTTCCGGACGTTCGGCCGAACCTCTCGAACCCGAACATCCAGGTGTTCGCTCATCTCTAGTGAAAATCAATTGCCAAAATAGCAATACCGTAAATCTGGCGTCCCAACAGTGTCTGGCCAAGTTTAATAGTGTCCGTCATAGGATACATTTTTTTCTGGCGTGAAATTCAATTGCCAAAATAGCAGTACCGTAAATCTGGTGTCCCAGTAGTGGCTGGCAAAGCTTAATAGTGTCCGGCAAAAAATATATATTTTGTTCTGTGGTGAAATTTAATTGCCAAAATAGCAATACCATAAATAAGTGGTTTCAGGTGTTGCTGGCCAAGTTTAATAGTGTACTGCAAAGGCTATATTTGTTCTGGGGTGAAATTCAATTGCCAAAATATCAATGCCATAAATCAGTGGTTTCTGCTGTGGGTGGCCAAGTTTAATAATGTCCTGCCAAGGATATATTTTTTTCTGGGGTGAAATTCAATTGCCAAAATAGCAATACCGTAAATCTGGTGTCCCAGCCGTGCCTGGCCAAATTTAATAGAGTCCGTCATAGGATACATTTTGTTCTGGGGTGAAATTCAATTGCCAAAATAGGAGTACCGTAAATCTGGTGTCCCAGCAGGGGCTGGCCAAGTTTAATAGTTTAATGCAAAGGATATATTTTGTTCTGGGGTGAAATTCAATTGCCAAAATAGCAATGCCATAAATCAGTGGTTTCAGCTGTGGGTGGCCAAGTTTAATAGTGTCCTGCAAAGGATTTATTTTTTTCTGGGGTGAAATTTAATTGCCAAAATAGCAATATCGTAAATCTGGTGTCCCAGCAGTGGCTGGCCAAGTTTACTAGTGTCCGTCATAGGATACATTTTGTTCTGGGGTGAAATTCAATTGACAAAATAGCAGTACCGTAAATCTGGTGTCTCAGCAGTGGCTGGCCAAGTTTAATAGTTTACTGCAAAGGATATATTTTGTTCTGGGGTGAAATTCAATTGCCAAAATAGCAATGCCATAAATCAGTGGTTTCAGCTGTGGGTGGCCAAGTTTAATAGTGTCCTGCAAAGGATTTATTTTTTTCTGGGGTGAAACTTAATTGCAAAAATAGCAATACCGTAAATCTGGTGTCCCAGCAATGGCTGGCCAAGTTTAATAGTGTCCGTCATAGGATATATTTTGTTCTGGGGTGAAATTCAATTGCCAAAATAGCAATACCGTAAATCTGGTGTACCAGCAATGGCTGGCCAAGTTTAATAGTGTCCGTCATAGGATATATTTTGTTCTGGCATGAAATTCAATTGCCAAAATAGCAGTACCGTAAATCTGGTGTCCCAGTAGTGGCTGGTCAAGCTTAATAGTTTCCGGCAAAGGATATATTTTGTTCTGGGGTGAAATTCAATTGCCAAAATAGCAATACCATAAATTAGTGGTTTCAGCTGTGGCTGGCCAAGTTTCATAGTGTACGGACAGGCTATATTTTTTTTTTCTGGGGTGAAATTCAATTGCCAAAATAGAAATACCATAAATCAGTGGTTTCAGCTGTTGCAGGACTAGTTTAAATCTGTCTGTAAAAGGGTATATTTTTTATGGGGTGAAATTTAATTGCCAAAATATCAATAACCTGAATCTTGTGTTCCAGCTGTGTGTGGACAATTTCCCTAGTGTCCGTCAAAGGATATATTATTATCTGGGGTGAACGTCAGTAGCAAAAATAGAAATACAGTAAATTTGGTGTCCCAGCACTGGCTGGCCAAGTTTAATAGTTTACTGCAAAGGATATATTTTGTTCTGGGGTGAAATTCAATTGCCAAAATTGCAATTCCATAAATCAGTGGTTTCAGCTGTGACTGGCCAAGTTTAATAGTGTACGGCAATGTATATATTATTTTCTGCAGTGAAATTCAGTATTAAAAATAGAAATACAGTAAAACTGGTGTACCAGCAGTGGCTGGCCAAGTTTAATAGTGTACAGCAAAGGATATATTATTTTCTGCCGTGAAATTCAGTTGCAAAAATAGAAATACAGTAAAACTGTTGTTCCAGCTGTTGCAGGCTTTGTTTAAATCTGTCCGTAAAAGGGTATATTATTTTCTGGGGTTAAAGTCAGTGGCAAAAAAAGAAATACAGTAAATCTGGTGTCCCAGCAGTGGCTGGCCACGTTTAATAGTGTACGGCAAAGGATATAGATTTTTTCTGGGGAGAAATTAATTGCCAAAATAGCAATACCATAAATCAGTGGTTTCAGCTGTGGCTGGCCAAGTTTCATAGTGTACGGAAAGGCTATATTTTTTTCTGGGTTGAAATTCAATTGCCAAAATAGAAATACCATAAATCAGTGGTTTCAGCTGTTGCAGGCCTAGTTTAAATCTGTCCGTAAAAGGGTACATTTTTTTATGGGGTGAAATTTAATTGCCAAAATATCAATAACCTGAATCTTGTGTTCCAGCTGTGTGTGGACAATTTCCCTAGTGTCCGTCAAAAGATATATTATTATCTGGGGTGAACGTCAGTAGCAAAAATAGAAATACAGTAAATTTGGTGTCCCATCAGTGGCTGGCCAAGTTTAATAGTGTACGGCAAAGGATATTTTTTTTTTCTGGGGTGAAATTCAATTGCCAAAATAGCAATACCATAAATCAGTGGTTTCAGCTGTGGCTGGCCAAGTTTAATAGTGTACGGCAAAGGACATATTTTGTTCTGGGGTGAAATTCAATTGCCAAAATAGAATTACCATAAATCAGTGGTTTCAGCTGTTGCAGGACTAGTTTAAATCTGTCCGTAAAAGGGTATATTTTTTTCTAGGGTGAAATTCTATTGACATAATTGCAATTCCCTAAATCAGTGGTTTCAGCTGTGACTGGCCAAGTTTCATAGTGTACGGAAAGGCTATATTTTTTTCTGGTTTGAAATTCAATTGCCAAAATAGAAATACCATAAATCAGTGGTTTCAGCTGTTGCAGGCCTAGTTTAAATCTGTCCGTAAAAGGGTACATTTTTTTATGGGGTGAAATTTAATTGCCAAAATATCAATAACCTGAATCTTGTGTTCCAGCTGTGTGTGGACAATTTCCCTAGTGTCCGTCAAAGGATATATTATTATCTGGGGTGAACGTCAGTAGCAAAAATAGAAATACAGTAAATTTGGTGTCCCAGCAGTGGCTGGCCAAGTTTAATAGTGTACGACAAAGGAAATTTTTTTTTTCTGGGGTGAAATTCAATTGCCAAAATAGCAATCCCATAAATCAGTGGTTTCAGCTGTGGCTGGCCAAGTTTAATAGTGTACGGCAAAGGATTTATTTTGTTCTGGGGGGAAATTCAATTGCCAATATAGAAATACCATAAATCAGTGGTTTCAGCTGTTGCAGGCCTAGTTTATATCTGTCCGTAAAAGGGTATATTTTGTTCTGGGGTGAAATTTAATTTACAAAATAGCAATACCCTGAATCTAGTGTTTCAGCTGTGACTGGACAATTTACCTAGTGTCCGTCAAAGGATATATTATTTTCTGGGGTGAAAGTCAATATCAAAAATAGAAATACAGTAAATCTGTTGTCCCAGCAGTGGCTGGCCAAGTTTATTAGTGTATGGGAAAGGATATTTTTTTTTTCTGGGGTGAAATTCAATTGCCAAAATAGAAATACCATAAATCAGTGGTTTCAGCTGTTGCAGGCCTAGTTTAAATCTGTCCGTAAAAGGGTATATTTGTTTATGGGGTGAAATTTAATTGCCGAAATATCAATAACCTGAATCTTGTGTTCCAGCTGTGTGTGGACAATTTCCCTAGTGTCCGTCAAAGGATATATTATTATCTGGGGTGAACGTCAGTAGCAAAAATAGAAATACAGTAAATTTGGTGTCCCAGCAGTGGCTGGCCAAGTTTAATGGTGTACGGCAAAGGATATTTTTTTTTTCTTGGGTGAAATTCAATTGCCAAAATAGCAATACCGTAAGTCTTTTGTCGCAGCATTGGATGATCAAGTTTAATAGTGTCCGTCATAGGATATTTTTTTTTCTGGGGTGAAATTCTATTGACAAAATAGCAATTCCCTAAATCAGTGGTTTCAGCTGTGGCTGGCCAAGTTTAATAGTGTACGGCAAAGGATATATTTTGTTCTGGGGTGAAATTCAATTGCCAAAATAGAAATACCATAAATCAGTGGTTTCAGTTGTTGCAGGCCTAGTTTAAATCTGTCCGTAAAAGGGTATATTTGTTTATGGGGTGAAATTTAATTGCCGAAATATCAATAACCTGAATCTTGTGTTCCAGCTGTGTGTGGACAATTTCCCTAGTGTCCGTCAAAGGATATATTATTATCTGGGGTGAACGTCAGTAGCAAAAATAGAAATACAGTAAATTTGGTGTCCCAGCAGTGGATGGCCAAGTTTAATAGTGTACGGCAAAGGATATTTTTTTTTTCTGGGGTAAAATTCAATTGCCAAAATAGCAATACCATAAATCAGTGGTTTCAGCTGTGGCTGGCCAAGTTTAATAGTGTACGGCAAAGGATATATTTTGTTCTGGGGTGAAATTCAATTGCCAAAATAGAAATACCATAAATCAGTGGTTTCAGCTGTTGCAGGCCTAGTTTAAATCTGTCCGTAAAAGGGTATATTTTTTTATGGGGTGAAATTTAATTGCCAAAATATCAATAACCTGAATCTTGTGTTCCAGCTGTGTGTGGACAATTTCCCTAGTGTATGTCAAAAGATATATTATTATCTGGGGTGAACATCAGTAGCAAAAATAGAAATACAGTAAATTTGGTGTCCCAGCACTGGCTGGCCAAGTTTAATAGTGTACGGCAAAGGATATTTTTTTTTTCTGGGGTGAAATTCAATTGCCAAAATAGCAGTACCGTAAATCTGTCGCCCCAGCAGTGGCTGGCCATGTTTAATAGTGTCCGGCAAAGGATATATTTTGTTCTGGGGTGAAATTCAATTGCCAAAATAGCAATACCGTAAGTCTTTTGTCGCAGCATTGGATGATCAAGTTTAATAGTGTCCGTCATAGGATATTTTTTTTTCTTGGGTGAAATTCTATTGACAAAATTTCAATTCCCTAAATCAGTGGTTTCAGCTGTGACTGGCCAAGTTTAATATTGTACGGCAATGTATATATTATTTTCTTCAGTGAAATTCAGTATTAAAAATAGAAATACAGTAAAACTGGTGTACCAGCAGTGGCTGGCCAAGCTTAATAGTGTACAGCAAAGGATATATTATTTTCTGCCGTGAAATTCAGTTGCAAAAATAGAAATACAGTAAAACTGTTGTTCCAGCTGTTGCAGGCTTTGTTTAAATCTGTCCGTAAAAGGGTATATTATTTTCTGGGGTTAAAGTCAGTGGCAAAAAAAGAAATACAGTAAATCTGGTGTCCCAGCAGTGGCTGGCCACGTTTAATAGTGTACGGCAAAGGATATAGATTTTTTTCTGGGGAGAAATTAATTGCCAAAATAGCAATACCATAAATCAGTGGTTTCAGCTGTGGCTGGCCAAGTTTCATAGTGTACGGAAAGGCTATATTTTTTCTGGGTTGAAATTCAATTGCCAAAATAGAAATACCATAAATCAGTGGTTTCAGCTGTTGCAGGCCTAGTTTAAATCTGTCCGTAAAGGGTACATTTTTTATGGGGTGAAATTTAATTGCCAAAATATCAATAACCTGAATCTTGTGTTCCAGCTGTGTGTGGACAATTTCCCTAGTGTCCGTCAAAAGATATATTATTATCTGGGGTGAACGTCAGTAGCAAAAATAGAAATACAGTAAATTTGGTGTCCCATCAGTGGCTGGCCAAGTTTAATAGTGTACGGCAAAGGATATTTTTTTTTCTGGGGTGAAATTCAATTGCCAAAATAGCAATACCATAAATCAGTGGTTTCAGCTGTGGCTGGCCAAGTTTAATAGTGTACGGCAAAGGATATATTTTGTTCTGGGGTGAAATTCAATTGCCAAAATAGAATTACCATAAATCAGTGGTTTCAGCTGTTGCAGGACTAGTTTAAATCTGTCCGTAAAGGGTATATTTTTTTCTGGGGTGAAATTCTAATTGACAAAATATGCAATTCCCTAAATCAGTGGTTTCAGCTGTGACTGGCCAAGTTTCATAGTGTACTGAAAGGCTATATTTTTATCTGGTGTGAAATTCAATTGCCAAAATAGAAATACCATAAATCAGTGGTTTCAGCTGTTGCAGGCCTAGTTTAATATCTGTCCGTAAAGGGTATATTTTTTTATGGGGTGAAATTTAATTGCCAAAATAGCAGTACCGAATCTGGTGTCCCAGCAGTGGTGGCCATTTTTAGTGTCCAAAGGATATATTTTTCTGGGTGAAATCATGCCAAAATAGCAATACCGTAATTTTGTCGCAGTGGTGATCAAGTTTAATAGTGTCGCATAGGATATTTTTTTCTGGGTGAAATTCATTGACAAAATGCAATCCATAAATCAGTGGTTTCAGCTGTGACTGGCCAAGTTTAATAGTGTACGGCAAAGGAATTTATTATGTTCTGGGGTGAAATTCAATTGCCAAGATATAGAAATATCATAAATCAGTTGTTTCCAGCTGTTGCAGGCTTTGTTTAAATCTGTCCGTAAAAGGGTATATTATTTTCTGGGGTTAAAGTCAGTGGCAAAATAGAAATACAGTAAATCTGGTGTCCCAGCAGTGGCTGGCCAAGTTTAATAGTGTGCGGCAAAGGATATAGATTTTTTTCTGGGGAGAAATTAATTGCCAAAATAGCAATACCATAAATCAGTGGTTTCAGCTGTGGCTGGCCAAGTTTCATAGTGTACGGAAAGGCTATATTTTTTTCTGGTTTGAAATTCAATTGCCAAAATAGAAATACCATAAATCAGTGGTTTCAGCTGTTGCAGGCCTAGTTTAAATCTGTCCGTAAAAGGGTACATTTTTTTATGGGGTGAAATTTAATTGCCGAAATATCAATAACCTGAATCTTGTGTTCCAGCTGTGTGTGGACAATTTCCCTAGTGTCCGTCAAAGGATATATTATTATCTGGGGTGAACGTCAGTAGCAAAAATAGAAATACAGTAAATTTGGTGTCCCAGCACTGGCTGGCCAAGTTTAATAGTGTACGGCAAAGGATATTTTTTTTTTCTGGGGTGAAATTTAATTGCCAAAATAGCAGTACCGTAAATCTGGCGTCCCAGCAGTGACTGGCCAAGTTTAATAGTTTACTGCAAAGGATATATTTTGTTCTGGGGTGAAATTCAATTGCCAAAATTGCAATTCCATAAATCAGTGGTTTCAGCTGTGACTGGCCAAGTTTAATAGTGTACGGCAATGTATATATTATTTTCTGCAGTGAAATTCAGTATTAAAAATAGAAATACAGTAAAACTGGTGTACCAGCAGTGGCTGGCCAAGTTTAATAGTGTACAGCAAACGATATATTATTTTCTGCCGTGAAATTCAGTTGCAAAAATAGAAATACAGTAAAACTGTTGTTCCAGCTGTTGCAGGCTTTGTTTAAATCTGTCCGTAAAAGGGTATATTATTTTCTGGGGTTAAAGTCAGTGGTAAAAAAAGAAATACAGTAAATCTGGTGTCCCAGCAGTGGCTGGCCACGTTTAATAGTGTACGGCAAAGGATATAGATTTTTTTCTGGGGAGAAATTAATTGCCAAAATAGCAATACCATAAATCAGTGGTTTCAGCTGTGGCTGGCCAAGTTTCATAGTGTACGGAAAGGCTATATTTTTTTCTGGGTTGAAATTCAATTGCCAAAATAGAAATACCATAAATCAGTGGTTTCAGCTGTTGCAGGCCTAGTTTAAATCTGTCCGTAAAAGGGTATATTTTTTTATGGGGTGAAATTTAATTGCCAAAATATCAATAACCTGAATCTTGTGTTCCAGCTGTGTGTGGACAATTTCCCTAGTGTCCGTCAAAGGATATATTATTATCTGGGGTGAACGTCAGTAGCAAAAATAGAAATACAGTAAATTTGGTGTCCCAGCAGTGGCTGGCCAAGTTTAATAGTGTACGGCAAAGGATATTTTTCTTTTCTGGGGTGAAATTCAATTGCCAAAATAGCAATACCATAAATCAGTGGTTTCAGCTGTGGCTGGCCAAGTTTAATAGTGTACGGCAAAGGATTTATTTTGTTCTGGGGTGAAATTCAATTGCCAAAATAGAAATACCATAAATCAGTGGTTTCAGCTTTTGCAGGCCTAGTTTATATCTGTCCGTAAAAGGGTATATTTTGTTCTGGGGTGAAATTTAATTTACAAAATAGCAATACCCTGAATCTAGTGTTTCAGCTGTGACTGGACAATTTACCTAGTGTCCGTCAAAGGATATATTATTTTCTGGGGTGAAAGTCAATATCAAAAATAGAAATACAGTAAATCTGTTGTCCCAGCAGTGGCTGGCCAATTTTATTAGTGTATAGGAAAGGATATTTTCTTTTTCTGGGGTGAAATTCAATTGCCAAAATAGAAATACCATAAATCAGTGGTTTCAGCTGTTGCAGGCCTAGTTTAAATCTGTCCGTAAAAGGGTATATTTGTTTATGGGGTGAAATTTAATTGCCGAAATATCAATAACCTGAATCTTGTGTTCCAGCTGTGTGTGGACAATTTCCCTAGTGTCCGTCAAAGGATATATTATTATCTGGGGTGAACGTCAGTAGCAAAAATAGAAATACAGTAAATTTGGTGTCCCAGCAGTGGCTGGCCAAGTTTAATAGTGTACGGCAAAGGATATATTTTTTTTTCTGGGGTGAAATTTAATTGCCAAAATAGCAGTACCGTAAATCTGTCGCCCCAGCAGTGGCTGGCCATGTTTAATAGTGTCCGGCAAAGGATATATTATTATCTGGGGTGAACATCAGTAGCAAAAATAGAAATACAGTAAATTTGGGGTCCCAGCAGTGGCTGGCCAAGTTTAATAGTGTACGGCAAAGGATATTTTTTTTTTCTGGGGTGAAATTCAATTGCCAAAATAGCAGTACCGTAAATCTGTCGCCCCAGCAGTGGCTGGCCTTGTTTAATAGTGTCCGGCAAAGGATATATTTTGTTCTGGGGTGAAATTCAATTGCCAAAATAGCAATACCGTAAGTCTTTTGTCGCAGCATTGGATGATCAAGTTTAATAGTGTCCGTCAAAGGATATTTTTTTTTCTGGGGTGAAATTCTATTGACAAAATTGCAATTCCCTAAATCAGTGGTTTCAGCTGTGACTGGCCAAGTTTAATAGTGTAAGGCAATGTATATATTATTTTCTGCAGTGAAATTCAGTATTAAAAATAGAAATACAGTAAAACTGGTGTACCAGCAGTGGCTGGCAAAGTTTAATAGTGTACAGCAAAGGATATATTATTTTCTGCCGTGAAATTCAGTTGCAAAAATAGAAATACAGTAAAACTGTTGTTCCAGCTGTTGCAGGCTTTGTTTAAATCTGTCCGTAAAAGGGTATATTATTTTCTGGGGTTAAAGTCAGTGGCAAAAAAAGAAATACAGTAAATCTGGTGTCCCAGCAGTGGCTGGCCACGTTTAATAGTGTACGGCAAAGGATATAGATTTTTTTCTGGGGAGAAATTAATTGCCAAAATAGCAATACCATAAATCAGTGGTTTCAGCTGTGGCTGGCCAAGTTTCATAGTGTACAGAAAGGCTATATTTTTTTCTGGGTTGAAAATCAATTGCCAAAATAGAAATACCATAAATCAGTGGTTTCAGCTGTTGCAGGCCTAGTTAATATCTGTCCGAAAAAGGGTATATTTTTTTCTGGGGTGAAATTTAATTTGCAAAATAGCAATACCCTGAACCTGGTGTTTCAGCTGTGACTGGACAATTTACCTAGTGTTCGTCAAAGGATATATTATTTTCTGGGGTGAAAGTCAATATCAAAACTAGAAATACAGTAAATCTGTTGTACCAGCAGTGGCAGGCCAAGTTTATTAGTGTACGGCAAAGGATATTTTTTTTTCTGGGGTGAAATTCAATTGCCAAAATAGCAATACCATAAATCAATGGTTTTAGCTGTGGCTGGCCAAGTTTAATAGTGTATAGGAGAGGATATATTATTTTCTGCGGTGAAATTAAGTTGCTAAAATAGAAATACAGTAAAACTGTTGTTCCAGCTGTTGCAGGCTTCATTTAAATCTATCTGTAAATGGGAATATTGTTTTCTAGGGTGAAATTCAATTGCCAAAATAGCAATACGATAAATCAGTGGTTTCAGCTGTGGCTGGCCAAGTATAATAGTTTTCTGCAAAAGATTTATTTTTTTCTGGGGTGAAATTCAATTGCCAAAATAGCAATACCGTAAATCTGGTGTCCCAGCAGTGGCTGGCCAAGTATAATAGTGTCCGTCATGGTATATCTTTTGTTGTGGGGTAAAATTCAATTGCCAAAATAGCAATACCGTAAATCTGGTGTCCCAACAGTGCCTGGCCAAGTTTAAGAGTGTCCGTCATAGGATACATTTTTTTCTGGCGTGAAATTCAATTGCCAAAATAGCAGTACCGTAAATCTGGTGTCCCAGTAGTGGCTGGCCAAGCTTAATAGTGTCCGACAAAGGATATATTTTTTTCTGTGGTGAAATTTAGTTGCCAAAATAGCAATACCATAAATCAGTAGTTTCAGCTGTTGCTGGCCAAGTTTAATAGTGTACTGCAAAGGCTATATTTGTTCTGAGGTGAAATTCAATTGCCAAAATAGCAATGCCATAAATCAGTTTAATAGTGTCCTGCAAAGGATATATTTTTATCTGGGGTGAAATTCAATTCCCAATATAGCAATACTGTAAATCTGGTGTCCCAGCAGTGGCTGGCCAAGTTTAATAGTGTCCGTCATAGGATATATTTTGTTCTGGGGTGAAATTTAATTGCCAAAATAGCAATACCGTAAATCTGGTGTCCCAGCAATGCCTGGCCAAGTTTAATAGAGTCCGTCATAGGATACATTTTGTTCTGGGGTGAAATTCAATTGACAAAATAGCAATACCCTAAATCTGGTGTCCTAGCAGTGGCTGGCTAACTTTAATAGTGTCAGGCAAAGGATATATTTTGTTATGGGGTGAAATTTAATTGCCAAAATAGCAATACTATAAATCAGTGGTTTCAGCCGTGGCTGGCCAAGTTTAATAGTTTACTGCAAAGGATATATTTTTATCTGGGGTGAAATTCAATTGCCAAAATAGCAATGCCATAAATCAGTGGTTTCAGCTGTGGGTGGCCAAGTTTAATAGTGTCCTGCCAAGGATATATTTTTTTCTGGGGTGAAATTCAATTGCCAAAATAGCAATACCGTAAATCTGGGGTTCCAGCAGTGCCTGGCCAAGTTTAATAGAGTCCGTCATAGGATACATTTTGTTCTGGGGTGAAATTCAAATGCCAAAATAGCAATGCCATAAATCAGTGGTTTCAGCTGTGGGTGGCCAAGTTTAATAGTGTCCTGCCAAGGATATATTTTGTTTCTGGGGTGAAATTCAATTGCCAAAATAGCAATACCGTAAATCTGGTGTCCCAGCAGTGGCTGGCCAAGTTTAATAGTGTCCGGCAAAGGATATCGTTTGTTCTGGGGTGAAATTCAATTGCCAAAATAGCAATGCCATAAATCAGTGGTTTCAGCTGTGGGTGGCCAAGTTTAATAGTGTCCTGCCAAGGATATATTTTTTTTCTGGGTTGAAATTCAATTGCCAAAATAGCAATACCGTAAATCTGGTGTCCCAGCAGTGGCTGGCCAAGTTTAATAGTGTACGGCAAAGGATATTTTTTTTTTTCTGGGGTAAAATTCAATTGGCAAAATAGCAATACCATAAATCAGTGGTTTCAGCTGTGGCTGGCAAAGTTTAATAGTGTACGGCAAAGGATATATTTTGTTTGGGGGTGAAATTCAATTGCCAAAATAGAAATACAATAAATCAGTGGTTTCAGCTGTTTCAGACCTAGTTTATATCTGTGCGTAAATGGGTATATTTTGTTCTGGGGTGAAATTTAATTTACAAAATAGCAATACCCTGAATCTAGTGTTTCAGCTGTGACTGGACAATTTACCTAGTGTCCGTCAAAGGATATATTATTTTCTGGGGTGAAAGTCAATTTAAAACATAGAAATACAGTAAATCTGTTGTCCCAGCAGTGGCTGGCCAAGTTTTCTAGGGTGAAATTCAATTGCCAAAATAGCAATACGATAAATCAGTGGTTTCAGCTGTGGCTGGCCAAGTATAATAGTGTTCTGCAAAAGATTTATTTTTTTCTGGGGTGAAATTCAATTGCCAAAATAACAATACCGTAAATCTGGTGTCCCAGCAGTGGCTGGCCAAGTATAATAGTGTCCGTCATAGTATATCTTTTGTTGTGGGGTAAAATTCAATTGCCAAAATAGCAATACAGTAAATCTGGTGTCCCAACAGTGCCTGGCCAAGTTTAATAGTGTCCGTCATAGGATACATTTTTTTCTGGCGTGAAATTCAATTGCCAAAATAGCAGTACCGTAAATCTGGTGTCCCAGTAGTGGCTGGCCAAGCTTAATAGTGTCCGGCAAAGGATATATTATTTTCTGTGGTGAAATTAAGTTGCAAAAATAGAAATACAGTAAAACTGTTGTTCCAGCTGTTGCAGGCTTCATTTAAATCTATATGTAAATGGGAATATTGTTTTCTAGGGTGAAATTCAATTGCCAAAATAGCAATACCATAAATCAGTGGTTTCAGCTGTGGCTGGCCAAGTATAATAGTGTCCTGCAAAGGATTTTTTTTTCTGGGGTGAAATTCAATTGCCAAAATAGCAATACCGTAAATCTGGTGTCCCAACAGTGCCTAGCCAAGTTTAATAGTGTCCGTCATAGGATACATTTTTTTATAGCGTGAAATAAAATTGCCAAAATAGCAGTACCGTAAATCTGGTGTCCCAGTAGTGGCTGGCCAAGCATAATAGTGTCCGGCAAAGGATATATTTTGTTCTGTGGTGAAATTTATTTGCCAAAATAGCAATACCATAAATCAGTGGTTTCAGCTGTTGCTGGCCAAGTTTAATAGTGTACTGCAAAGGCTATATTTGTTCTGGGGTGAAATTCCATTGCCAAAATAGCAATACTGTAAATCTGGTGTCCCAGCAGTAGCTGGCCAAGTTTAATCGTTTCCAGCAAAGGATCTATTTTGTTCTGGTGTGAAATTCAATTGTCAAAATAGCAATACCATAAATCAGCGGTTTCAGCAGTGGCTGACCAAGTTTTATAGTGTCCGTCATAGGATATATTTTGTTCTAGAGTGAAATTCAATTGCCAAAATAGCAATACCGTAAATCTGGTGTCCTAGCAATGCCTGGCAAAGTTTAATAGTGTCCGTCATAGGATACATTTTGTTCTGGGGTGAAATTCAATTGCAAAAATAGCAGTACCGTAAATCTGGCGTACCAGCAGTGGCTGGCCAAGTTTAATAGTGTCCGGCAAAGGATATATTTTGTTCTGGGGTGAAATTCAATTGCAAAAATAGCAATAGCGTAAGTATTTTGTCGCAGCAGTGGATGATCAAGTTTAATAGTGTCCGTCTTAGGATATTTTTTTTTCAGGGGTGAAATTCAATTGCAAAAATAGCAATACTGTAAATCTGGTGCCCCAGCAGTGGCTGGCCAAGTTTAATAGTTTCCGGCAAAGGATATATTTTGTTCTGGGGTGAAATTCAATTGCTAAAATAGCAATACTATAAATCAGTGGTTTCAGCAGTGGCTGGCCAAGTTTAATAGTGTACGGCAAAGGATATAATTTTTTTCTGGGGTGAAATTCAACTGCCAAAATAGCAATACCATAAATCAGTGGTTTCAGCTGTTGCAGGCCTAGTTTAAATCTGTCAGTAAAAGGGTATATTTTTTTCTGGGGTGAAATTTATTTGCCAAAATAGCAATAAACTGAATCTGGTGTTCCAGCTGTGTGTGGACAATTTCCCTAGTGTCCGTCAAAGGATATATTATTATCTGGGGTGAACCTCAGTAGCAAAAATAGAAATACAGTAAATTTGGTGTCCCAGCAGTGGCTGGCCAAGTTTAATAGTGTACGGCAAAGGATATTTTTTTTTCTGGGGTGAAATTCAATTGCCAAAATATCAATACCATAAATCAGTGGTTTCAGCTGTTACTGGCCAAGTTTAATAGTGTACGGCAATAGATATATTATTTTATGCAGTGAAATTCAGTATTAAAAATAGAAATACAGTAAAACTGGTGTACCAGCAGTGGCTGGCCAAGTTTAATAGTGTACGGCAAAGGATATATTATTTTCTGCCATGAAATTCAGTTGCAAAAATAGAAATACAATAAAACTGTTGTTCCAGCTGTTGCAGGCTTTGTTTAAATCTGTCCGTAAAAGGGTATATTATTTTCTGGGGTAAAAGTCAGTGGCAAAAAAAGAAATACAGTAAATCTGGTGTCCCAGCAGTGGCTGGCCACGTTTAATAGTGTACGGCAAAGGATATTTATTTTTTCTGTGGTGAAATTAATTGCCAAAATAGCAATACCATAAATCAGTGGTTTCAGCTGTGGTTGGCCAATTTTCATAGTGTACGGAAAGGCTATATTTTTTTCTGGGTTGAAATTCAATTGCCAAAATAGAAATACCATAAATCAGTGGTTTCAGCTGTTGCAGGCCTAGTTAATATCTGTCCGAAAAAGGGTATATTTTTTTCTGGGGTGAAATTTAATTTGCAAAATAGCAATACCCTGAACCTGGTGTTTCAGCTGTGACTGGACAATTTACCTAGTGTCCGTCAAAGGATATATTATTTTCTGGGGTGAAAGTCAATATCAAAACTAGAAATACAGTAAATCGGTTGTCACAGCAGTGGCTGGCCAAGTTTTTTAGTGTACGGCAAAGGATATTTTTTTTTTTCTGGGGTGGAATTCAATTGCCAAAATAGCAATACCATAAATCAATGGTTTCAGCTGTGGCTGGCCAAGTTTAATAGTGTATAGGAGAGGATATATTATTTTCTGCGGTGAAATTAAATTGCAAAAATAGATATACAGTAAAACTTTTGCTCCAGCTGTTGCAGGCTTCATTTAAATCTATCTGTAAATGGGTATATTGTTTTCTAGGGTGAAATTCAATTGCCAAAATAGCAATACCATAAATAAGTGGTTTCAGCTGTGGTTTGCCAAGTATAATAGTGTCGTGCAAAGGATATATTTTTTATGTGGTGAAATTCAATTGCCAAAATAACAATACCGTAAATCTGGTGTCCCAGCAGTGGCTGGCCAAGTTTATTAGTGTCCGTCATAGGATATCTTCTGTTCTGGGGTGAAATTCAATTGCCAAAATGGCAATACCGTAAATCTGGTGTCCCAGCAGTGCCTAGCCGCCAAGTTAAATAGAGTCCGTCATAGATTACATTTTGTTCTGGGGTTAAATTCAATTGCCAAAATAGCAGTACCGTAAATCTAGTATCCCAGCAGTGGCTGGCCAACTTTAATACTGTCCGGCAAAGGATATATTTTGTTCTGGGGTGAAATTTAATTGTCAAAATAGCAATATCATAAATCAGTAGTTTCAGCTGTGGCTGGCCAAGTTTAATAGTTTACTGCAAAGGATATATTTTGCTCTGGGGTGAAATTCAATTGCAAAAATAGCAATGCCATAAATCAGTGGTTTCAGCTGTGGGTGGCCAAGTTTAATAGTGTCCTGCCAAGGATATATTTTTTTCTGGGGTGAAATTTAATTGCCAAAATAGCAATATTGTAAATCTGGTGTCCCAGCAGTGGCTGGCCAAGTTTAATAGTGTCCGTCAAAGGACATATTTTGTTCTGGGGTGAAATTCAATTGCCAAAATAGCAATACCGTAAATCTGGTGTCCCAGCAGTGCCTGGCCAAGTTTAATAGAGTCCGTCATAGGATACATTTTGTTCTGGGGTAAAATTCAATTGACAAAATAGCAGGACCCTAAATCTGGTGTCCCAGCAGTGGCTGGCCAAGTTTAATAGTTTCAGGCAAAGGATATATTTTGTTTTGGGGTGAAATTTAATTGCCAAAATAGCAATACTATAAATCAGTGGTTTCAGCTGTGGCTGGCCAAGTTTAATCATTTACTGCAAAGGATATATTTTGTTCTGGGGTGAAATTCAATTGCCAAAATAGCAATGCCATAAATCAGTGGTTTCAGCTGTGGGTGGCCAAGTTTAATAGTGTCCTGCCAAGGATATATTTTTTTCTGGGGTGAAATTCAATTGCCAAAATAGCAATACCGTAAATCTGGTGTCCCGGCAGTGCCTGGCCAAGTTTAATAGAGTCCTTCATAGGATACATTGTGTTCTGGGGTGAAATTCAATTGCCAAAATAGCATTACTGTAAATCTGGCATCCCAGCAGTGGCTGGCCAAGTTTAATAGTGTCCGGCAAAGGATATATTTTGTTCTGGGGTGAAATTTAATTGCCAAAATAGCAATACCGTAAGTCTTTTGTCGCAGCAGTGGATGATCAAGTTTATTAGTGTCCGTCATAGGATATGTTTTTTTTCAGGGGTGAAATTCAATTGCCAAAATTGCAATTCCATAAATCAGTGGTTTCAGCTGTGACTGTCCAAGTTTAATAGTGTACGGCAATGGATATATTATTTTCTGCAGTGAAATTCAGTATTAAAAATAGAAATACAGTAAAACTGGTGTACCAGCAGTGGCTGGCCAAGTTTAATAGTGTACGGCAAAGGATATATTATTTTCTGCCGTGAAATTCAGTTGCAAAAATAGAAATACAGTAAAACTGTTGTTGCAGCTGTTTCAGACTTTGTTTAAATCTGTCCGTAAAAGGGTATATTATTTTCTGGGGTGAAGGTCAGTGGCAAAAAAGAAATACAGTAAATTTAGTGTCCCAGCAGTGGCTGGCCACGTTTAGTAGTGTACGGCAAAGGATATAGATTTTTTTCTGGGGTGAAATTAATTGCCAAAATAGCAATACCATAAATCAGTGGTTTCAGCTGTTGCAGGCCTAGTTTAAATCTGTCCGTAAAAGGGTATAATTTTTTTATGGGGTGAAATTTAATTGCCAAAATATCAATAACCTGAATCTTGTGTTCCAGCTGTGTGTGGACAATTTCCCTAGTGTCCGTCAAAGGATATATTATTATCTGGGCTTAAAGTCAGTAGCAAAAATAGAAATACAGTAAATTTGGTGTCCCAGCAGTGGCTGGCCAAGTTTAATAGTGTACTGCAAAGGATTTTTTTTTTTTCTGGGGTGAAATTCAATTGCCAAAATAGCAATACCATAAATCAGTGGTTTCAGCTGTGGCTGGCCAAGTTTAATAGTGTATGGCAAAGGATATATTTTGTTCTGGGGTGAAATTCAATTGCCAAAATAGGAATACAATAAATCAGTGGTTTTAGCTGTTGCAGGCCTAGTTTATATCTGTCCGTAAAAGGGTATATTTTGTTCTGGGGTGAAATTTAATTTACAAAATAGCAATACCCTGAATCTAGTGTTTCAGCTTTGACTGGACAATTTACCTAGTGTCCGTCAAAGGATATATTATTTTCTGGGGTGAAAGTCAATATCAAAAATAGAAATACAGTAAATCTGTTGTCCCAGCAGTGGCTGGCCAAGTTTATTAGTGTACGGCAAAGGATATTTTTTTTTGTTATAGGGTGAAATCCAATTGCCAAAATAGCAATACCATAAATCAATGGTTTCTGCGGTGAAATTAAGTTGCAAGAATAGAAATATAGTAAAACTGTTGTTCCAGCTGTTGCAGGCTTCAATTAAATCTATCTGTAAATGGGAATATTGTTTTCTAGGGTGAAATTCAAATGCCAAAATAGCAATACCATAAATCAGTGGTTTCAGCTGTGGCTGACCAAGTATAATAGTGTCCTGCAAAGGATTTATTTTTTTCTGGGGTGAAATTCAATTGCCAAAATAGCAATACCGTATATCTGGTGTCCCAACAGTGCCTGGCCAAGTTTAATAGTGTCCGTCATAGGATACATTTTTTTTCTGGCGTGAAATTAAATTGCCAAAATAGCAGTACCGTAAATCTGGTGTCCCAGTAGTGGCTGGCCAAGCATAATAGTGTCCGGCAAAGGATATATTTTGTTCTGTGGTGAAATTTATTAGCCAAAATATCAATACCATAAATCAGTGGTTTAAGCTGTTGCTGGCCAAGTTTAATAGTGTACTGCAAAGGTTATATTTGTTCTGGGGTGAAATTCAATTGCCAAAATAGCAATGCCATAAATTAGTGGTTTCAGCTGTGGGTGGCCAAGTTTAATAGTGTCCTGCCAAGGATATATTTTTTTCTGGGGTGAAATTCAATTGCCAAAATAGCAATACTGTAAATCTGGTGTCCCAGCAGTGGCTGGCCAAGTTTAATCGTTTCCAGCAAAGGATGTATTATGTTCTGGGGTGAAATTCAATTTTCAAAATAGCAATACCATAAATCAGAGGTTTCAGCAGTGGCTGGTCAAGTTTTATAGTGTCCGTCATAGGATATATTTTGTTCTGGAGTGAAATTCAATTGCCAAAATAACAATACCGTAAATCTGGTGTCCCAGCAATGCCTGGCCAAGTTTAATAGTGTCCGTCATAGGATACATTTTGTTCTGGGGTGAAATTCAATTGCTAAAATAGCAGTACCGTAAATCTGGCGTCCCAGCAGTGGCTGGCCAAGTTTAATAGTGTCCGGCAAAGGATATATATTGTTCTGGGGTGAAATTCAATTGCCAAAATAGCAATAGCGTAAGTATTTTGTCGCAGCAGTGGATGATCAAATTTAATAGTGTTTGTCATAGGATATTTTTTTTCAGGGTGGAATTCAATTGCCAAAATAGCAATACCGTAAATTTGGTGTCCCAGCAGTGGCTGGCCAAGTTTAATAGTGTCCATGAAAGGATATGTTTTGTTCTGGGGTTAAATTCAATTGCCAAAATAGCAATACCATAAATCAGTGGTTTCAGCTGTGGCTGGCCAAGTTTAATAGTGTATGGAAAGGATATATTTTTTTCTGGGGTGAAATTCAATTGCCAACATAGCAATACCATAAATCAGTGGTTTCAGCTATTGCAGGCCTAGTTTAAATTTGTCCGTAAAAGGGTATATATTTTTTTCTGGGGTGAAAATTAATTGCCAAAATAGCAATAAACTGAATCTGGTGTTCCAGCTGTGTGTGGACAATTTCCCTAGTGTCCGTCAAATGATATATTATTATCTGGGGTGAAAGTCAGTAGCAAAAATAGAAATACAGTAAATTTGGTGTCCCAGCAGTGGCTGGCCAAGTTTAATAGTGTACGGCAAAGGATATTTTTTTTTCTGGGGTGAAATTCAATTGCCAAAATAGCAATACCATAAATCAGTGGTTTTAGCTGTTGCAGGCCTAGTTTATATCTGTCCGTAAAAGGGTATATTTTGTTCTGGGGTGAAATTTAATTTACAAAATAGCAATACCCTGAATCTAGTGTTTCAGCTTTGACTGGACAATTTACCTAGTGTCCGTCAAAGGATATATTATTTTCTGGGGTGAAAGTCAATATCAAAAATAGAAATACAGTAAATCTGTTGTCCCAGCAGTGGCTGGCCAAGTTTATTAGTGTACGGCAAAGGATATTTTTTTTTGTTATAGGGTGAAATCCAATTGCCAAAATAGCAATACCATAAATCAATGGTTTCTGCGGTGAAATTAAGTTGCAAAAATAGAAATATAGTAAAACTGTTGTTCCAGCTGTTGCAGGCTTCAATTAAATCTATCTGTAAATGGGAATATTGTTTTCTAGGGTGAAATTCAAATGCCAAAATAGCAATACCATAAATCAGTGGTTTCAGCTGTGGCTGACCAAGTATAATAGTGTCCTGCAAAGGATTTATTTTTTTCTGGGGTGAAATTCAATTGCCAAAATAGCAATACCGTATATCTGGTGTCCCAACAGTGCCTGGCCAAGTTTAATAGTGTCCGTCATAGGATACATTTTTTTTCTGGCGTGAAATTAAATTGCCAAAATAGCAGTACCGTAAATCTGGTGTCCCAGTAGTGGCTGGCCAAGCATAATAGTGTCCGGCAAAGGATATATTTTGTTCTGTGGTGAAATTTATTAGCCAAAATATCAATACCATAAATCAGTGGTTTAAGCTGTTGCTGGCCAAGTTTAATAGTGTACTGCAAAGGTTATATTTGTTCTGGGGTGAAATTCAATTGCCAAAATAGCAATGCCATAAATTAGTGGTTTCAGCTGTGGGTGGCTAAGTTTAATAGTGTCCTGCCAAGGATATATTTTTTTCTGGGGTGAAATTCAATTGCCAAAATAGCAATACTGTAAATCTGGTGTCCCAGCAGTGGCTGGCCAAGTTTAATCGTTTCCAGCAAAGGATGTATTTTGTTCTGGGGTGAAATTCAATTGTCAAAATAGCAATACCATAAATCAGAGGTTTCAGCAGTGGCTGGTCAAGTTTTATAGTGTCCGTCATAGGATATATTTTGTTCTGGAGTGAAATTCAATTGCCAAAATAACAATACCGTAAATCTGGTGTCCCAGCAATGCCTGGCCAAGTTTAATAGTGTCCGTCATAGGATACATTTTGTTCTGGGGTGAAATTCAATTGCTAAAATAGCAGTACCGTAAATCTGGCGTCCCAGCAGTGGCTGGCCAAGTTTAATAGTGTCCGGCAAAGGATATATATTGTTCTGGGGTGAAATTCAATTGCCAAAATAGCAATAGCGTAAGTATTTTGTCGCAGCAGTGGATGATCAAATTTAATAGTGTTTGTCATAGGATATTTTTTTTTCAGGGGTGGAATTCAATTGCCAAAATAGCAATACCGTAAATTTGGTGTCCCAGCAGTGGCTGGCCAAGTTTAATAGTGTCCATGAAAGGATATGTTTTGTTCTGGGGTTAAATTCAATTGCCAAAATAGCAATACCATAAATCAGTGGTTTCAGCTGTGGCTGGCCAAGTTTAATAGTGTATGGAAAGGATATATTTTTTTCTGGGGTGAAATTCAATTGCCAACATAGCAATACCATAAATCAGTGGTTTCAGCTATTGCAGGCCTAGTTTAAATTTGTCCGTAAAAGGGTATATATTTTTTTCTGGGGTGAAAATTAATTGCCAAAATAGCAATAAACTGAATCTGGTGTTCCAGCTGTGTGTGGACAATTTCCCTAGTGTCCGTCAAATGATATATTATTATCTGGGGTGAAAGTCAGTAGCAAAAATAGAAATACAGTAAATTTGGTGTCCCAGCAGTGGCTGGCCAAGTTTAATAGTGTACGGCAAAGGATATTTTTTTTTCTGGGGTGAAATTCAATTGCCAAAATAGCAATACCATAAATCAGTGGTTTCAGCTGTGGCTGGCCAAGTTTAATAGTGTACTGCAAAGGATATATTTTGTTCTGGGGTGAAATTCAATTGCCAAAATAGGAATACAATAAATCAGTGGTTTCAGCTGTTGCAGGCCTAGTTTATATCTGTCTGTAAAAGGGTATATTTTTTTCTGGGGTGAAATTTAATTTACAAAATAGCAATACCCTGAATCTAGTGTTTCAGCTGTGACTGGACAATTTACCTAGTGTCCGTCAAAGGATATATTATTTTCTGGGGTGAAAGTCAATATCAAAAATAGAAATACAGTAAATCTGTTGTCCCAGCAGTGGCTGGCCAAGTTTATTAGTGTACGGCAAAGGATATTTTTTTTTTGTTATAGGGTGAAATCCAATTGCCAAAATAGCAATACCATAAATCAATGGTTTCAGCTGTGGTTGGCCAAGTTTAATAGTGTATAGGAGAGGATATATTATTTTCTGCGGTGAAATTAAGTTGCAAAAATAGATATACAGTAAAACTGTTGTTCAAACTGTTGCAGGCTTCATTTAAATCTATCTGTAAATGGGAATATTGTTTTCTAGGTTGAAATTCAATTGCCAAAATAGCATTACCATAAATCAGTGGTTTCGGCTGTGGCTGGCCAAGTATAATAGTGTCCTGCAAAGGATTTCTTTTTTTCTGGGGTGAAATTCAATTGCCAAAATAGCAATACCGTAAATCTGGTGTCCCAGCAGTGCCTGGCCAAGTTCAATAGTGTTCGTTATAGGATACATTTTGTTCTGGCGTGAAATTCAATTGCCAAAATAGCAGTACCGTAAATCTGGTGTCCCAGCAGTGGCTGGCCAAGTTTAATAGTGTCCTGCAAAGGATATAAATTGTTTTCTGGGGTGAAGTTCAATTGCTAAAATAGCAATACCATAAATCAGTGGTTTAAGATGTTGCTGGCCAAGTTTAATAGTGTACTGCAAAAGATATATTTTGTTCTGGGGTTAAATTCAATTGCCAAAATAGCAAAGCCATAAATCAGTGGTTTCAGCTGTGGGTGGCCAAGTTTAATAGTGTCCTGCAAAGGATATATTTTTTTCTGGGGTGAAATTCAATTGCCAAAATAGCAATACCGTAAATCTGGTTTCCCAGCAGTGGCTGGCCAAGTTTAATAGTTTCCGGCAAAGGATGTATTTTGTTCTGAATTTAGTGTCCCAGCAGTGGCTGCCCAAGTTTAATATTGTCCAACAAAGGATATATTTTGTTCTGGGGTGAAGTTAAATTGCCAAAATAGCAATACCATAAATCAGTGGTTTCAGCTGTGGCTGGCCAAGTTTAATAGTGTACGGCAAAGGATATATTTTTTCTGTGGTGAAATTCATTTTCCAAAATGGCAATACCATAAATCAGTGGTTTCAACTGTTGCTGGCCAAGTTTAATAGTGTACGGCAAAGGATATATTTTGTTCTGGGGTGAAATTTAATTGCCAAAATCGAAATATCATAAATCAGTGGTTTCTGCTGTTGCAGGCCTAGTTTATATCTGTCCGTAAAAAGGGTATATTTTTTTCTGGGGTGAAATATAATTTACAAAATAGCAATACTCTGAATCTGGTGTTCCAGCTGTGACTGGACAATCTAGTGTCCGTCAAAGGATATATTATTTTCTGGGGTGAAAGTCAAAAGCAAAAATAGAAATACAGTAAATCTGGTGTTCCAGCAGTGGCTGGCCAAGTTTAATAGTGTACGGCAAAGGATATATTTATTTTCTGGTGTGAAATTCAATTGCCAAAATACCAATACCATAAATCAGTGGTTTCAGCTGTGGGTTGCCAAGTTTAATAGTGTCCTGCAAAGGATAAATTTTTGTCTGGGGTGAAATTCAATAGCCAAAATAGCAATACCGTAAATCTGGTGTCCCAGCAGTGTCTGGCCAAGTTTAATAGTTTCTGGCAAAGGATGTATTTTGTTCTAGGGTGAAATTCAATTGCCAAAATAGCTATACCGTGAATTTAGTGTCCCAGCAGTGGCTGCCCAAGTTTAATTGTGTCCGACAAAGGATATATTTTGTTCTGGGGTGAAGTTAAATTGCCAAAATAGCAATACCATAAATCAGTGGTTTCAGCTGTGGCTGGCCAAGTTTAATAGTGTACGGCAAAGGATATTTTTTTTTCTGGGGTGAAATTCAATTGCCAAAATAGCAATACCATAAATCAGTGGTTTCAGCTGTGGCTGGCCAAGTTTAATAGTGTACGGCAAAGGATATATTTTGTTCTGGGGTGAAATTTAATTGCCAAAATCGAAATATCATAAATCAGTGTTTTCTGCTGTTGCAGGCCTAGTTTATATCTGTCCGTAAAAGGGTATATTTTTTTCTGGGGTGAAATATAATTTACAAAATAGCAATACCCTAAATCTGGTGTTCCAGCTGTGAATGGACAATTTACCTAGTGTCCGTCAAAGGATATATTATTTTCTGGGGTGAAAGTCAAAAGCAAAAATAGAAATACAGTAAATCTGGTGTTCCAGCAGTGGCTGGCCAAGTTTAATAGTGTACGGCAAAGGATATATTTATTTTCTGGTGTGAAATTCAATTGCCAAAATAGCAATACCATAAATCAGTGGTTTCAACTGTGGCTGGCCAAGTTTAATAGTGTACGGCAAAGGATATATTATTTTCTGCGTTTAAATTCAGTTGCAAAAATAGAAATACAGTAAAACTGTTGTTCCAGCTGTTGCAGGCTTCGTTTAAATCAGTCCATAAAAGGATATATGTTTTTTCTGGGGTGAAACTTAATTTCCAAAATAGCAATAACTTGAATCTGGTGTTTCAGCTGTTGCAGGCCTAGTTTAAATCTGTCCGTAAAAGTATATATTGTTTTTCTGGGGTAAATTCAATTGCCAAATTAGCAAAACCATAAAACAGTGGTTTCAGTAGTATCTGGCCAAGTTTAATAGTGTACGGCAAAGGATATATTTTTTTTCTGGGGTGAAATTCAATTGCAAAAATAGCAATACCATAAATCAGTGGTTTCAGCTGTTGCAGGCCTAGTTTAAATCTGTCTGTTAAACGTATACTTTTTTCTGGGGTGATATTTAATTGCCAAAATGGCAATACCCTGAATCTGATGTTCCAGCTTTGACTGGACAATTTACCTAGTGTCCTTCAAAGGATATTTTATTTTCTGGGGTGAAAGTCAGTAGCAAAAGTAGAAATACAGTAAATCTGGTGTCCCAGCAGTGGCTGGCCAAGTTTAATAGTGTACAGCAAAGGTTATATTTTTTTTCTGGAGTGAAATTCAATTGCCAAAATAGCAATACTATAAATCAGTGGTTTCCGTTGTGGCTGGCCATGTTTAATAGTGTATGGCAAAGAATATATTATTTTCTGTGGTGAAATTCAGTTGCAAAAATAGAAATACAGTAAAACTGTTGTTCCAGCTGTTGCAGGCTTCGTTTAAATCTGTCCGTAAAAGGGTATATGTTTTCTGGGGTTAGATATAATTGCCAAAATAGCTATACCCTGAATCTGGTGTTCCAGCTTTTGCAGGCCTAGTTTAAATCTGCCCGAAAAAGGGTATATTTTTTTTCTGGGGTGAAATTCAGTTGCCAAAATATAAGTACAGTAAATCTGGTGTTCCAGCTGTGACTGGACAAGTTTAATAGTATCCGTCAAAGGATAGATTTTATTCTGGGGTGAAATTCACTTGCCAATACAGCAATACCCTGAATCTGGTGTTCCAGCTGTTGCAGGTCAAGTGTTAATCTGTCCGTAAAAGTGCATAATACACTCAAGGTGTATATATAAGTGCTGAGAGGGTCATTCTCAACAACTTCACACCCTACCGTGCATCTCCCATTGTATTTCTGTCCGTTAAAGGGTATATTACACAAAGTGTTAAAATACAATTCCTGAAGGCATAATCCTACATATTTTTTCATACGCAACTGTGCATCTCCAAGTGTAAATCTGTCCATAAAAGGATACCTTTCATCTAGGGCCTAAATATTAGGCCTACAATTGATATTCCCCTAAATCAGTGGTTACTGCTGTGTCTGGATTAGTGTAATACGCTACATAAATAAATAGGCAGATAGTGTTAGGTGCCTGTAAAAAAAAGGCCTTAATTTGAAATCAATACATTGGGCCAAATGTTTTTTTTCTTATTGTGCTGCTTGGTGAACAGTAACAATGAGGAAAACACCTAGTAAGGGACGCGGGCGCGGTCGTGGTGGTGTTAGTGGACCCGCTGGTGCTGGGAGAGAACGTGGCCATTCTGCCACAGCCACACGTCCTAGTGAACCAACTACCTCAGGTTCCAGTACCCGCCAGAATTTACAGCGATATTTGGTGGGGCCCAATGCCGTTCTAAGGATGGTAGGGCCTAAGCAGGCGCTAGTCAATTGGGTGGCCGACAGTGGATCCACCACGTTCACAACATTATCTCCCACCCAGTCTTCTGCAGAAAGCGTACAGGTGACACCTGAAAACCAAGCCCATCAGTCTGTCACATCACCCCCATGCATATTAGGGAAACTGTTATGCAGCAGTCTCTTATGCTGTTTAAAGACTCTGCTGGCAGGGTTTCCCAAGGGAATCCACCTAGCCCTTCCCCAGTGATGAAAGACATAGAATGCACTGATGCACAGCCACTGATGTTTCCTGATGATGAGGACATGGGAATACCACCTCATCAGAGTCCGCACATCTCTGATGATGACGAAACACAGGTGCCAACTGCTGCGTCTTTCGGCAGACCAAACAGGAGGTCAGGGAGGAAGACTGTGTGGAAGACGATGCAGGGGACGATGAGGTCCTAGACCCCACATAGAATGAAGGTCATGCCACTGACTTTCATAGTTCAGAGGAAGAGGCAGTGGTGAGACCGAGCCAACAGCGTAGCAAAAGAGGGAGCAGGGGGCAAAAGCAGAACAGCCGCCGCCAAGAGAGTTCACCTGCTACTGGCCTCCGCCACCAGGGACCCAGCACCCCAAAGGCAACTTCAAGGAGTTCCCTGGCATGGCACTTCTTTAAATAATGTGCTGATGACAAGACCCGAGTGGTTTGCACGTTGTGCCATCAGAGCCTGAAGTGAGGCATTAACTTTCTGAACCTTAGCACAACCTGCATGACCAGGCATCTACATGCAAAGCATGAACTGCAGTGGAGTAAACACCTTAAAAGTAAGGAACTCACTCAGGCTCCCCCTGCTCCATCTTCTGCTCCTGCCTCGGTCTCTTCCTCCGCCTCGGGAGGAATGTTGGCCCCTGCCGCCCACCAAACAGAGGATGTGCCACCGACACCACCACCTGTGTCACCAAGCATCTCCAACATGTCACACGCCAGCGTTCAGCTCTCCATCTCACAAACCTTGGAGAGAAAGCGTAAATTCCCACCTAGCCACCCTCGAGCCCTGGGCCTGAATGCCAGCATTTCTAAACTACTGGCCTTTGTAATGCTGTCATTCAGGCTGGTGGACACAGACAGCTTCAAACAGCTGATGTCCATGGCTGTCCCACAGTATGTTGTTCCCAGCCGCCACTACTTATCCAAGAGAGCCGTGCCTTCCCTGCACAACCAAATATCCGATAAAATCAAGTGTGCACTGCGCAACGCAATCTGTGGCAAGGTCCACCTAACCACAGATACGTGGACCAGTAAGCACGGCCAGGGACTCTATATCTCCCTAACTGTACACTGGATAAATGTAGTGGCAGCTGGGCCCCAGGCGGAGAGTTCCTTGGCGCACGCCCTTCCGCCGCCAAGGATCGAAGGGAATCATTCTTTGCCTCCTGTAGCCTCCTCCTCCTACTCGGCTTCCTCCTCCTCGGCTTCCACCGGCTCATCCAGTCAGTCACACACCTTCACCACCAACTTCAGCACAGCCCGGGGTAAGCGTCAGTGGGCCATTCTGAAACTCTTATGTTTGGGGGACAGGCCCCAAACCGCGCAGGAGTTATGGCGGTGTATTGAACAACAGACCGACCAGTGGTTTCTGCCGGTGGGCCTCAAGCTCGACATGGTGGTGTGCAATAATGGGCGAAATCTCGTCGCAGTTCTAGCACTAGCCGGTTTGACTCACATCCCTTGCCTGGCGCATGTGCTGAATTTGGTGGTGCAGAAGTTCATTCACAACTACCCCGACATGTCAGAGCTGCTGCATAAAGTGCGGGCCGTCTGTGCGCGCTTCCGACTTTCACATCCTGCCGCTGCTCGCCTGTCTGCGCTACAGCGTAACTTCGGCCTTCCCGCTCACCGCCTCATATGCGATGTGCCCACCAGGTGGAACTCCACCTTGCACATGCTGGCCAGACTGAGCGAGCAACAGCAGGCGATAGTGGAGTTTCAGCAGCAGCACGCATGGGTAAGTCGCTCAGCGGAACAGCACCACTTCACCACCAATGACTGGGCCTCCAAAAGAGACCTGTGTGCCCTGTTGCGCTGTTTCGAGTACTCCACCAACATGACAACTTCTATGTCTCCTTGAGTAAACACTCAGGGCGATGATGGAAGAGGAGGTGGCCCAGGAGGAGGAGGAGGTGAGGGGTCATTTTTAGCACTTTCAGGCCAGTCTGTTAGAAGTGACTCAGAGGGAGGTTTTTTGCAACAGCAGAGGCCAGGTACAAATGTGGCCAGCCAGGGCCCACTACTGGAGGACGAGGAGGATGAGGAGGAGGTGGAGGAGGATGAGGATGAAGCAGGTTCACAGGGTGGTGGCACCCAACACAGCTCAGGACCATCACTGGTGCGTGGCTGGGGGGATAAGGAGGATGATGACGATACGCCTCCCACAGAGGACAGCTCTGGGCAGCCCGACACACATGAGCGACTACATGCTGCAGTGCCTGCGCAACGACAGCAGAGTTGCCCACATTTTAAAGTGTGCGGACAACTGGGTTGCCACCCTGCTGGATCCCCGGTACAAAGACAATGTGCCCACCTTACTTCCTGCACTGGAGCGTGATAGGAAGATTTGCGAGTACAAGCGCACGCTGGTAGACGCGCTCCTGAGATCATTCCCAAATGTCACAGGGGAACAGGTGGAAGCCCAAGTCGAAGGCAGAGGAGGAGCAAGAGGTCGCCAACGGAGCTGTGTGAAGGCCAGCTACTCTGAGGGCAAGGTTAGCATGGCAGAAATGTGGCCAGAGTTAGCATTTTATGCCCTGGAGGTGCTGGCCTGCCCGGCGGCCAGCGTTTTGTCTGAACGTGTATTCAGCACGGCAGGGGGCGTCATTACTGACAAACGCAGCCGCTTGTCCACAGCCAACGTGGACAAGCTGACGTTCATAAAAATGAACCAGGCATAGATCCCACAGGACCTGTTCCTCCCTTGTGCAGAATAGACATTTATAACTGCCTCCCTCTCAACCATGTATTCTTGTTCTCCGAGGCACTTCTTTATTGATTCCTCATTTTTTTAACTTTACCATTATCTTGCGGTGCAACCCAAAGTTGAATGAACCTCTCCTTAATCTGTGAGCCGGGGCCTAAATAACTGAAAGTGGCCTGTTACAATGGTGGGTGACATGAAGCCTGAACCTCTGAAATGCGACCTCTCTCCTCTGTCTGGGTGTTGTGGGCCTAAATATCTGGAAGTTGCCTTCTCCAGTGGTGGGTGATATGAAGCTTGATTCTGTGCTATGAGACCTCTATCCTTTGTCTGGGTGCTGGGGCCTAAATAACTGAAAGTGGCCTTCTCCAGTGGTGGGTGATATGACGCATGATTCTCTGCTGTGGGACCTCTCTCCTCTGTCTGGGTGCTGGGGCCTAAATAACTGAAAGTGGCCTTATCCAGTGGTGGGTAATATGACGCATTATTCTCTGCTGTTGGACCTCTCTCCTCTGTCTGGGTGCTGGGGCCTAAATAACTGAAAGTGGCCTTCTCCAGTGGTGGGTGATATGACACATGATTCTCTGCTGTTGGACCTCTCTCCTCTGTCTGAGTGCTGGGGCCTAAATAAAAAAGTGGCCTTCTCCAGTGGTGGGTGATGTGACGCATGATACTCTGCTGTGGGACCTCTCTCCTCTGTCTGGGTGCTGGAGCCTAAATAACTGAAAGTGGCCTTCTACAGTGGTGGGTGATATGACGCATGTATCTCTGCTGTTGGACCTCTCTACTCTGTCTTGGTGCTGGGGCCTAAATAAATGAAAGTGGCCTTCTCCAGTGGTGGGTGATATGACGCATGATTCTCTGCAGTGGGACCTCTCTCCTTTGTCTGGGTGCTGGGGTCTAAATAACTGAAAGTGGCCGTCTCCAGTGGTGGGTGATATGACGCATGATTTTCTGCTGTGGGAACTCTCTATTCTGTCTGGGTGCCGTAGGCTAAATATCTGGAACTGGCCTTCTCCAGTGGTGGGTGATTTGACGCATTATTCTCTGCTTTTGGACCTCTCTCCTCTGTCTGGGTGCCGTGGGCTAAATATCTGGAAGTGGCCTTCTCCAGTGGTGGGTGATATAACGCATGATTCTCTGCTGTTGGACCTCTCTCCGCTGTCTGGGTGCTGGGGCCTAAATAACTGAAAGTGGCCTCCTCCAGTGGTGGGTGAAATGTCGCATGATTCTCTGCTGTTGGACTTCTCTCATCTGTCTGGGTGCTGGGGCATAAATAACTGAAAGTGGCCTTCTCCAGTGGTGGGTGATATGACGCATGATTCTCTGCTGTTGGACCTCTCTCCTCTGTCTGGGTGCTGGGGCCTAAATAACTGAAAGTGGACTTCTCCAGTGGTTTGTGATATGACGCATGATTCTCTGCTGTTGGACCTCTCTCCTCTGTCTGGTTGCCGTGGGCTAAATATCTGGAAGTGGACTTCTCCAGTGGTGGGTGATATAACGCATGATTCTCTGCTGTTGGACCTCTCTCATCTGTCTGGGTGCTGGGGCCTAAATAACTGAAAGTGGCCTTCTCCAGTGGTGGGTGATACGACGCATGATTCTCTGCTGTTGGACTTCTCTCCTCTGTCTGGGTGCTGGGGCCTAAATAACTGAAAGTGGCCTTCTCCAGTGGTGGGTAATATGACGCATGATTCTCTGCTGTTGGACCTCTCTCATCTGTCTGGGTGCTGGGGCCGAAATAACTGAAAGTGGCCTTCTCCAGTGGTGGGTGATATGACGCATGATTCTCTGCTGTGGGACCTCTCTCCTCTGTCTGGGTGCGGTGGGCTAAATATCTGGAACTGGCCTTCTCCAGTGATGGGTGATATGACGCATGATTCTCTGCTGTTGGACCTCTCTATTCTGTCTGGGTGCTGGGGCCTAAATAACTGAAAGTGGCCTTCTTCAGTGGTGGGTGATATGACGCATGATTCTCTGCTGTGGGACCTCTCTCCTCTGTCTGGCTGCTGGGGCCTAAATAACTGAAAGTGGCCTTCTCCAGTGGTGGGTGATATGACGCATGATTCTCTGCTGTTGGACCTCTCTCATCTGTCTGGGTGCTGGGGCCTAAATAACTTAAAGTGTCCTTCTCAAGTGGTTTGTGATATGACGCATGATTTTCTGCTGTTGGACCTCTCTCCTCTGTCTGGGTGCTGGGGTCTAAATAACTGAAAGTGGCCGTCTCCAGTGGTGGGTGATATGACGCATGATTTTCTGCTGTGGGAACTCTCTCCTCTGTCTGGATGCCGTCGGCTAAATATCTGGAACTGGCCTTCTCCAGTGGTGGGTGATTTGACGCATTATTCTCTGCTTTTGGACCTCTCTCCTCTGTCTGGGTGCCGTGGGCTAAATATCTGGAAGTGGCCTTCTCCAGTGGTGGGTGATATAACGCATGATTCTCTGCTGTTGGACCTCTCTCCGCTGTCGGGGTGCTCGGGCCTAAATAACTGAAAGTGGCCTTCTCCAGTGATGGGTGACATGTCGCATGATTCTCTGCTGTTGGACTTATCTCATCTGTCTGGGTGCTGGGGCCTAAATAACTGAAAGTGGCCTTCTCCAGTGGTGGGTGATATGACGCATGATTCTCTGCTGTTGGACTTATCTCATCTGACTGGGTGATGGGGCCTAAATAACTGAAAGTGGCCTTCTCCAGTGGTGGGTGATATGACGCATGATTCTCTGCTGTTGGACCTCTCTCCTCTGTCTGGGTGCTGGGGCCTAAATAACTGAAAGTGGCCTTCTCCAGTGTTTTGTGATATGACGCATGATTCTCTGCTGTTGGACCTCTCTCATCTGTCTGGTTGCCGTGGGCTAAATAACTGAAAGTGGCCTTCTCCAGTGGTGGGTGATATGACGCATGATTCTCTGCTGTTGGACCTCTCTCATCTGTCTGGGTGCTGGGGCCTAAATAACTGAAAGTGGCCTTCTCCAGTGGTGGGTGATACGACGCATGATTCTCTGCTGTTGGACCTCACTCCTCTGTCTGTGTGCTGGGGCCAAAATAACAGAAAGTGGCCTTCTCCAGTGGTGGGTAATATGACGCATGATTCTCTGCTGTTGGACCTCTCTCATCTGTCTGGGTGCTGGGGCCGAAATAACTGAAAGTGGCCTTCTCCAGTGGTGGGTGATATGACGCATGATTCTCTTCTGTTGGACCTCTCTCCTCTGTCTGGGTGCGGTGGGCTAAATATCTGGAACTGGCCTTCTCCAGTGATGGGTGATATGACGCATGATTCTCTGCTGTTGGACCTCTCTATTCTGTCTGGGTGCTGGGGCCTAAATAACTGAAAGTGGCCTTCTTCAGTGGTGGGTGATATGACGCATGATTCTCTGCTGTTGGACCTCTCTCCTCTGTCTGGCTGCTGGGGCCTAAATAACTGAAAGTGGCCTTCTCCAGTGGTGGGTGATATGACGCATGATTCTCTGCTGTTGGACCTCTCTCATCTGTCTGGGTGCTGGGGCCTAAATAACTGAAAGTGTCCTTCTCCAGTGGTTTGTGATATGACGCATGATTCTCTGCTGTTGGACCTCTCTCCTCTGTCTGGGTGCCGTGGGCTAAATATCTGGAAGTGGCCTTCTCCAGTGGTGGGTGATATAACGCATGATTCTCTGCTGTTGGACCTCTCTCCTCTGTCTGGGTGCTGGGGCCTAAATAACTGAAAGTGTCCTTCTCCAGTGGTGGGTGATATGACGCATGATTCTCTGCTGTTGGACCTCTCTCCTCTGTCTGGGTGCTGGGACCTAAATAAATGACAGTGGCCTTCTCCAGTGGTGGGTGATATGACGCAAGATTCTCTGCTGTTGGACCTCTCTCCTCTGTCTGCGTGCTGGGGCCTAAATAACTGAAAGTGGCCTTGTCCAGTGGTTGGTGATATGACGCATGATTCTCTGCTGTTGGACCTCTCTCCTCTGTCTGGGTGCTGGGGCCTAAATAACTGAAAGTGGCCTTCTCCAGTGGTGGGTGATATGACGCATGATTCTCTGCTGTGGGACCTCTCTCCTCTGTCTGGGTGCCGTGGGTTAAATATCTGGAAGTGGCCTTCTCTAGTGGTGGGTGACATGTCGCATGAATCTCTGCTGTTGGACTTCTCTCATCTGTCTGGGTGATGGGGCCTAAATAACTGAAAGTGGCCTTCTCCAGTGGTGGGTGATATGACGCATGATTCTCTTCTGTTGGAACTCTCTCCTCTGTCTGGGTGTTGGGGCCTAAATAACTGAAAGTGGCCTTCTCCAGTGGTGGGTGATATGACGCATGATTCTCTGCTGTGGGACCTCTCTCCTCTGTCTGGGTGCGGTGGGCTAAATATCTGGAACTGGCCTTCTCCAGTGATGGGTGATATGACGCATGATTCTCTGCTGTTGGACCTCTCTATTCTGTCTGGGTGCTGGGGCCTAAATAACTGAAAGTGGTCTTCTTCAGTGGTGGGTGATATGACGCATGATTCTCTGCTGTGGGACCTCTCTCCTCTGTCTGGCTGCTGGGGCCTAAATAACTGAAAGTGGCCTTCTCCAGTGGTGGGTGATATGACGCATGATTCTCTGCTGTTGGACCTCTCTCATCTGTCTGGGTGCTGGGGCCTAAATAACTGAAAGTGTCCTTCTCCAGTGGTTTGTGATATGACGCATGATTCTCTGCTGTTGGACCTCTCTCCTCTGTCTGGGTGCCGTGGGCTAAATATCTGGAAGTGGCCTTCTCCAGTGGTGGGTGATATAACGCATGATTCTCTGCTGTTGGACCTCTCTCCTCTGTCTGGGTGCTGGGGCCTAAATAACTGAAAGTGGCCTTCTCCAGTGGTGGGTGATATGACGCATGATTCTCTGCTGTTGGACCTCTCTCCTCTGTCTGGGTGCTGGGACCCAAATAAATGACAGTGGCCCTCTCCAGTGGTGGGTGATATGACGCAAGATTCTCTGCTGTTGGACCTCTCTCCTCTGTCTGGGTGCTGTGGCCTAAATAACTGAAAGTGGCCTTGTCCAGTGGTTGGTGATATGACGCATGATTCTCTGCTGTTGGACCTCTCTCCTCTGTCTGGGTGCTGGGGCCTAAATAACTGAAAGTGGCCTTCTCCAGTGGTGGGTGATATGACGCATGATTCTCTGCTGTGGGACCTCTCTCCTCTGTCTGGGTGCCGTGGGTTAAATATCTGGAAGTGGCCTTCTCTAGTGGTGGGTGACATGTCGCATGATTCTCGGCTGTTGGACTTCTCTCATCTGTCTGGGTGATGGGGCCTAAATAACTGAAAGTGGCCTTCTCCAGTGGTGGGTGATATGACGCATGATTCTCTGCTGTGGGACCTATCTCCTTTGTCTGGGTGCTGGGGCCTAAATAACTGAAAGTGGCCTTCTCCAGTGGTGGGTGATATGAAGCAGGTTTCTCTGCTGTTTGACCTCTCTCCTCTGTCTGGGTGCTGGGGCCTAAATAACTGAAAGTGGCCTTCTCCAGTGGTGGGTGATATGACACATTATTCTCTGCTGTTGGACCTCTCTCCTCTGTCTGGGTGCGTGGGATAAATATCTGGAACTGGCCTTCTCCAGTGGTGGGTGATATGACGCATGATTCTCTGCTGTTGGACCTCTCTCCTCTGTCTTGGTGCTGGGGCCTAAATAACTGATAGGAGCGTTCTCCAGTGGTGGGTGAAATGACGCAAGATTCTCTGCTGTTGGACCTCTCTCCTCTGTCTTTGTGCTGGGGCCTAAATAACTGAAAGTTTCCTTCTCCAGTGGTGGGTGATATGACGCATGATTCTCTGCTGTGGGACCTCTCTACTCTGTCTGGGTGCTGGGGCCAAAATAACAGAAAGTGGCCTTCTCCAGTGGTGGGTGATACGACGCATGATTCTCTGCTGTTGGACCTCTCTCCTCTGTCTGGGTGCTGGGGCCAAAATAACAGAAAGTGGCCTTCTCCAGTGGTGGGTAATATGACGCATGATTCTCTGCTGTTGGACCTCTCTCATCTGTCTGGGTGCTGGGGCCGAAATAACTGAAAGTGGCCTTCTCCAGTGGTGGGTGATAGGACGCATGATTCTCTTCTGTTGGACCTCTCTCCTCTGTCTGGGTGTTGGGGCCTAAATAACTGAAAGTGGCCTTCTCCAGTGGTGGGTGATATGACGCATGATTCTCTGCTGTGGGACCTCTCTCCTCTGTCTGGGTGCCGTGGGCTAAATATCTGGAAGTGGCCTTCTCCAGTGGTGGGTGATATAACGCATGATTCTCTGCTGTTGGACCTCTCTCCTCTGTCTGGGTGCTGGGGCCTAAATAACTGAAAGTGGCCTTCTCCAGTGGTTGGTGATATGACGCATGATTCTCTGCTGTTGGACCTCTCTCCTCTGTCTGGGTGCTGGGACCTAAATAAATGACAGTGGCCCTCTCCAGTGGTGGGTGATTTGACGCAAGATTCTCTGCTGTTGGACCTCTCTCCTCTGTCTGGGTGCTGGGGCCTAAATAACTGAAAGTGGCCTTGTCCAGTGCTTGGTGATATGACGCATGATTCTCTGCTGTTGGACCTCTCTCCTCTGTCTGGGTGCTGGGGCCTAAATAACTGAAAGTGGCCTTCTCCAGTGGTGGGTGATATGACGCATGATTCTCTGCTGTGGGAATTCTCTCTCCTCTGTCTGGGTGCCGTGCGTTAAATATCTGGAAGTGGCCCTCTCTAGTGGTGGGTGACATGTCGCATGATTCTCTGCTGTTGGACTTCTCTCATCTGTCTGGGTGATGGGGCCTAAATAACTGAAAGTGGCCTTCTCCAGTGGTGGGTGATATGACGCATGATTCTCTGCTGTTGGACCTCTCTCATCTGTCTGGGTGCTGGTGCCTAAATAACTGAAAGTGGACTTGTCCAGTGGTGGGTCATATGACGCATGATTCTCTGCTGTGGGACCTCTCTCCTCTGTCTGGGCGCTGGGGCCTAAATAACTGAAAGTGGCCTTCTCCAGTGATGAGTAATATGACGCATGATTCTCTGCTGTTGGACCTCTCTCCTCTGTCTGGGTGCTGGGGCCTAAATAACTGAAAGTGGCCTTCTCCAGTGGTGGGTGATATGACGCATGATTCTCTGCTGTGGGACCTATCTCCTTTGTCTGGGTGCTGGGGCCTAAATAACTGAAAGTGGCCTTCTCCAGTGGTGGGTGATATGAAGCAGGTTTCTCTGCTGTTGGACCTCTCTCCTCTGTCTGGGTGCTGGGGCCTAAATAACTGAAAGTGGCCTTCTCCAGTGGTGGGTGATATGACACATTATTCTCTGCTGTTGGACCTCTCTCCTCTGTCTGGGTGCGTGGGCTAAATATCTGGAACTGGACTTCTCCAGTGGTGGGTGATAGGACGCATGATTCTCTGCTGTTGGACCTCTCTCCTCTGTCTGGGTGCTGGGGCCTAAATAACTGAAAGGAGCCTTCTCCAGTGGTGGGTGATATGACGCATGATTCTCTGCTGTTGGACCTCTCTCCTCTGTCTTTGTGCTGGGGCCTAAATAAGTGAAAGTTTCCTTCTCCAGTGGTGGGTGATATGACGCATGATTCTCTGCTGTGGGACCTCTCTACTCTGTCTTGGTGCTGGGGCCTAAATAACTGACAGTGGCCTTCTCCAATGGTGGGTAATATGACATATGATTCTCTGCTGTGGGACTTCTCTCCTCTGTCTGGGTGCTGGGGCCAAAATAACTGAAAGTTGCCTTCTCCAGTGGTTGTTGATATGACGCATTATTCTCTGCTGTTGATCCTCTCTCCTCTGTCTGGGTGCTGGGGCCTAAATAACTGAAAGTGGCCTTCTCCAGTGGTGGGTGATATGACGCATTATTCTCTGCTGTTGGACCTCTCTCCTCTGTCTTTGTGCCGTGGGCTAAATATCTGGAAGTGGCCTTCTCCAGTGGTGGGTGATATAACGCATGGTTCTCTGCTGTGGGACCTCTCTCCTCTGTCTGTGTGCTGGGGCCAAAATAATTGAAAGTTGCCTTCTCCAGTGGTTGTTGATATGACGCATTATTCTCTGCTGTTGATCCTCTCTCCTCTGTCTGGGTGCTGGAGCCTAAATAACTGAAAGTGGCCTTCTACAGTGGTGGGTGATATGACGCATGTATCTCTGCTGTTGGACCTCTCTCCTCTGTCTTGGTGCTGGGGCCTAAATAAATGAAAGTGGCCTTCTCCAGTGGTGGGTGATATGACGCATGATTCTCTGCAGTGGGACCTCTCTCCTCTGTCTGGGTGCCGTGGACGAATATCTGGAACTGGCCTTCTCCAGTGGTGGGTGATATGATGCATGATTCTCTGCTGTTGGACATCTCTCCTCTGTCTGGTTGCAGGGGCCTAAATAACTGAAAGTGGCCTTCTCCAGTGGTGGGTGATATGACTCATGATTCTCTGCTGTTGGACCTCTCTCCTCTGTCTGGTTGCTGGGGCCTAAATAACAGAAAGTGGCCTTCTCCAGTGGTGGGTAATATGACGCATGATTCTCTGCTGTTATACCTCTCTCCTCTGTCTGGGTGCTGGGGCCGAAATAACTGAAAGTGGCCTTCTCCAGTGGTGGGTGATATGACGCTTGATTCTCTGCTGTAGGACCTCTCTCCTCTGTCTGGGTGCAGTGGGCTAAATATCTGGAACTGGCCTTCTCCAGTGATGGGTGATATGACGCATGATTCTCTGCTGTTGGACCTATCTATTCTGTCTAGGTGCTGGGGCCTAAATAACTGAAAGTGGCCTTCTTCAGTGGTGGGTGATATGACGCATGATTCTCTGCTGTGGGACCTCTCTCCTCTGTCTGGCTGCTGGGGCCTAAATAACTTAAAGTGTCCGTCTCCAGTGGTTTGTGATATGACGCATGATTCTCTGCTGTTGGACCTCTCTCCTCTGTCTGGGTGCTGGGGTCTAAATAACTGAAAGTCGCCGTCTCCAGTGGTGGGTGATATGACGCATGATTTTCTGCTGTGGGAACTCTCACCTCTGTCTGGGTGCCGTCGGCTAAATATCTGGAACTGGCCTTCTCCAGTGGTGGGTGATTTGACGCATTATTCTCTGCTTTTGGACCTCTCTCCTCTGTCTGGGTGCCGTGGGCTAAATATCTGGAAGTGGCCTTCTCCAGTGGTGGGTGATATAACGCATGATTCTCTGCTGTTGGACCTCTCTCCGCTGTCTGGGTGCTGGGGCCTAAATAACTGAAAGTGGCCTTCTCCAGTGGTGGGTGATACGACGCATGATTCTCTGCTGTTGGACCTCTCTCCTCTGTCTGGGTGCTGGGGCCTAAATAACAGAAAGTGGCCTTCTCCAGTGGTGGGTAATATGACGCATGATTCTCTGCTGTTGGACCACTATCATCTGTCTGGGTGCTGGGGCCGAAATAACTGAAAGTGGCCTTCTCCAGTGGTGGGTGATATGACGCATGATTCTCTGCTGTTGGACCTCTCTCCTCTGTCTGGGTGCTGTGGGCCTAAATATCTGGAAGTGGCCTTCTCAGTGGTGGGTGATATGACGCATGATTCTCTGCTGTTGGACCTCTCTCCTCTGTCTGGGTGCTGGGGCCTAAATAACTGAAAGTGGCCTTCTCCAGTGGTGGGTGATATGACGCATGATTCTCTGCTGTTGGACCTCTCTCCTCTGTCTGGGTGCTGGTGGCCTAAATAACTGAAAGTGGCCTTCTCCAGTGGTAGGTGATATGACGCATTGATTCTCTGCTGTTGGACCTCTATCCTCTGTCTGGGTGCTGGGGCCTAAATAACTGAAAGTGGCCTTCTTCAGTGGTGGGTGATATGACGCATGATTCTCTGCTGTGGGACCTCTCTCCTCTGTCTGGCTGCTGGGGCCTAAATAACTGAAAGTGGCCTTCTCCAGTGGTGGGTGATATGACGCATGATTCTCTGCTGTTGGACCTCTCTCATCTGTCTGGGTGCTGGGGCCTAAATAACTGAAAGTGGCCTTCTCCAGTGGTTGGTGATATGACGCATGATTCTCTGCTGTTGGACCTCTCTCCTCAGTCTTGGTGCCGTGGGCTAAATATCTGGAAGTGGCCTTCTCCAGTGGTGGATGATATAACGCATGATTCTCTGCTGTTGGATCTCTCTCCTCTGTCTGGGTGCTGGGTCCTAAATAACTGAAAGTGGCCTTCTCCAGTGGTGGGTAATATGACGCATGATTCTCTGCTGTTGGACCACTATCATCTGTCTGGGTGCTGGGGCCGAAATAACTGAAAGTGGCCTTCTCCAGTGGTGGGTGATATGACGCATGATTCTCTTCTGTTGGACCTCTCTCCTCTGTCTGGGTGTTGGGGCCTAAATAACTGAAAGTGGCCTTCTCCAGTGGTGGGTGATATGACGCATGATTCTCTGCTGTGGGACCTCTCTCCTCTGTCTGGGTGCGGTGGGCTAAATATCTGGAACTGGCCTTCTCCAGTGATAGGTGATATGACGCATTATTCTCTGCTGTTGGACCTCTCTATTCTGTCTGGGTGCTGGGGCCTAAATAACTGAAAGTGGCCTTCTTCAGTGGTGGGTGATATGACGCATGATTCTCTGCTGTGGGACCTCTCTCCTCTGTCTGGCTGCTGGGGCCTAAATAACTGAAAGTGGCCTTCTCCAGTGGTGGGTGATATGACGCATGATTCTCTGCTGTTGGACCTCTCTCATCTGTCTGGGTGCTGGGGCCTAAATAACTGAAAGTGTCCTTCTCCAGTGGTTTGTGATATGACGCATGATTCTCTGCTGTTGGACCTCTCTCCTCAGTCTTGGTGCCGTGGGCTAAATATCTGGAAGTGGCCTTCTCCAGTGGTGGGTGATATAACGCATGATTCTCTGCTGTTGGACCTCTCTCCTCTGTCTGGGTGCTGGGTCCTAAATAACTGAAAGTGGCCTTCTCCAGTGGTGGGTGATATGACGCAAGATTCTCTGCTGTTGGACCTCTCTCATCTATCTGGGTGCTGGGGCCTAAATAACTGAAAGTGGCCTTCTCCAGTGGTCGGTGATATGACGCATGATTCTCTGCTGTTGGACCTCTCTCCTCTGTCTGGGTGCCGTAGGCTAAATATCTGGAACTGGCCTTCTCCAGTGGTGGGTGATTTGGCGCATTATTCTCTGCTTTTGGACCTCTCTCCTCTGTCTGGGTGCTGTGGGCTAAATATCTGGAAGTGGCCTTCTCCAGTGGTGGGTGATATAACGCATGATTCTCTGCTGTTGGACCTCTCTCCGCTGTCTGGGTGCTGGGGCCTAAATAACTGAAAGTGGCCTCCTCCAGTGGTGGGTGAAATGTCGCATGATTCTCTGCTGTTGGACTTCTCTCATTTGTCTGGGTGCTGGGGCCTAAATAACGGAAAGTGGCCTTCTCCAGTGGTGGGTAATATGACGCATGATTCTCTGCTGTTAGACCTCTCTCCTCTGTCTGGGTGCTGGGGTCTAAATAACTGAAATTTGCCGTCTCCAGAGGTGGGTGATATGACGCATGATTTTCTGCTGTGGGAACTCTCTCCTCTGTCTGGGTGCCGTAGGCTAAATATCTGGAACTGGCCTTCTCCAGTGGTGGGTGATTTGGCGCATTATTCTCTGCTTTTGGACCTCTCTCCTCTGTCTGGGTGCCGTGGGCTAAATATCTGGAAGTGGCCTTCTCCAGTGGTGGGTGATATAACGCATGATTCTCTGCTGTTGGACCTCTCTCCGCTGTCTGGGTGCTGGGGCCTAAATAACTGAAAGTGGCCTCCTCCAGTGGTGGGTGAAATGTCGCATGATTCTCTGCTGTTGGACTTCTCTCATCTGTCTGGGTGCTGGGGCCTAAATAACTGAAAGTGGCCTTCTCCAGTGGTTTGTGATATGACGCATGATTCTCTGCTGTTGGACCTCTCTCCTCTGTCTGGTTTCCGTGGGCTAAATATCTGTAAGTGGACTTCTCCAGTGGTGGGTGATATAACGCATGATTCTATGCTGTTGGACCTCTCTCATCTGTCTGGGTGCTGGGGCCTAAATAACTGAAAGTGGCCTTCTCCAGTGGTGGGTGATACGACGCATGATTCTCTGCTGTTGGACCTCTCTCCTCTGTCTGGGTGCTGGGGCCTAAATAACAGAAAGTGGCCTTCTCCAGTGGTGGGTAATATGACGCATGATTCTCTGCTGTTGGACCACTATCATCTGTCTGGGTGCTGGGGCCGAAATAACTGAAAGTGGCCTTCTCCAGTGGTGGGTGATATGACGCATGATTCTCTTCTGTTGGACCTCTCTCCTCTGTCTGGGTGTTGGGGCCTAAATAACTGAAAGTGGCCTTCTCCAGTGGTGGGTGATATGACGCATGATTCTCTGCTGTGGGACCTCTCTCCTCTGTCTGGGTGCGGTGGGCTAAATATCTGGAACTGGCCTTCTCCAGTGATAGGTGATATGACGCATTATTCTCTGCTGTTGGACCTCTCTATTCTGTCTGGGTGCTGGGGCCTAAATAACTGAAAGTGGCCTTCTTCAGTGGTGGGTGATATGACGCATGATTCTCTGCTGTGGGACCTCTCTCCTCTGTCTGGCTGCTGGGGCCTAAATAACTGAAAGTGGCCTTCTCCAGTGGTGGGTGATATGACGCATGATTCTCTGCTGTTGGACCTCTCTCATCTGTCTGGGTGCTGGGGCCTAAATAACTGAAAGTGTCCTTCTCCAGTGGTTTGTGATATGACGCATGATTCTCTGCTGTTGGACCTCTCTCCTCTGTTTGGGTGCCGTGGGCTAAATATCTGGAAGTGGCCTTCTCCAGTGGTGGGTGATATAACGCATGATTCTCTGCTGTTGGACCTCTCTCCTCTGTCTGGGTGCTGGGTCCTAAATAACTGAAAGTGGCCTTCTCCAGTGGTGGGTGATATGACGCAAGATTCTCTGCTGTTGGACCTCTCTCATCTATCTGGGTGCTGGGGCCTAAATAACTGAAAGTGGCCTTCTCCAGTGGTCGGTGATATGACGCATGATTCTCTGCTGTTGGACCTCTCTCCTCTGTCTGGGTGCTGGGACCTAAATAAATGACAGTGGCCTTCTCCAGTGGTGGGTGATATGACGCAAGATTCTCTGCTGTTGGACCTCTCTCCTCTGTCTGGGTGCTGGGGCCTAAATAACTGAAAGTGGCCTTGTCCAGTGGTTGGTGATATGACGCATTATTCTCTGCTGTTGGACCTCTCTCCTCTGTCTGGGTGCTGTGGCCTAAATAACTGAAAGTGGCCTTCTCCAGTGGTGGGTGATATGACGCATGATTCTCTGCTGTGGGACCTCTCTCCTCTGTTTGGGTGCGGTGGTTTAAATATCTGGAAGTGGCCTTCTCTAGTGGTGGGTGACATGTCGCATGATTCTCTGCTGTTGGACTTCTCTCATCTGTCTGGGTGATGGGGCCTTAATAACTGAAAGTGGCCTTCTCCAGTGGTGGGTGATATGATGCATGATTCTCTGCTGTTGGACCTCTCTCCTCTGTCTGGGTGCTGGGGCCTAAATAACAGAAAGTGGCCTTCTCCAGTGGTGGGTGATATGACGCATGATTCTCTGCTGTTATACCTCTCTCCTCTGTCTGGGTGCTGGGGCCTAAATAACTGAAAGTGGCCGTCTCCAGTGGTGGGTGATATGACGCATGATTCTCTGCTGTGGGACCTCTATCCTCTGTCTGGGTGCCATGGGCTAAATATCTGGAACTGGCCTTCTCCAGTGGTGGGTGATATGACACATGATTCTCTGCTGTTGGACCTCTCTCTTCTGTCTGGGTGCTGGGGCCTAAATAACTGAAAGTGGCCTTCTTTAGTGGTGGGTGATATGACGCAAGATTCTCTGCTGTTGGACCTCTCTCCTATGTCTGGGTGCTGGGGCCTAAATAACTGAAAGTGGCCTTGTCCAGTGGTTGGTGATATGACGCATGATTCTCTGCTGTTGGACCTCTCTCCTCTGTCTGGGTGCTGGGGCCTAAATAACTGAAAGTGGCCTTCTCCAGTGGTGGGTGATATGACGCATGATTCTCTGCTGTGGGACCTCTCTCCTCTGTCTGGGTGCGGTGGGTTAAATATCTGGAAGTGGCCTTCTCTAGTGGTGGGTGACATGTCGCATGATTCTCTGCTGTTGGACTTCTCTCATCTGTCTGGGTGATGGGGCCTAAATAACTGAAAGTGGCCTTCTCCAGTGGTGGGTGATATGACGCATGATTCTCTGCTGTTGGACCTCTCTCCTCTGTCTGGGTGCTTGGGCCTAAATAACTGAAAGTGGAATTGTCCAGTGGTGGGTCATATGACGCATGATTCTCTGCTGTGGGACCTCTCTCCTCTGTATGGGCGCTGGGGCCTAAATAACTGAAAGTGGCCTTCTCCAGTGGTGAGTAATATGACGCATGATTCTCTGCTGTTGGACCTCTCTCCTCTGTCTGGGTGCTGGGGCCTAAATAACTGAAAGTGGCCTTCTCCAGTGGTGGGTGATATGACGCATGATTCTCTGCTGTGGGACCTATCTCCTTTGTCTGGGTGCTGGGGCCTAAATAACTGAAAGTGGCCTTCTCCAGTGGTGGGTGATATGAAGCAGGTTTCTCTGCTGTTGGACCTCTCTCCTCTGTCTGGGTGCTGGGGCCTAAATAACTGAAAGTGGCCTTCTCCAGTGGTGGGTGATATGACACATTACTCTCTGCTGTTGGACCTCTCTCATCTGTCTGGGTGCGTGGGATAAATATCTGGAACTGGCCTTCTCCAGTGGTGGGTGATAGGACGCATGATTCTCTGCTGTTGGACCTCTCTCCTCTGTCTTTGTGCTGGGGCCTAAATAACTGAAAGTTTCCTTCTCCAGTGGTGGGTGATATGACGCATGATTCTCTGCTTTGGGACCTCTCTCCTCTGTCTGTGTGCTGGGGCCTAAATAACTGACAGTGGCCTTCTCCAATGGTGGGTAATATGACACATGATTCTCTGCTGTGGGACTTCTCTCCTCTGTCTGGGTGCTGGGGCCAAAATAACTGAAAGTTGCCTTCTCCAGTGGTTATTGATATGACGCATTATTCTCTGCTGTTGATCCTCTCTTCTCTGTCTGGGTGCTGGGGCCTAAATAACTGAAAGTGGCCTTCTCCAGTGGTGGGTGATATGACGCATTATTCTCTGCTGTTGGACCTCTCTCCTTTGTCTGGGTGCCGTGGGCTAAATATCTGGAAGTGGCCTTCTCCTGTGGTGGGTGATATAACGCATGGTCCTCTGCTGTGGGACCTCTCTCCTCTGTCTGTGTGCTGGGGCCTAAATAACTGAAAGTGGCCTTCTCCAGTGGTGTGTGATATGATGAATGATTCTCTGCTGTGGGACCTCTCTCCTCTGTCTGGGTGCCGTGGGCTAAATATCTGGAACTGGCCTTCTCCAGTGGTGGGTGATATGACGCATGATTCTCTGCTGTTGGACATCTCTCCTCTGTCTGGTTGCAGGGGCCTAAATAACTGAAAGTGGCCTTCTCCAGAGGTGGGTGATATGACTCATGATTCTCTGCTGTTGGACCTCTCTCCTCTGTCTGTGTGCTGGGGCCTAAATAACAGAAAGTGGCCTTCTCCAGTGGTGGGTAATATGACGCATGATTCTCTGCTGTTATACTTCTCTCCTCTGTCTGGGTGCTGGGGCCTAAATAACTGAAAGTGGCCGTCTCCAGTGGTGGGTGATATGACGCATGATTCTCTGCTGTGGGACCTCTATCCTCTGTCTGGGTGCCATGGGCTAAATATCTGGAACTGGCCATCTCCAGTGGTGGGTGATATGACACATGATTCTCTGCTGTTGGACCTCTCTCTTCTGTCTGGGTGCTAGGGCCTAAATAACTGAAAGTGGCCTTCTTTAGTGGTGGGTGATATGACGCAAGATTCTCTGCTGTTGGACCTCTCTCCTATGTCTGGGTGCTGGGGCCTAAATAACTGAAAGTGGCCTTGTCCAGTGGTTGGTGATATGACGCATGATTCTCTGCTGTTGGACCTCTCTCCTCTGTCTGGGTGCTGGGGCCTAAATAACTGAAAGTGGCCTTATCCAGTGGTGGGTGATATGACGCATGATTCTCTGCTGTGGGACCTCTCTCCTCTGTCTGGGTGCGGTGGGTTAAATATCTGGAAGTGGCCTTCTCTAGTGGTGGGTGACATGTCGCATGATTCTCTGCTGTTGGACTTCTCTCATCTGTCTGGGTGATGGGGCCTAAATAACTGAAAGTGGCCTTCTCCAGTGGTGGGTGATATGACGCATGATTCTCTGCTGTTGGACCTCTCTCCTCTGTCTGGGTGCTGGGGCCTAAATAATTGAAACTGGCATTCTCTAGTGGTGTGTGATATGACGCATGATTCTCTTCTGTTGGACCTCTCTCCTCTGTCTTGGTGCTGGGGCCTAAATAACTGAAAGTGGCCTTCTCCAGTGGTGGGTGATATAATGCATGATTCTCTGCTGTTGGACCTCTCTCCTCTGTCTGGGTGCTTAGGCCTAAATAACAGAAAGTGGCCTTCTCCAGTGGTGGGTAATATGACGCATGATTCTCTGCTGTTAGACCTCTCTCCTCTGTCTGGGTGCTGGGGCCTAAATAACGGAAAGTGGCCTTCTCCAGTGGTGGGTGATATGACGCATGATTCTCTGCTGTTGGACCTCTCTCCTCTGTCTGGGTGCTGGGGCCTAAATAACAGAAAATGGCCTTCTCCAGTGGTGGGTGATATGACGCAGGTTTCTCTGCTGTTGGACCTCTCTCCTCTGTCTGGGTGCTGGGGCCTAAATAACTGAAAGTGGCCTTCTCCAGTGGTGGATGATATGACGCATGATTCTCTGCTGTTGGACCTCTCTCCTCTGTCTGGGTGCCGTGGGCTAAATATCTGGAACTGGCCTTCTCCATTGGTGGGTGATATGACGCATGATTCTCTGCTTTTGGACCTCTCTCTTCTGTCTGGGTGCTGGGGCCTAAATAACTGAAAGTGGCCTTCTTCAGTGATGGGTGATATGACGCATGATTCTCTGCTGTGGGACCTCTCTCCTCTGTCTGTGTGCTGGGGCCTAAATAACTGAAAGTGGCCTTCTCCAGTGGTGGGTGATATGATGCATGATTCTCTGCTGTTGGACCTCTCTCCTCTGTCTGTTTGCCGTGGGCTAAATATCTGGAACTGGCCTTCTCCATTGGTGGGTGATATGACGCATGATTCTCTGCTGTTGGACCTCTCTCTTCTGTCTGGGTGCTGGGGCCTAAATAACTGAAATTGGCCTTCTTCAGTGATGGGTGATATGACGCATGATTCTCTGCTGTGGGACCTCTCTCCTCTGTCTGGGTGCTGGGGCCTAAATAACTGAAAGTGGCCTTCTCCAGTGGTGGGTGATATGATGCATGATTCTCTGCTGTTGGACCTCCCTCCTCTGTCTGGGTGCCGTAGGCTAAATATCTCGAAGTGGCCTTCTCCAGAGGTGTGTGATATAACGCATGATTCTCTGCTGTTGGACCTCTCTCCTCTGTCTGGGTGCTGGGGCCTAAATAACTGAAAGTGGCCTTGTCCAGTGGTGGGTGATATGACGCATTATTCTCTGCTGTGGGACCTCTCTCCTCTGTCTGGGTGCTGGGGCCTAAATAACTGAAAGTGGCCTTCTCCAGTGGTGGGTAATATGACGCATGATTCTCTGCTGTTGGACCTCTCTCATCTTTTTAGGTGCTGGGGCCTAAATAACTGAAAGTAGCCTTCTCCAGTGGCGGGTGATATGACGCATGATTCTCTGCTGTGGGATCTATCTCCTCTGTCTGGGTGCTGGGGCCTAAATAACTGAAAGTGGCCTTCTCCAGTGGTGTGTCATATGACGCAGGTTTCTCTGCTGTTGGACCTCTCTCCTCTGTCTGGGTGCCGGGGCCTAAATAACTGAAAGTGGCCTTCTCCAGTGGTGGGTGATATAACGCATTATTCTCTGCTGTTGGACCTCTCTCCTCTGTCTGGGTGCGTGGGCTAAATATCTGGAACTGGCCTTCTCCAGTGGTGGGTGATAGGACGCATGATTCTCTGCTGTTGGACCTCTCTCCTCTCTCTGGGTGCTGGGGCCTAAATAACTGACAGTGGCCTTCTTCAGTGGTGGGTGATATGACGCATGATTCTCTGCTGTTGGACCTCTCTCCTCTGTCTAGGTGCTGGGGCCTAAATAACTGAAAGTAGCCTTCTCCAGTGGTTGTGTGATATGACGCATGATTCTCTGCTGTTGGACCTCTCTCCTCTGGCTTTGTGCTGGAGCCTGAATAACTGAAAGTGGCCTTCTCCAGTGGTGGTTGATATGATGCATTATTCTCTGCTGTTGGACCTCTCTCCTCTGTCTTGGTGCTGGGGCCTAAATAACTGAAAGTGGCCTTCTCCAGTGGTGAGTGATATGACGCATTATTCTCTGCTGTTGGACCTCTCTCCTCTGTCTGGGTGCCGTGGGCTAAATATCTGGAAGTGGCCTTCTCCAGTGGTGGGTGATATAACGCATGGTTCTCTGCTGTGGGACCTCTCTCCTCTGTCTGGGTGCAGGGGCCTAAATAACTGAAAGTGGCCTTCTCCAGTGGTGGGTGATATGATGCATGATTCTCTGGTGTGGGACCTCTCCCCTCTGTCTGGGTGATGGGGCCTAAATAACTGAAAGTGGCCTTTTCCAGTGGTGGGTGATATAAGGCATGATTCTCTGCTGTTGGACCTCTCTACTCTGTCTGGGTGCTGGGGCCTAAATAACTGAAAGTGGCCTTCTCCAGTGGTGGGTGATATGATGCATGATTCTCTGCTGTGGGACCTCTCTCCTCTGTCTGGGTGCTGGTGCCTAAATAATTGAAACTGGCCTTTTCCAGTGGTGTGTGATATGACGCATGATTCTCTGCTGTTGGACCTCTCTCCTCTGTCTGGGTGCTATGGCCTAAATAACTGAAAGTGGCCTTCTCCAGTGGTGGGTGATATGATGCATGATTCTCTGCTGTTGGACCTCTCTCCTCTGTCTGTGTGCCGGGGCCTAAATAACAGAAAGTGGCCTTCTCCAGTGGTGGGTAATATGACGCATGATTCTTTGCTGTTAGACCTCTCTCCTCTGTCTGGGTGCTGGGGCCTAAATAACGGAAAGTGGCCTTCTCCAGTGGTGGGTGATATGACGCATGATTCTCTGCTGTTGGACCTCTCTCCTCTGTCTGCGTGCTGGGGCCTAAATAACAGAAAGTGGCCTTCTCCAGTGGTGGGTGATATGACGCAGGTTTCTCTGCTGTTGGACCTCTCTCCTCTGTCTGCGTGCTGGGGCCTAAATAACAGAAAGTGGCCTTCTCAAGTGGTGGGTAATATGACGCATGATTCTCTGCTGTTGGACCTCTCTCCTCTGTCTGGGTGCCGTGGGCCAAATATCTGGAACTGGCCTTCTCCAGTGGTGGGTGATATGACGCATGATTCTCTGCTTTTGGACCTCTCTCTTCTGTCTGGGTGCTGGGGCCTAAATAACTGAAATTGGCCTTCTTCAGTGATGGGTGATATGACGCATGATTCTCTGCTGTGGGACCTCTCTCCTCTGTCTGGGTGCTGGGGCCTAAATAACTGAAAGTGGCCTTCTTCAGTGGTGGGTCATATGACTCATAATTCTCTGCTGTTGGACCTCTCTCATCTGTCTGGGTGCTGATGCCTAAATAACTGAAAGTGGACTTCTCCAGTGGTTTGTGATATGACGCATGATTCTCTGCTGTTGGACCACTCTCCTCTGTCTGGGTGCCGTGAGCTAAATATCTGGAAGTGGCCTTCTCCAGTGGTGGGTGATATAACGTATGATTCTCTGCTGTTGGACCTCTCTCCGCTGTCTGGGTGCTGGGGCCTAAATAACTGAAAGTGGCCTTCTCCAGTGGTGGGTGACATGTCGCATGATTCTCTGCTGTTGGACCTCTCTCCTCTGTCTGGGTGATGGGGCCTAAATAACAGCTTGTGGCCTTCTCCAGTGGTGGGTGATATGACGCATGATTCTCTGCTGTTGGACCTCTCTCCTCTGTCTGGGTGCTGGGGCCTAAATAACTGAAAGTGGCCTTCTCCAGTGGTGTGTGATATGACGCATGATTCTCTGCTGTTGGACCTCTCTCCTCTGTCTGGGTGCTGGGGCCTAAATAACTGAAAGTGGCCTTCTCCAGTGGTGGGTGATATGACGCATGATTCTCTGCTGTGGGACCTCTCTCCTCTGTCTAGGTGCGGTGGGCTAAATATCTGGAACTAGCCTTCTCCAGTGGTGGGTGATATGACGCATGATTCTCTGCTGTTGGACCTCTATCTTCTGTCTGGGTGCTGGGGCCTAAATAACTGAAAGTGGCCTTCTTCAGTGGTGGGTGATATGATGCTTGATTCTCTGCTGTGGGACCTCTCTCCTCTGTCTGGCTGCTGGGGCCTAAATAACTGAAAGTGGCCTTCTCCAGTGGTGGGTGATATGACGCATGATTCTCTGCTGTTGGACCTCTCTCCTCTGTCTGGGTGCCGTGGGCTAAATATCTCGAAGTGGCCTTCTCCAGTGGTGGGTGATATAACGCATGATTCTCTGCTTTTGGAACTCTCTCCTCTGTCTGGGTGCTGGGGCCTAAATAACTGAAAGTGGCCTTCTTCAGTGATGGGTGATATGACGCATGATTCTTTGCTGTGGGACCTCTCTCCTCTGTCTGGGTGCTGGGGCCTAAATAAGTGAAAGTGGCCTTCTCCAGTGGTGGGTGATATGACTCATAATTCTCTGCTGTTGGACCTCTCTCATCTGTCTGGGTGCTGGGGCCTAAATAACTGAAAGTGGCCTTCTCCAGTGGTGGGTGATATGACGCATGATTCTCTGCTGTTGGACCACTCTCCTCTGTCTGGGTGCGTTGGCTAAATATCTGGAAGTGGCCTACTCCAGTGGTGGGTGATATAACGCATGATTCTCTGCTGTTGGACCTCTATCCTCTGTCTGGGTGCTGGGCCTAAATAACTGAAAGTGGCCTTCTCCAGTGGTGGGTGATATGACGCATGATTCTCTGCTGTTGGACCTCTCTCCTCTGTCTGGGTGATGGGGCCTAAATAACTGAAAGTGGCCTTCTCCAGTGGTGGGTGATATGACGCATGATTCTCTGCTGTTGGACCTCTCTCCTCTGTCTGGGTCCTGGGGCCTAAATAACTGACAGTGGCCTTCTGCAGTGGTGGGTGATATGACGCATGATTCTCTGCTGTTGGACCTCTCTCATCTGTCTTGGTGCTGGGGCCTAAATAACTGAAAGTGGCCTTCTCCACTGGTGGGTGATATGACGCATGATTCTCTGCTGTTGGACCTCTCTCCTCTGTCTGGGTGCTGGGGCCTAAATAACTGACAGTGGCCTTCTCCAGTGGTATTTGATATGACGCATGATTCTCTGCTGTCGGACCTCTCTTCTCTGTCTGTTTGCTGGGGCCTAAATAACTGAAAGTGGCCTTCTCCATTGGTGGGTGATATGACGCATGATTCTCTGCTGTTGGACCTCTCTCATCTGTCTGGGTCCTAAATAACTGAAAGTGGCCTTCTCCAGAGGTGGGTGATATGACGCATGATTCTCTGCTGTTGGACTTCTCTCCTCTGTCTGGGTGCTGGGGCCTAAATAACAGAAAGTGGCCTTCTCCAGTGGTGGGTAATATGACGCATGATTCTCTGCTGTTGGACCTCTCTCCTCTGTCTGGGTGCTGGGGCCTAAATAACTGAAAGTGGCCTTCTCCAGTGGTGGTTGATATGTCGCATGATTCTCTGCTGTGGGACCTCTCTCCTCTGTCTGGGTGCTGGGGCCTAAATAACTGAAAGTGGCTTTCTCCAGTGGTGGGTGATATGACTCATGATTCTCTGCTGTTGGACCTCTCTCCTCTGTCAGGGTGCTGGGACCTAAATAACTGATAGTGGCCATCTCCAGTGGTGGGTGATATGACGCAGGATTCTCTGCTGTTGGACCTCTCTCCTCTGTCTGGGTGCTGGGGCCTAAATAACTGAAAGCTGTCTTCTCCAGTGGTGGGTGATATGACGCATGATTCTCTGCTGTTGGACCTCTCTCCTCTGTCTGGGTGCTGAGGCCTAAATATCTGAAAGTGGCCTTCTCCAGTGTTGGGTGATATGACGCATGATTCTCTGCTGTTGGACCTCTCTCCTCTGTCTGGGTGCTGGGGCCTAAATAACTGAAATTGGCCTTCTCCAGTGGTGGGTGATATGACGCATGATTCTCTGCTGTGGGACCTCTCTCCTCCTTCTGGTTGCCGTGGGCTATATATCTGGATCTGGCCTTTTCCAGTGCTGGGTGATATGACGCATGATTCTCTGCTGTTGGACCTCTCTCCTCTGTCTGGGTGCTGGGGCCTAAATAACTGAAAGTGGCCTTCTTCAGTGGTGGGTGATATGACGCATGATTCTCTGCTGTTGGACCTCTCTCCTCTGTCTGGGTGCTGGGGCCTAAATAACTGAAAGTGGCCTTCTCCAGTGGTGGGTGATATGATGCATGATTCTCTGCTGTGGGACTTCTCTCCTCTGTCTGGGTGCTGGGGCCTAAATAACTGAAAGTGGCCTTCTCCAGTGGTGGGCGATATGACGCATGATTCTCTGCTGTGGGACATTTCTTCTCTGTCTGGGTGCTGGGGACTAAATAACTGAAAGTGGCCTTCTCCAGTGGTGGGTGATATGACGCATGATTCTCTGCTGTTGGACCTCTCTCCTCTGTCTTGGTGCTGAGGCCTAAATAACTGAATGTGGCCTTCTTCATTGGTGGGTGATATGACGCATGATTCTCTGCTGTTGGACCTCTCTCCTCTGTCTGGGTGCTGGGGCCTAAATAACTGAAAGTGGCCTTCTCCAGTGGTGTTTGATATGACGCATGATTCTCTGCTGTGGGACCTCTCTCCTCTGTCTGGGTGCTGGGGCCTAAATAACTGAAAGTGGCCTTCTCCAGTGGTGGGTGATATAATGCAGGAATCTCTGCTGTTGGACCTCTCCCCTCTGTCTGGGTGCTGGGGCCTAAATAACTGAAAGCTGTCTTCTCCAGTGGTGGGTGATATGACGCATGATTCTCTGCTTTTGGACCTCTCTCCTCTGTCTGGGTGCTGGGGCCTAAATAACTGAAATTGGCCTTCTCCAGTGGTGGGTGATATGACGCATGATTCTCTGCTGTGGGACCTCTCTCCTCCTTCTGGTTGCCGTGGGCTATATATCTGGATCTGGCCTTCTCCAGTGGTGGGTGATATGACGCATGATTCTCTGCTGTTGGACCTCTCTCCTCTGTCTGGGTGCTGGGGCCTAAATAACTGAAAGTGGCCTTCTCCAGTGGTGGGTGATATGACGCATGATTCTCTGCTGTGGGACTTCTCTCCTCTGTCTGGGTGCTGGGGCCTAAATAACTGAAAGTGGCCTTCTCCAGTGGTGGGTGATATGACGCATGATTCTCTGCTGTTGGACCTCTCTCCTCTGTCTTGGTGCTGAGGCCTAAATAACTGAATGTGGCCTTCTCCATTGGTGGGTGATATGACGCATGATTCTCTGCTGTTGGACCTCTCTCCTCTGTCTGGGTGCTGGGGCCTAAATAACTGAAAGTGGCCTTCTTCAGTGGTGGGTGATATGACGCATGATTCTCTGCTGTGGGACCTCTCTCCTCTGTCTGGGTGCTGGGGCCTAAATAACTGAAAGTGGCCTTCTCCAGTGGTGGGTGATATGACGCATGATTCTCTGCTGTGGGACTTCTCTACTCTGTCTGGGTGCTGGGGCCTAAATAACTGAAAGTGGCCTTCTCCAGTGGTGGGTGATATGACGCATGATTCTCTGCTGTTGGACCTCTCTCCTCTGTCTTGGTGCTGAGGCCTAAATAACTGAATGTGGCCTTCTCCATTGGTGGGTGATATGACACATGATTCTCTGCTGTTGGACCTCTCTCCTCTGTCTGGGTGCTGGGGCCTAAATAACTGAAAGTGGCCTTCTCCAGTGGTGTTTGATATGACGCATGATTCTCTGCTGTTTGACCTCTCTCCTCTGTCTGGGTGCTGGGTCCTAAATAACTGAAAGTGGCCTTCTCCAGTGGTGTTTGATATGACGAATGATTCTCTGCTGTTGGACCTCTCTCCTCTGTCTGGGTGCTGGGGCCTAAATAACTGAAAGTGGCCTTCTCCAGTGGTGTTTGATATGACGAATGATTCTCTGCTGTTGGACCTCTCTCCTCTGTCTGGGTGCTTGGGCCTAAATAACTGAAAGTGGCCTTCTCCAGTGGTGGGTGATGTAACGCATGATTCTCTGCTGTTGGACCTCTCTCCTCTGTCTGGGTGCCGTGGGCTAAATATCTGGAAGTGGCCTCCAGTGGTGGGTGATATGATGCGTGATTCTCTGCTGTTGGACCTCTCTCTTCTGTCTGGGTACTGGGGCCTAAATAACAGAAAGTGGCCTTCTCCAGTGGTGGGTAATATAACGCATGATTCTCTGCTGTTGGACCTCTCTCATCTGTCTGGGTGCTGGGGCCTAAATAACTGAAAGTGACCTTCTCCAGTGGTGGGTGATATGACGCATGATTCTCTGCTGTTGGACCTCTCTCCTCTGTCTGGTGCTGGGGCCTAAATAACTGAAAGTGGCCTTCTCCAGTGGTGGGTAATATGATGCATGATTCTCTGCTGTGGGACCTCTCTCCTCTGTCTGGGTGCTGGGGCCTAAATAACTGAAAGTTGCCTTCTCCAGTGGTGTGTGATATGACGCATGATTCTCTGCTGTTGGACCTCTCTCCTCTGTCTGGGTGCTGGGGCCTAAATAACATAAAGTGGCCTTCTCCAGTGGTGGGTAATATGACGCATGATTCTCTTCTGTTGGACCTCTCTCCTCTGTCTGGGTGCTGGGGCCTAAATAACTGAAAGTGGCCTTATCCAGTGGTGGGTGATATGACGCATTATTCTCTGCTGTTGGACCTCTCTCCTCTGTCTGGGTGCCGTGGGCTAAATATCTGGAAGTGGCCTTCTCCAGTGGTGGGTGATATAACGCATGATTCTCTGCTGTTGGACCTCTCTCCTCTGTCTGGGTGCTGGGGCCTAAATAACTGATAGTGGCCTTCTACAGTGGTGGGTGATATGACGCATGATTCTCTGCTGTTGGACCTCTCTCCTCTGTCTGGGTGCTGGGGCCTAAATAACTGAAAGTGGCCTTCTCCAGTGGTGGGTGATATGACGCATGATTCTCTGCTGTTGGACCTCTCTCCTCTGTCTGGGTGCTGGGGCCTAAATAACTGAAAGTGGCCTTCTCCAGTGATGTTTGATATGACGAATGATTCTCTGCTGTGGGACCTCTCTCCTCTGTCTGGGTGCTTGGGCCTAAATAACTGAAAGTGGCCTTCTCCAGTGGTGGGTGATGTAATGCATGATTCTCTGCTGTTGGACCTCTCTCCTCTGTCTTGGTGCTGAGGCCTAAATAACTGAATGTGGCCTTCTCCATTGGTGGGTGATATGACACATGATTCTCTGCTGTGGGACCTCTCTCCTCTGTCTAGGTGCTGGGTTCTAAATAACTGAAAGTGGCCTTCTCTAGTGGTGGGTGAAATGACGCATGATTCTCTGCTGTTGGACCTCTCTCATCTGTCTGGGTGCTGGGGCATAAATAACTGAAAGTGACCTTCTCCAGTGGTGGGTGATATGACGCATGATTCTCTGCTGTTGGACCTCTCTCCTCTGTCTGGTGCTGGGGCCTAAATAACTGAATGTGGCCTTCTTCAGTGGTGGGTAATATGATGCATGATTCTCTGCTGTGGGACCTCTCTCCTCTGTCTGGGGGCTGGGGCCTAAATATCTGAAAGTTGCCTTCTCCAGTGGTGGGTGATATGACGCATGATTCTCTGCTGTGGGACCTCTCTCCTCTGTCTGGGTGCTGGGGCCTAAATAACTGAATGTGGCCTTTTCCAGTGGTGGGTGATATGACGCATGATTCTCTGCTGTTGGACCTCTCTCCTCTGTCTGGGTGCTGGGGCCTAAATAACTGAAAGTGGCCTTCTTCAGTGGTGGGTGATATGACGCATGATTCTCTGCTGTGGGACCTCTCTCCTCTGTCTGGGTGCTGGGGCCTAAATAACTGAAAGTGGCCTTCTCCAGTGGTGGGTGATATGACGCATGTTGAAAGTGGTCTTCTGCGTGGTGGGGACCTCTCTCCTCTGTCTGGGTGCTGGGGCCTAAATAACTGAAAGTGGCCTTCTCCAGTGGTGGGTGATATGACGCATGATTCTCTGCTGTGGGAATTCTCTCCTCTTTCTGGGTGCTGGGGCCTAAATAACTGAAAGTGGCCTTCTCCAGTGGTGGGCGATATGACGCATGATTCTCTGCTGTGGGACCTTTCTCCTCTGTCTGGGTGCTGGGGCCTAAATAACTGAAAGTGGCCTTCTCCAGTGGTCGGTGATATGACGCATGATTCTCTGCTGTTGGACCTCTCTCCTCTGTCTTGGTGCTGAGGCCTAAATAACTGAATGTGGCCTTCTTCATTGGTGGGTGATATGACGCATGATTCTCTGCTGTTGGACCTCTCTCCTCTGTCTGGGTGCTGGGGCCTAAATACCTGAAAGTGGCCTTCTCCAGTGGTGTTTTATATGACGCATGATTCTCTGCTGTGGGACCTCTCTCCTCTGTCTGGGTGCTGGGGCCTAAATAACTGAAAGTGGCCTTCTCCAGTGGTGGGTGATATAATGCAGGAATCTCTGCTGTTGGACCTCTCCCCTCTGTCTGGGTCCTGGGGCCTAAATAACTGAAAGCTGTCTTCTCCAGTGGTGGGTGATATGACGCATGATTCTCTGATGTGGGACCTCTCTCCTCTGTCTGGGTGCTGAGGCCTAAATATCTGAAAGTGGCCTTCTCCAATGGTGGGTGATATGACGCATGATTCTCTGCTTTTGGACCTCTCTCCTCTGTCAGGGTGCTGGGGCCTAAATAACTGAAATTGGCCTTCTCCAGTGGTGGGTGATATGACGCATGATTCTCTGCTGTGGGACCTCTCTCCTCCTTCTGGTTGCCGTGGGCTATATATCTGGATCTGGCCTTTTCCAGTGGTGGGTGATATGACGCATGATTCTCTGCTGTTGGACCTCTCTCTTCTGTCTGGGTGCTGGGGCCTAAATAACTGAAAGTGGCCTTCTCCAGTGGTGGGTGATATGACGCATGATTCTCTGCTGTGGGACTTCTCTCCACTGTCTGGGTGCTGGAGCCTAAATAACTGAAAGTGGCCTTCTCCAGTGGTGGGTGATATGACGCATGATTCTCTGCTGTTGGACCTCTCTCCTCTGTCTGGGTGCTGAGGCCTAAATAACTGAATGTGGCCTTCTCCATTGGTGGGTGATATGACGCATGATTCTCTGCTGTTGGACCTCTCTCCTCTGTCTGGGTGCTGGGGCCTAAATAACTGAAAGTGGCCTTCTTCAGTGGTGGGTGATATGACGCATGATTCTCTGCTGTGGGACCTCTCTCCTCTGTCTGGGTGCTGGGGCCTAAATAACTGAAAGTGGCCTTCTCCAGTGGTGGGTGATATAACGCATGATTCTCTGCTGTTGGACCTCTCTCCTCTGTCTGGGTGCTGGCGCCTAAATAACTGAAAGTGGCCTTCTCCAGTGGTGGGTGATATGATGCATGATTCTCTGCTGTTGGACCTCTCTCCTCTGTCTGGGTACTGTGGCCTAAATAACAGAAAGTGGCCTTCTCAGTGGTGGGTAATATAACGCATGATTCTCTGCTGTTGGACATCTCTCCTCTGTTTGGGGGCTGGGGCCTAAATAACTGAAAGTGGCCTTCTCCAGTGGTGGGTGATATGACGCATGATTCTCTGCTGTTGGACCTCTCTCTGTCTGGGTGCTGGGGCCTAAATAACTGAAAGTGGCCTTCTCCAGTGGTGGGTGATATGAAGCATGATTCTCTGCTGTGGGACCTCTCTCCTCTGTCTGGCTGCTGGGGCCTAAATATCTGGAACTGGCATTCTCCAGTGGTCGGTGATATGACGCATGATTCTCTGCTGTTGGACCTCTCTCCTCTGTCTGGGTGCTGGGGCCTAAATAACTAAAAGTGGCCTTATCCAGTGGTGGGTGATATAAAGCATGATTCTTTGCTGTGGGACCTCTCTCCTCTGTCTGGGTGCTGGGTCCTAAATAACTGAAAGTGGCCTTCTCTAGTAGTGGGTGATATGACGCATGATTCTCTGCTGTTGGACCTCTCTCATCTGTCTGTGTGCTGGGGCCTAAATAACTGAAAGTGACCTTCTCCTGTGGTGGGTGATATGACGCATGATTCTCTGCTGTTGGACCTCTCTCCTCTGTCTGGTGCTGCGGCCTAAATAACTGAAAGTGGCCTTCTCCAGTGGTGGGTGATATGACGCATGATTCTCTACTGTGGGACCTCTCTCCTCTGTCTGGGTGCTGAGGCCTAAATTTCTGAAAGTGGCCTTCTCCAGTGGTGGGTGATATGACGCATGATTCTCTGCTGTTGGACCTCTCTCCTCTGTCTGGGTGCCGTGGGCTAAATATCTGGAAGTGGCCTTCTCCAGTGGTGGGTGATATAACGCATGATTCTCTGCTGTTGGACCTCTCTCATCTGTCTGGGTGATGGGGCTTAAATAACTGAAAGTGGCCTTCTCCAGTGGTCGGTGATATGACGCATGATTCTCTGCTGTTGGACCTCTCTCCTCTGTCTGTGTGCTAGGGCCTAAATAACATAAAGTAACCTTCTCCATTGGTGGGTAATATGACGCATGATTCTCTGCTGTTGGACCTCTCTCCTCTGTCTGGGTGCTGGGGCCTAAATAACTGAAAGTGGCCTTCTCCAGTGGTGGGTGATATGACGCATGATTCTCTGCTGTTGGACCTCTCTCCTCTGACTGGGTGCTAGGGCCTAAATAACTGAAAGTGGCCTTCTCCAGTGGTGGGTGATATGACGCATGATTCTCTGCTGTGGGACCTCTGTTCTCTGTCTGGGTGCTGGTTCCTAAATAACTAAAAGTGGCCTTCTCTAGTGGTGGGTGATATGACGCATGATTCTCTGCTGTTGGACCTCTCTCATCTGTCTGATTGCTGGGGCCTAAATAACTGAAAGTGACCTTTTCCAGTGGTGGGTGATATGACGCATGATTCTCTGCTGTTGGACCTCTCTCCTCTGTCTTGGTGCTGGGGCCTAAATAACTGAAAGTTGCCTTCTCCAGTGGTGGGTGATATGACGCATGATTCTCTGCTGTTGGACCTCTCTCCTCTGTCTGGGTGCTGGGGCCTAAATAACTGAATGTGGCCTTCTCCAGTGGTGGGTGATATGACGCATGATTCTTTGCTGTTGGTCCTCTCTCATCTGTCTGGGTGCTGGGGCCTAAATAACTGAAAGCTGCCATCTCCAGTGGTGGGTGATATGACACATGATTCTCTGCTGTGGAACCTCTCTCCTCTGTCTGGGTGCTGGGGCCTAAATAACTGAATGTGGCCTTCTCCAGTGGAGGGTGATATGACGCATGATTCTTTGCTGTTGGTCCTCTCTCATCTGTCCGGGTGCTGGGGCCTAAATAACTGACAGTGGCCTTCTCCAGTGGTGGGTGGTATGACGAATGATTCTCTGCTGTGGGACCTCTCTTCTCTGTCTGGGTGCTGGGGCCTAAATAACTGAAAGTGGCCTTCTCCAGTGGTGGGTGATATGCCGCATGATTCTCTGCTGTTGGACCTCTCTCCTCTGTCTGGGTGCCGTGGGCTAAATATCTCGAAGTGGCCTTCTCCAGTGGTGGGTGATATGACGCATGATTCTCTGCTGTTGGACCTCTCTCCTCTGTCTGGGTGCTGGGGCCCAAATAACTGAAAGTGGCCTTCTCCAGTGGTGGGTGATATGACGCATGATTCTCTGCTGTGGGACCTCTCTCCTCTGTCTGAGTGCTGGGGCCTAAATAACTGAAAGTGGCCTTCTCTAGTGGTGGGTGATGTAACGCATGATTCTGTGCTGTTGGACCTCTCTCCTCTGTCTGGGTGCTTGGGCCTAAATAACTGAAAGTGGCCTTATCCAGTGGTGGGTGATATGACGCATTATTCTCTGCTGTTGGACCTCTCTCCTCTGTCTGGGTGCCGTGGGCTAAATATCTGGAAGTGGCCTTCTCCAGTGGTGGGTGATATGATGCGTGATTCTCTGCTGTTGGACCTCTCTCCTCTGTCTGGGTACTGGGGCCTAAATAACAGAAAGTGGCCTTCTCCAGTGGTGGGTAATATAACGCATGATTCTCTGCTGTTGGACCTCTCTCATCTGTCTGGGTGCTGGGGCCTAAATAACTGAAAGTGACCTTCTCCAGTGGTGGGTGATATGACGCATGATTCTCTGCTGTTGGACCTCTCTCCTCTGTCTGGTGCTGGGGCTTAAATAACTGAAAGTGGCCTTCTCCAGTGGTGGGTAATATGATGCATGATTCTCTGCTGTGGGACCTCTCTCCTGTGTTTGGTTGCGGGGATCTAAATAACTGAAAGTTGCCTTCTCCAGTGGTGGGTGATATGACGCATGATTCTCTGCTGTTGGACCTCTCACCTCTGTCTGGGTGCTGGGGCCTAAATAACTGAATGTGGCCTTTTCCAGTTGTGGGTGATATGACGCATGATTCTCTGCTGTTGGACCTCTCTCCTCTGTCTGGGTGCTGGGGCCTAAATAACTGAAAGTGGCCTTCTCCAGTGGTGTTTGATATGACACATGATTCTCTGCTGTTGGACCTCTCTCCTCTGTCTGGGTGCTGGGGCCTAAATAACTGAAAGTGGCCTTCTCCAGTGGTGGGTGATATGACGCATGATTTTCTGCTGTGGGACCTCTCTCCTCTGTCTGGGTGCTGAGGCCTAAATATCTGAAAGTGGCCTTCTCCAGTGGTGGGTGATATAACGCATGATTCTCTGCTGTTGGACCTCTCTCCTCTGTCTGGGTGATGGGGCCTAAATATCTGAAAGTGGCCTTCTCCAGTGGTGGGTGATATGACGCATGATTCTCTGCTGTTGGACCTCTCTCCTCTGTCTGTGTGCTAGGGCCTAAATAACATAAAGTGGCCTTCTCCAGTGGTGGGTAATATGACGCATGATTCTCTGCTGTTGGACCTCTCTCCTCTGTCTGGGTGCTGGGGCCTAAATAACTGAAAGTGGCCTTCTCCAGTGGTGGGTGATATGACGCATGATTCTCTGCTGTTGGACCTCTCTCCTCTGTCTGGGTGCTGGGGCCTAAATAACTGAAAGTGGCCTTCTCCAGTGGTGGGTGATATGACGCATGATTCTCCGCTGTGGGACCTCTGTTCTCTGTCTGGGTGCTGGGGCCTAAATAACTGAAAGTGGCCTTCTCCAGTGATGGGTGATATGACGCATGATTCTCTGCTGTTGGACCTCTCTCCTCTGTCTGGGTGCCGTAGGCTAAATATCTCGAAGTGGCCTTCTCCAGTGGTGGGTGATATAACGCATGATTCTCTGCTGTTGGACCTCTCTCCTCTGTCTGGGTGCTGGTTCCTAAATAACTAAAAGTGGCCTTCTCTAGTGGTGGGTGATATGAAGCATGATTCTCTGCTGTTGGACCTCTCTCCTCTGTCTGGTTGCTGGGGCCTAAATAACTGAAAGTGACCTTTTCCAGTGGTGGGTGATATGACGCATGATTCTCTGCTGTTGGACTTCTCTCCTCTGTCTGGGTGCTGGGGCCTAAATAACTGAAAGTAGCCTTCTCCAGTGGTGGGTAATATGATGCATGATTCTCTGCTGTGGGACCTCTCTCCTCTGTCTGGGTGCTGGGGCCTAAATAACTGAATGTGGCCTTCTCCAGTGGTGGGTGATATGACGCATGATTCTTTGCTGTTGGTCCTCTCTCATCTGTCTGGGTGCTGGGGCCTAAATAACTGAAAGTTGCCTTCTCCAGTGGTGGGTGATATGACGCATGATTCTCTGCTGTGGGACCTCTCTCCTCTGTCTGGGTGCTGGGGCCTAAATAACTGAATGTGACCTTCTCCAGTGGATGGTGATATGACGCATGATTCTTTGCTGTTGGTCCTCTCTCATCTGTCCGGGTGCTGGGGCCTAAATTACTGACAGTGGCCTTCTCCAGTGGTGGGTGGTATGACGAATGATTCTCTGCTGTGGGACCTCTCTTCTCTGTCTGGGTGCTGGGGCCTAAATAACTGAAAGTGGCCTTCTCCAGTGGTGGGTGATATGACGCATTATTCTCTGCTGTTGGACCTCTCTCCTCTGTCTGGGTGCCGTGGGCTAAATATCTCCAAGTGGCCTTCTCCAGTGGTGGGTGATATAACGCATGATTCTCTGCTGTTGGACCTCTCTCCTCTGTCTGGGTGCTGGGGCCCAAATAACTGAAAGTGGCCTTCTCCAGTGGTGGGTGATATGACGCATGATTCTCTGCTGTGGGACCTCTCTCCTCTGTCTGGGTGCTGGGGCCTAAATAATTGAAAGTGGCCTTCTCCAGTGGTGGGTGATATGACGCATGATTCAATGCTGTTGGACCTCTCTCCTCTGTCTGGGTGCTGGGGCCTAAATAACTGAAAGTGGCCCTTTCCAGTGGTGGGTGATATGACGCATGATTCTCTGCTGTGGGACCTCTCTCCTCTGTCTGGGTGCTGGGGCCTAAATATCTGGAACTGGCATTCTCCAGTGGTGGGTGATATGACGCATGATTCTCTGCTGTTAGACCTCTCTCCTCTGTCTGGGTGCTGGGGCCTAAATAACTAAAAGTGGCCTTATCCAGTGGTGGTTGATATGACGCATGATTTTCTGCTGTGGGACCTCTCTCCTCTGTCTGGGTGCTGGGTTCTAAATAACTGAAAGTGGCCTTCTCTAGTGGTGGGTGATATGACGCATGATTCTCTGCTGTTGGACCTCTCTCATCTGTCTGTGTGCTGGGGCCTAAATAACTGAAAGTGACCTTCTCCTGTGGTGGGTGATATGACGCATGATTCTCTGCTGTTGGACCTCTCTCCTCTGTCTGGTGCTGCGGCCTAAATAACTGAAAGTGGCCTTCTCCAGTGGTGGGTGATATGACGCATGATTCTCTACTGTGGGACCTCTCTCCTCTGTCTGGGTGCTGAGGCCTAAATATCTGAAAGTGGCCTTCTCCAGTGGTGGGTGATATGACGCATGATTCTCTGCTGTTGGACCTCTCTCCTCTGTCTGGGTGCCGTGGGCTAAATATCTGGAAGTGGACTTCTCCAGTGGTGGGTGATATAACGCATGATTCTCTGCTGTTGGACCTCTCTCATCTGTCTGGGTGATGGGGCTTAAATAACTGAAAGTGGCCTTCTCCAGTGGTCGGTGATATGACGCATGATTCTCTGCTGTTGGACCTCTCTCCTCTGTCTGTGTGCTAGGGCCTAAATAACATAAAGTAAACTTCTCCAGTGGTGGGTAATATGACGCATGATTCTCTGCTGTTGGACCTCTCTCCTCTGTCTGGGTGCTGGGGCCTAAATAACTGAAAGTGGCCTTCTCCAGTGGTGGGTGATATGACGCATGATTCTCTGCTGTGGGACCTCTGTTCTCTGTCTGGGTGCTGGTTCCTAAATAACTAAAAGTGGCCTTCTCTAGTGGTGGGTGATATGACGCATGATTCACTGCTGTTGGACCTCTCTCATCTGTCTGGTTGCTGGGGCCTAAATAACTGAAAGTGACCTTTTCCAGTGGTGGGTGATATGACGCATGATTCTCTGCTGTTGGACCTCTCTCCTCTGTCTTGGTGCTGGGGCCTAAATAACTGAAAGTTGCCTTCTCCAGTGGTGGGTGATATGACGCATGATTCTCTGCTGTGGGACCTCTCTCCTCTGTCTGGGTGCTGGGGCCTAAATAACTGAATGTGGCCTTCTCCAGTGGTGGGTGATATGACGCATGATTCTTTGCTGTTGGTCCTCTCTCATCTGTCTGGGTGCTGGGGCCTAAATAACTGAAAGCTGCCATCTCCAGTGGTGGGTGATATGACACATGATTCTCTGCTGTGGAACCTCTCTCCTCTGTCTGGGTGCTGGGGCCTAAATAACTGAATGTGGCCTTCTCCAGTGGAGGGTGATATGACGCATGATTCTTTGCTGTTGGTCCTCTCTCATCTGTCCGGGTGCTGGGGCCTAAATAACTGACAGTGGCCTTCTCCAGTGGTGGGTGGTATGACGAATGATTCTCTGCTGTGGGACCTCTCTTCTCTGTCTGGGTGCTGGGGCCTAAATAACTGAAAGTGGCCTTCTCCAGTGGTGGGTGATATGCCGCATGATTCTCTGCTGTTGGACCTCTCTCCTCTGTCTGGGTGCCGTGGGCTAAATATCTCGAAGTGGCCTTCTCCAGTGGTGGGTGATATAACGCATGATTCTCTGCTGTTGGACCTCTCTCCTCTGTCTGGGTGCTGGGGCCCAAATAACTGAAAGTGGCCTTCTCCAGTGGTGGGTGATATGACGCATGATTCTCTGCTGTGGGACCTCTCTCCTCTGTCTGAGTGCTGGGGCCTAAATAACTGAAAGTGGCCTTCTCTAGTGGTGGGTGATGTAACGCATGATTCTGTGCTGTTGGACCTCTCTCCTCTGTCTGGGTGCTTGGGCCTAAATAACTGAAAGTGGCCTTATCCAGTGGTGGGTGATATGACGCATTATTCTCTGCTGTTGGACCTCTCTCCTCTGTCTGGGTGCCGTGGGCTAAATATCTGGAAGTGGCCTTCTCCAGTGGTGGGTGATATGATGCGTGATTCTCTGCTGTTGGACCTCTCTCCTCTGTCTGGGTACTGGGGCCTAAATAACAGAAAGTGGCCTTCTCCAGTGGTGGGTAATATAACGCATGATTCTCTGCTGTTGGACCTCTCTCATCTGTCTGGGTGCTGGGGCCTAAATAACTGAAAGTGACCTTCTCCAGTGGTGGGTGATATGACGCATGATTCTCTGCTGTTGGACCTCTCTCCTCTGTCTGGTGCTGGGGCCTAAATAACTGAAAGTGGCCTTCTCCAGTGGTGGGTAATATGATGCATGATTCTCTGCTGTGGGACCTCTCTCCTCTGTCTGGGTGCTGGGGCCTAAATAACTGAAAGTTGCCTTCTCCAGTGGTGGGTGATATGACGCATGATTCTCTGCTGTTGGACCTCTCACCTCTGTCTGGGTGCTGGGGCCTAAATAACTGAATGTGGCCTTTTCCAGTTGTGGGTGATATGACGCATGATTCTCTGCTGTTGGACCTCTCTCCTCTGTCTGGGTGCTGGGGCCTAAATAACTGAAAGTGGCCTTCTCCAGTGGTGTTTGATATGACACATGATTCTCTGCTGTTGGACCTCTCTCCTCTGTCTGGGTGCTGGGGCCTAAATAACTGAAAGTGGCCTTCTCCAGTGGTGGGTGATATGACGCATGATTTTCTGCTGTGGGACCTCTCTCCTCTGTCTGGGTGCCGTGGGCTAAATATCTGAAAGTGGCCTTCTCCAGTGGTGGGTGATATAACTCATGATTCTCTGCTGTTGGACCTCTCTCCTCTGTCTGGGTGATGGGGCCTAAATAACTGAAAGTGGCCTTCTCCAGTGGTGGGTGATATGACGCATGATTCTCTGCTGTTGGACCTCTCTCCTCTGTCTGTGTGCTAGGGCCTAAATAACATAAAGTGGCCTTCTCCAGTGGTGGGTAATATGACGCATGATTCTCTGCTGTTGGACCTCTCTCCTCTGTCTGGGTGCTGGGGCCTAAATAACTGAAAGTGGCCTTCTCCAGTGGTGGGTGATATGACGCATGATTCTCTGCTGTTGGACCTCTCTCCTCTGTCTGGGTGCTGGGGCCTAAATAACTGAAAGTGGCCTTCTCCAGTGGTGGGTGATATGACGCATGATTCTCCGCTGTGGGACCTCTGTTCTCTGTCTGGGTGCTGGGGCCTAAATAACTGAAAGTGGCCTTCTCCAGTGATGGGTGATATGACGCATGATTCTCTGCTGTTGGACCTCTCTCCTCTGTCTGGGTGCCGTAGGCTAAATATCTCGAAGTGGCCTTCTCCAGTGGTGGGTGATATAACGCATGATTCTCTGCTGTTGGACCTCTCTCCTCTGTCTGGGTGCTGGTTCCTAAATAACTAAAGTGGCCTTCTCTAGTGGTGGGTGATATGAAGCATGATTCTCTGCTGTTGGACCTCTCTCCTCTGTCTGGTTGCTGGGGCCTAAATAACTGAAAGTGACCTTTTCCAGTGGTGGGTGATATGACGCATGATTCTCTGCTGTTGGACTTCTCTCCTCTGTCTGGGTGCTGGGGCCTAAATAACTGAAAGTAGCCTTCTCCAGTGGTGGGTAATATGATGCATGATTCTCTGCTGTGGGACCTCTCTCCTCTGTCTGGGTGCTGGGGCCTAAATAACTGAATGTGGCCTTCTCCAGTGGTGGGTGATATGACGCATGATTCTTTGCTGTTGGTCCTCTCTCATCTGTCTGGGTGCTGGGGCCTAAATAACTGAAAGTTGCCTTCTCCAGTGGTGGGTGATATGACGCATGATTCTCTGCTGTGGGACCTCTCTCCTCTGTCTGGGTGCTGGGGCCTAAATAACTGAATGTGACCTTCTCCAGTGGATGGTGATATGACGCATGATTCTTTGCTGTTGGTCCTCTCTCATCTGTCTGGGTGCTGGGGCCTAAATAACTGAATGTGGCCTTCTCCAGTGGTGGGTGGTATGACGAATGATTCTCTGCTGTGGGACCTCTCTTCTCTGTCTGGGTGCTGAGGCCTAAATAACTGAAAGTGGCCTTCTCCAGTGGTGGGTGATATGACGCATGATTCTCTGCTGTTGGACCTCTCTCCTCTGTCTGGGTGCCGTGGGCTAAATATCTCGAAGTGGCCTTCTCCAGTGGTGGGTGATATGACGCATGATTCTCTGCTGTTGGACCTCTCTCCTCTGTCTGGGTGCTGGGGCCCAAATAACTGAAAGTGGCCTTCTCCAGTGGTGGGTGATATGACGCATGATTCTTTGCTGTTGGTCATCTCTCATCTGTCTGGGTGCTGGGGCCTAAATAACTGAAAGTTGCCTTCTCCAGTGGTGGGTGATATGACGCATGATTCTCTGCTGTGGGACCTCTCTCCTCTGTCTGGGTGCTGGGGCCTAAATAACTGAATGTGACCTTCTCCAGTGGAGGGTGATATGACGCATGATTCTTTGCTGTTGGTCCTCTCTCATCTGTCCGGGTGCTGGGGCCTAAATAACTGACAGTGGCCTTCTCCAGTGGTGGGTGGTATGACGAATGATTCTCTGCTGTGGGACCTCTCTTCTCTGTCTGGGTGCTGGGGCCTAAATAACTGAAAGTGGCCTTCTCCAGTGGTGGGTGATATGACGCATGATTCTCTGCTGTTGGACCTCTCTCCTCTGTCTGGGTGCCGTGGGCTAAATATCTCGAAGTGGCCTTCTCCAGTGGTGGGTGATATAACGCATGATTCTCTGCTGTTGGACCTCTCTCCTCTGTCTGGGTGCTGGGGCCCAAATAACTGAAAGTGGCCTTCTCCAGTGGTGGGTGATATGACGCATGATTCTCTGCTGTGGGACCTCTCTCCTCTGTCTGGGTGCTGGGGCCTAAATAACTGAAAGTGGCCTTCTCCAGTGGTGGGTGATATGACGCATGATTCTCTGCTGTTGGACCTCTCTCCTCTGTCTGGGTGCTGGGGCCTAAATAACTGAAAGTGGCCTTCTCCAGTGGTGGGTGATATGACGCATGATTCTCTGCTGTGGGACCTCTCTCCTCTGTCTGGGTGCTGGGGCCTAAATATCTGGAACTGGCATTCTCCAGTGGTGGGTGATATGACGCATGATTCTCTGCTGTTAGACCTCTCTCCTCTGTCTGGGTGCTGGGGCCTAAATAACTAAAAGTGGCCTTATCCAGTGGTGGTTGATATGACGCATGATTCTCTGCTGTTGGACCTCTCTCCTCTGTCTGGGTGCTGGGTTCTAAATAACTGAAAGTGGCCTTCTCTAGTGGTGGGTGATATGACGCATGATTCTCTGCTGTTGGACCTCTCTCATCTGTCTGGGTGCTGGGGCCTAAATAACTGAAAGTGACCTTCTCCAGTGGTGGGTGATATGACGCATGATTCTCTGCTGTTGGACCTCTCTCCTCTGTCTGGGTGCTGGGGCCTAAATAACTGAAAGTGGCCTTCTTCAGTGGTGGGTAATATGATGCATGATTCTCTGCTGTTGGACCTCTCTCCTCTGTCTGGGTGCTGGGGCCTAAATATCTGAAAGTTGCCTTCTCCAGTGGTGGGTGATATGACGCATGATTCTCTGCTGTGGGACCTCTCTCCTCTGTCTGGGTGCTGGGGCCTAAATAACTGAATGTGGCCTTTTCCAGTGGTGGGTGATATGACGCATGATTCTCTGCTGTTGGACCTCTCTCCTCTGTCTGGGTGCTGGGGCCTAAATAACTGAAAGTGGCCTTCTCCAGTGGTGTTTGATATGACACATGATTCTCTCCTGTTGGACCTCTCTCCTCTGTCTGGGTGCTGGGGTCTAAATAACTGAAAGTGGCCTTCTTCAGTGGTGGGTGATATGACGCATGATTCTCTGCTGTGGGACCTCTCTCCTCTGTCTGGGTGCTGGGGCCTAAATAACTGAAAGTGGCCTTCTCCAGTGGTGGGTGATATGACGCATGATTCTCTGCTGTGGGACCTCTCTCCTCTGTCTGGGTGCTGGGGCCTAAATAACTGAATGTGACCTTCTCCAGTGGAGTGTGATATGACGCATGATTCTTTGCTGTTGGTCCTCTCTCATCTGTCCGGGTGCTGGGGCCTAAATAACTGACAGTGGCCTTCTCCAGTGGTGGGTTGTATGACGAATGATTCTCTGCTGTGGGACCTCTCTTCTCTGTCTGGGTGCTGGGGCCTAAATAACTGAAAGTGGCCTTCTCCAGTGGTGGGTGATATGACGCATGATTCTCTGCTGTTGGACCTCTCTCCTCTGTCTGGGTGCCGTGGGCTAAATATCTCGAAGTGGCCTTCTCCAGTGGTGGGTGATATAACGCATGATTCTCTGCTGTTGGACCTCTCTCCTCTGTCTGGGTGCTGGGGCCCAAATAACTGAAAGTGGCCTTCTCCAGTGATGGGTGATATGACGCATGATTCTCTGCTGTGGGACCTCTCTCCTCTGTCTGGGTGCTGGGGCCTAAATAACTGAAAGTGGCCATCTCCAGTGGTGGGTGATATGACGCATGATTCTCTGCTGTTGGACCTCTCTCCTCTGTCTGGGTGCTGGGGCCTAAATAACTGAAAGTGGCCTTCTCCAGTGGTGTTTGATATGACGCATGATTCTCTGCTGTTGGACCTCTCTCCTCTGTCTTGGTGCTGGGTCCTAAATAACTGAAAGTGGCCTTCTCCAGTGGTGTTTGATATGACGAATGATTCTCTGCTGTTGGACCTCTCTCCTCTGTCTGGGTGCTGGGGCCTAAATAACTGAAAGTGGCCTTCTCCAGTGGTGTTTGATATGACGAATGATTCTCTGCTGTGAGACCTCTCTCATCTGTCTGGGTGCTGTGGCCTAAATAACTGAAAGTGGCCTTCTCCAGTGATGGGTGATATGACGCATGATTCTCTGCTGTTGGACCTCTCTCCTCTGTCTGGGTGCTGGGGCCTAAATAACTGAAAGTGGCCTTCTCCAGTGGTGGGTGATATAACGCATGATTCTCTGCTGTTGGACCTCTCTCCTCTGTCTGGGTGCTGGCGCCTAAATAACTGAAAGTGGCCTTCTCCAGTGGTGGGTGATATGATGCATGATTCTCTGCTGTTGGACCTCTCTCCTCTGTCTGGGTACTGTGGCCTAAATAACAGAAAGTGGCCTTCTCAGTGGTGGGTAATATAACGCATGATTCTCTGCTGTTGGACATCTCTCCTCTGTCTGGGGCTGGGGCCTAAATAACTGAAAGTGGCCTTCTCCAGTGGTGGGTGATATGACGCATGATTCTCTGCTGTTGGACCTCTCTCCACTGTCTGGGTGCTGGGGCCTAAATAACTGAAAGTGGCCTTCTCCAGTGGTGGGTGATATGACGCATGATTCTCTGCTGTGGGACCTCTCTCCTCTGTCTGGCTGCTGGGGCCTAAATATCTGGAACTGGCATTCTCCAGTGGTCGGTGATATGACGCATGATTCTCTGCTGTTGGACCTCTCTCCTCTGTCTGGGTGCTGGGGCCTAAATAACTAAAAGTGGCCTTATCCAGTGGTGGGTGATATAAAGCATGATTCTCTGCTGTGGGACCTCTCTCCTCTCTCTGGGTGCTGGGTCCTAAATAACTGAAAGTGGCCATCTCTAGTGGTGGGTGATATGACGCATGATTCTCTGCTGTTGGACCTCTCTCATCTGTCTGGGTGCTGGGGCCTAAATAACTGAAAGTGACCTTCTCCTGTGGTGGGTGATATGACGCATGATTCTCTGCTGTTGGACCTCTCTCCTCTGTCTGGTGCTGCGGCCTAAATAACTGAAAGTGGCCTTCTCCAGTGGTGGGTGATATGACGCATGATTCTCTACTGGGGGACCTCTCTCCTCTGTCTGGGTGCTGAGGCCTAAATATCTGAAAGTGGCCTTCTCCAGTGGTGGGTGATATGACGCATGATTCTCTGCTGTTGGACCTCTCTCCTCTGTCTGGGTGCCGTGGGCTAAATATCTGGAAGTGGCCTTCTCCAGTGGTGGGTGATATAACGCATGATTCTCTGCTGTTGGACCTCTCTCATCTGTCTGGGTGATGGGGCTTAAATAACTGAAAGTGGCCTTCTCCAGTGGTCGGTGATATGACGCATGATTCTCTGCTGTTGGACCTCTCTCCTCTGTCTGTGTGCTAGGGCCTAAATAACATAAAGTAACCTTCTCCAGTGGTGGGTAATATGACGCATGATTCTCTGCTGTTGGACCTCTCTCCTCTGTCTGGATGCTGGGGCCTAAATAACTGAAAGTGGCCTTCTCCAGTGGTGGGTGATATGACGCATGATTCTCTGCTGTTGGACCTCTCTCCTCTGACTGGGTGCTAGGGCCTAAATAACTGAAAGTGGCCTTCTCCAGTGGTGGGTGATATGACGCATGATTCTCTGCTGTGGGACCTCTGTTCTCTGTCTGGGTGCTGGTTCCTAAATAACTAAAAGTGGCCTTCTCTAGTGGTGGGTGATATGACGCATGATTCTCTGCTGTTGGACCTCTCTCATCTGTCTGGTTGCTGGGGCCTAAATAACTGAAAGTGAACTTTTCCAGTGGTGGGTGATATGACGCATGATTCTCTGCTGTTGGACCTCTCTCCTCTGTCTTGGTGCTGGGGCCTAAATAACTGAAAGTTGCCTTCTCCAGTGGTGGGTGATATGACGCATGATTCTCTGCTGTGGACCTCTCTCCTCTGTCTGGGTGCTGGGGCCTAAATAACTGAATGTGGCCTTCTCCAGTGGTGGGTGATATGACGCATGATTCTTTGCTGTTGGTCCTCTCTCATCTGTCTGGGTGCTGGGGCCTAAATAACTGAAAGCTGCCATCTCCAGTGGTGGGTGATATGACACATGATTCTCTGCTGTGGAACCTCTCTCCTCTGTCTGGGTGCTGGGGCCTAAATAACTGAATGTGGCCTTCTCCAGTGGAGGGTGATATGACGCATGATTCTTTGCTGTTGGTCCTCTCTCATCTGTCCGGGTGCTGGGGCCTAAATAACTGACAGTGGCCTTCTCCAGTGGTGGGTGGTATGACGAATGATTCTCTGCTGTGGGACCTCTCTTCTCTGTCTGGGTGCTGGGGCCTAAATAACTGAAAGTGGCCTTCTCCAGTGGTGGGTGATATGCCGCATGATTCTCTGCTGTTGGACCTCTCTCCTCTGTCTGGGTGCCGTGGGCTAAATATCTCGAAGTGGCCTTCTCCAGTGGTGGGTGATATAACGCATGATTCTCTGCTGTTGGACCTCTCTCCTCTGTCTGGGTGCTGGGGCCCAAATAACTGAAAGTGGCCTTCTCCAGTGGTGGGTGATATGACGCATGATTCTCTGCTGTGGGACCTCTCTCCTCTGTCTGGGTGCTGGGGCCTAAATAACTGAAAGTGGCCTTCTCCAGTGGTGGGTGATGTAACGCATGATTCTGTGCTGTTGGACCTCTCTCCTCTGTCTGGGTGCTTGGGCCTAAATAACTGAAAGTGGCCTTATCCAGTGGTGGGTGATATGACGCATTATTCTCTGCTGTTGGACCTCTCTCCTCTGTCTGGGTGCCGTGGGCTAAATATCTGGAAGTGGCCTTCTCCAGTGGTGGGTGATATGATGCGTGATTCTCTGCTGTTGGACCTCTCTCCTCTGTCTGGGTACTGGGGCCTAAATAACAGAAAGTGGCCTTCTCCAGTGGTGGGTAATATAACGCATGATTCTCTGCTGTTGGACCTCTCTCATCTGTCTGGGTGCTGGGGCCTAAATAACTGAAAGTGACCTTCTCCAGTGGTGGGTGATATGACGCATGATTCTCTGCTGTTGGACCTCTCTCCTCTGTCTGGTGCTGGGGCCTAAATAACTGAAAGTGGCCTTCTCCAGTGGTGGGTAATATGATGCATGATTCTCTGCTGTGGGACCTCTCTCCTCTGTCTGGGTGCTGGGGCCTTAATAACTGAAAGTTGCCTTCTCCAGTGGTGGGTGATATGACGCATGATTCTCTGCTGTTGGACCTCTCACCTCTGTCTGGGTGCTGGGGCCTAAATAACTGAATGTGGCCTTTTCCAGTTGTGGGTGATATGACGCATGATTCTCTGCTGTTGGACCTCTCTCCTCTGTCTGGGTGCTGGGGCCTAAATAACTGAAAGTGGCCTTCTCCAGTGGTGTTTGATATGACACATGATTCTCTGCTGTTGGACCTCTCTCCTCTGTCTGGGTGCTGGAGCCTAAATAACTGAAAGTGGCCTTCTCCAGTGGTGGGTGATATGACGCATGATTTTCTGCTGTGGGACCTCTCTCCTCTGTCTGGGTGCCGTGGGCTAAATATCTGGAAGTGGCCTTCTCCAGTGGTGGGTGATATAACTCATGATTCTCTGCTGTTGGACCTCTCTCCTCTGTCTGGGTGATGGGGCCTAAAAAACTGAAAGTGGCCTTCTCCAGTGGTGGGTGATATGACGCATGATTCTCTGCTGTTGGACCTCTCTCCTCTGTCTGAGTGCTAGGGCCTAAATAACATAAAGTGGCCTTCTCCAGTGGTGGGTAATATGACGCATGATTCTCTGCTGTTGGACCTCTCTCCTCTGTCTGGGTGCTGGGGCCTAAATAACTGAAAGTGGCCTTCTCCAGTGGTGGGTGATATGACGCATGATTCTCTGCTGTTGGACCTCTCTCCTCTGTCTGGGTGCTGGGGCCGAAATAACTGAAAGCTGTCTTCTCCAGTGGTGGGTGATATGACGCATGATTCTCTGCTGTGGGACCTCTCTGCTCTGTCTGGGTGCTGAGGCCTAAATATCTGAAAGTGGCCTTCTCCAATGGTGTTTGATATGACGCATGATTCTCTGCTGTGGGACCTCTCTCCTCTGTCTGGGTGCTGGGGCCTAAATAACTGAAAGTGGCCTTCTCCAGAAGTGGGTGATATAATGCAGGAATCTCTGCTGTTGGACCTCTCCCCTCTGTCTGGGTGCTGGGGCCGAAATAACTGAAAGCTGTCTTCTCCAGTGGTGGGTGATATGACGCATGATTCTCTGCTGTGGGACCTCTCTCCTCTGTCTGGGTGCTGGGGCCTAAATAACTGAAAGTGGCCTTCTTCAGTGGTGGGTGATATGACGCATGATTCTCTGCTGTGGGACCTCTCTCCTCTGTCTGGGTGCTGGGGCCTAAATAACTGAAAGTGACCTTCTCCAGTGGTGGGTGATATGACGCATGATTCTCTGCTGTGGGACTTCTCTCCTCTTTCTGGGTGCTGGGGCCTAAATAACTGAAAGTGGCCTTCTCCAGTGGTGGGCGATATGACGCATGATTCTCTGCTGTGGGACCTTTCTCCTCTGTCTGGGTGCTGGGGACTTAATAACTGAAAGTGGCCTTCTCCAGTGGTGGGTGAAATGACGCATGATTCTCTGCTGTTGGACCTCTCTCCTCTGTCTTGGTGCTGAGGCCTAAATAACTGAATGTGGCCTTCTTCATTGGTGGGTGATATGACGCATGATTCTCTGCTGTTGGACCTCTCTCCTCTGTATGGGTGCTGGGGCCTAAATAACTGAAAGTGGCCTTCTCCAGTGGTGTTTGATATGACGCATGATTCTCTGCTGTGGGACCTCTCTCCTCTGTCTGGGTGCTGGGGCCTAAATAACTGAAAGTTGCCTTCTCCAGAGGTGGGTGATATAATGCAGGAATCTCTGCTGTTGGACCTCTCCCCTCTGTCTGGGAGCTGGGGCCGAAATAACTGAAAGCTGTCTTCTCCAGTGGTGGGTGATATGACGCATGATTCTCTGCTGTGGGAGCTCTCTGCTCTGTCTGGGTGCTGAGGCCTAAATATCTGAAAGTGGCCTTCTCCAATGGTGGGTGATATGACGCATGATTCTCTGCTTTTGGACCTCTCTCCTCTGTCTGGGTGCTGGGGCCTAAATAACTGAAATTGGCCTTCTCCAGTGGTGGGTGATATGACGCATGATTCTCTGCTGTGGGACCTCTCTGCTCCTTCTGGTTGCCGTGGGCTATATATCTGGATCTGGCCTTTTCCAGTGGTGGGTGATATGACGCATGATTCTCTGCTGTTGGACCTCTCTCCTCTGTCTGGGTGCTGGGGCCTAAATAACTGAAAGTGGCCTTCTCCAGTGGTGGGTGATATGACGCATGATTCTCTGCTGTGGGACTTCTCTCCTCTGTCTGGGTGCTGGGGCCTAAATAACTGAAAGTGGCCTTCTCCAGTGGTGGGTGATATGACGCATGATTCTCTGCTGTTGGACCTCTCTCCTCTGTCTTGGTGCTGAGGCCTAAATAACTGAATGTGGCCTTCTCCATTGGTGGGTGATATGACGCATGATTCTCTGCTGTTGGACCTCTCTACTCTGTCTGGGTGCTGGGGCCTAAATAACTGAAAGTGGCCTTCTTCAGTGGTGGGTGATATGACGCATGATTCTCTGCTGTGGGACCTCTCTCCTCTGTCTGGGTGCTGGGGCCTAAATAACTGAAAGTGGCCTTCTCCAGTGGTGTGTGATATGACGCATGATTCTCTGCTGTGGGACTCTCTCCTCTGTCTGGGTGCTGGGGCCTAAATAACTGAAAGTGGCCTTCTCCAGTGGTGGGTGATATGACGCATGATTCTCTGCTGTTGGACCTCTCTCCTCTGTCTTGGTGCTGAGGCCTAAATAACTGAAAGTGGCCTTCTCCAGTGGTGGGTGATATGACGCATGATTCTCTGCTGTTGGACCTCTCTCCTCTGTCTGGGTGCTGGGGCCTAAATAACTGAAAGTGGCCTTCTCCAGTGGTGTTTGATATGACGCATGATTCTCTGCTGTTGGACCTCTCTCCTCTGTCTGGGTGCTGAGGCCTAAATAACTGAATGTGGCCTTCTCCAGTGGTGGGTGATATGACGCATGATTCTCTGCTGTTGGACCTCTCTCCTCTGTCTGGGTGCTGGGTCCTAAATAACTGAAAGTGGCCTTCTCCAGTGGTGTTTGATATGACGCATTATTCTCTGCTGTTGGACCTCTCTCCTCTGTCTGGGTGCTGGGGCCTAAATAACTGAAAGTAGCCTTATCCAGTGGTGGTTGATATGACGAATGATTCTCTGCTGTTGGACCTCTCTCCTCTGTCTGGGTGCCGTGGGCCTAAATATCTGGAAGTGGCCTTCTCCAGTGGTGGGTGATATGATGCGTGATTCTCTGCTGTTGGACCTCTCTCCTCTGTCTGGGTACTGGGGCCTAAATAACAGAAAGTGGCCTTCTCCAGTGGTGGGTAATATAACGCATGATTCTCTGCTGTTGGACCTCTCTCATCTGTCTGGGTGCTGGGGCCTAAATAACTGAAAGTGGCCTTCTTCAGTGGTGGGTGATATGACGCATGATTCTCTGCTGTGGGACCTCTCTCCTCTGTCTGGGTGCTGGGGCCTAAATAACTGAAAGTGGCCTTCTCCAGTGGTGGGTGATATGACGCATGATTCTCTGCTGTGGGACTTCTCTACTCTTTCTGGGTGCTGGGGCCTAAATAACTGAAAGTGGCCTTCTCCAGTGGTGGGCGATATGACGCATGATTCTCTGCTGTGGGACCTTTCTCCTCTGTCTGGGTGCTGGGGACTAAATAACTGAAAGTGGCCTTCTCCAGTGGTGGGTGATATGACGCATGATTCTCTGCTGTTGGACCTCTCTCCTCTGTCTTGGTGCTGAGGCCTAAATAACTGAATGTGGCCTTCTTCATTGGTGGGTGATATGACGCATGATTCTCTGCTGTTGGACCTCTCTCCTCTGTCTGGGTGCTGGGGCCTAAATAACTGAAAGTGGCCTTCTCCAGTGGTGTTTGATATGACGCAAGATTCTCTGCTGTGGGACCTCTCTCCTCTGTCTGGGTGCTGGGGCCTAAATAACTGAAAGTGGCCTTCTCCAGTGGTGGGTGATATAATGCAGGAATCTCTGCTGTTGGACCTCTCCCCTCTGTCTGGGTGCTGGGGCCTAAATAACTGAAAGTGACCTTCTCCAGTGGTGGGTGATATGACGCATGATTCTCTGCTGTGGGACCTCTCTCCTCTGTCTGGGTGCTGAGTCCTAAATATCTGAAAGTGGCCTTCTCCAATGGTGGGTGATATGACGCATGATTCTCTGCTTTTGGACCTCTCTCCTCTGTCTGGGTGCTGGGGTCTAAATAACTGAAATTGGCCTTCTCCAGTGGTGGGTGATATGACGCATGATTCTCTGCTGTGGGACCTCTCTCCTCCTTCTGGTTGCCGTGGGCTATATATCTGGATCTGGCCTTTTCCAGTGGTGGGTGATATGACGCATGATTCTCTGCTGTTGGACCCCTCTCCTCTGTCTGGGTGCTGGGGCCTAAATAACTGAAAGTGGCCTTCTCCAGTAGTGGGTGATATGACGCATGATTCTCTGCTGTGGGACTTCTCTCCTCTGTCTGGGTGCTGGGGCCTAAATAACTGAAAGTGGCCTTCTCCAGTGGTGGGTGATATGACGCATGATTCTCTGCTGTGGGACCTCTCTCCTCTGTCTGGGTGCTGGGGCCTAAATAACTGAAAGTGGCCTTCTCCAGTGGTGGGTGATATGACGCATGATTCTCTGCTGTGGGACTTCTCTCCTCTGTCTGGGTGCTGGGGCCTAAATAACTGAAAGTGGCCTTCTCCAGTGGTGGGTGATATGACGCATGATTCTCTGCTGTTGGACCTCTCTCCTCTGTCTTGGTGCTGAGGCCTAAATAACTGAATGTGGCCTTCTCCATTGGTGGGTGATATGACGCATGATTCTCTGCTGTTGGACCTCTCTCCTCTGTCTGTGTGCTGGGGCCTAAATAACTGAAAGTGGCCTTCTCCAGTGGTGTTTGATATGACGCATGATTCTCTGCTGTTGGACCTCTCTCCTCTGTCTGGGTGCTGGGTCCTAAATAACTGAAAGTGGCCTTCTCCAGTGGTGTTTGATATGACGAATGATTCTCTGCTGTTGGACCTCTCTCCTCTGTCTGGGTGCTGGGGCCTAAATAACTGAAATTGGCCTTCTCCAGTGGTGTTTGATATGACGAATGATTCTCTGCTGTGGGACCTCTCTCCTCTGTCTGGGTGCTGGGGCCTAAATAACTGAAAGTGGCCTTCTCCAGTGGTGGGTGATGTAACGCATGATTCTCTGCTGTTGGACCTCTCTCCTCTGTCTGTGTGCTGGGGCCTAAATAACTGAAAGTGGTCTTATCCAGTGGTGGGTGATATGACGCTTTATTCTCTGCTGTTGGACTTCTCTCCTCTGTCTGGGTGCCGTGGGCTAAATATCTGGAAGTGGCCTTCTCCAGTGGTGGGTGATATGATGCGTGATTCTCGGCTGTGTGACCTCTCTCCTACTTCTGGTTGCCGTGGGCTATATATCTGGATCTGGCCTTTTCCAGTGGTGGGTGATATGACGCATGATTCTCTGCTGTGGGACCTCTCTCCTCTGTCTGGGTGCTGGGGCCTAAATAACTGAAAGTGGCCTTCTCCAGTGGTGGGTGATATGACGCATGATTCTCTGCTGTGGGACCTCTCTCCTCTGTCTGGGTGCTGGGGCCTAAATAACTGAAAGTGGCCTTCTCCAGAGGTGGGTGATATAATGCAGGAATCTCTGCTGTTGGACCTCTACCCTCTGTCTGGGTGCTGGGGCCTAAATAACTGAAAGCTGTCTTCTCCAGTGGTGGGTGATATGACGCATGATTCTCTGCTGTGGGACCTCTCTGCTCTGTCTGGGTGCTGAGGCCTAAATATCTGAAAGTGGCCTTCTCCAATGGTGGGTGATATGACGCATGATTCTCTGCTGTTGGACCTCTCTCCTCTGTCTGGGTGCTGGGGCCTAAATAACTGAAATTGGCCTTCTCCAGTGGTGGGTGATATGACGCATGATTCTCTGCTGTGGGACCTCTCTCCTCCTTCTGGTTGCCGTGGGCCTATATATCTGGATCTGGCCTTTTCCAGTGGTGGGTGATATGACGCATGATTCTCTGCTGTTGGACCTCTCTCCTCTGTCTGGGTGCTGGGGCCTAAATAACTGAAAGTGGCCTTCTCCAGTGGTGTTTGATATGACGCATGATTCTCTGCTGTTGGACCTCTCTCCTCTGTCTGGGTGCTGGGGCCTAAATAACTGAAAGTGGCCTTCTCCAGTGGTGTGTGATATGACGAATGATTCTCTGCTGTGGGACCTCTCTCCTCTGTCTGGGTGCTGGGGCCTAAATAACTGAAAGTGGCCTTCTCCAGTGGTGGGTGATATGACGCATGATTCTCTGCTGTTGGACCTCTCTCCTCTGTCTGGGTGCTGGGGCCTAAATAACTGAAAGTGGTCTTATCCAGTGGTGGGTGATATGACGCTTGATTCTCTGCTGTTGGACCTCTCTCCTCTGTCTGGGTGCCGTGGGCAAAATATCTGGAAGTGGCCTTCTCCAGTGGTGGGTGATATGATGCGTGATTCTCTGCTGTGTGACCTCTCTCCTACTTCTGGTTGCCGTGGGCTATATATCTGGATCTGGCCTTTTCCAGTGGTGGGTGATATGACGCATGATTCTCTGCTGTTGGACCTCTCTCCTCTGTCTGGGTGCTGGGGCCTAAATAACTGAAAGTGGCCTTCTCCAGTGGTGTTTGATATGACGCATGATTCTCTGCTGTGGGACCTCTCTCCTCTGTCTGGGTGCTGGGGCCTAAATAACTGAAAGTGGCCTTCTCCAGAGGTGGGTGATATAATGCAGGAATCTCTGCTGTTGGACCTCTACCCTCTGTCTGGGTGCTGGGGCCTAAATAACTGAAAGCTGTCTTCTCCAGTGGTGGGTGATATGACGCATGATTCTCTGCTGTGGGACCTCTCTGCTCTGTCTGGGTGCTGAGGCCTAAATATCTGAAAGTGGCCTTCTCCAATGGTGGGTGATATGACGCATGATTCTCTGCTTTTGGACCTCTCTCCTCTGTCTGGGTGCTGGGGCCTAAATAACTGAAATTGGCCTTCTCCAGTGGTGGGTGATATGACGCATGATTCTCTGCTGTGGGACCTCTCTCCTCCTTCTGGTTGCCGTGGGCTATATATCTGGATCTGGCCTTTTCCAGTGGTGGGTGATATGACGCATGATTCTCTGCTGTTGGACCTCTCTCCTCTGTCTGGGTGCTGGGGCCTAAATAACTGAAAGTGGCCTTCTCCAGTGGTGGGTGATATGACGCATGATTCTCTGCTGTGGGACTTCTCTCCTCTGTCTGGGTGCTGGGGCCTAAATAACTGAAAGTGGCCTTCTCCAGTGGTGGGTGATATGACGCATGATTCTCTGCTGTTGGACCTCTCTCCTCTGTCTTGGTGCTGAGGCCTAAATAACTGAATGTGGCCTTCTCCATTGGTGGGTGATATGACGCATGATTCTCTGCTGTTGGACCTCTCTACTCTGTCTGGGTGCTGGGGCCTAAATAACTGAAAGTGGCCTTCTTCAGTGGTGGGTGATATGACGCATGATTCTCTGCTGTGGGACCTCTCTCCTCTGTCTGGGTGCTGGGGCCTAAATAACTGAAAGTGGCCTTCTCCAGTGGTGGGTGATATGACGCATGATTCTCTGCTGTGGGACTTCTCTCCTCTGTCTGGGTGCTGGGGCCTAAATAACTGAAAGTGGCCTTCTCCAGTGGTGGGTGATATGACGCATGATTCTCTGCTGTTGGACCTCTCTCCTCTGTCTTGGTGATGAGGCCTAAATAACTGAATGTGGCCTTCTCCATTGGTGGGTGATATGACGCATGATTCTCTGCTGTTGGACCTCTCTCCTCTGTCTGGGTGCTGGGGCCTAAATAACTGAAAGTGGCCTTCTCCAGTGGTGTTTGATATGACGCATGATTCTCTGCTGTTGGACCTCTCTCCTCTGTCTGGGTGCTGGGTCCTAAATAACTGAAAGTGGCCTTCTCCAGTGGTGTTTGATATGACGAATGATTCTCTGCTGTTGGACCTCTCTCCTCTGTCTGGGTGCTGGGGCCTAAATAACTGAAAGTAGCCTTCTCCAGTGGTGTTTGATATGACGAATGATTCTCTGCTGTGGGACCTCTCTTCTCTGTCTGGGTGCTGAGGCCTAAATATCTGAAAGTGGCCTTCTCCAGTGGTGGGTGATATGACGCATGATTCTCTGCTGTTGGACCTCTCTCTCTGTCTGGGTGCTGGGGCCTAAATAACTGAAAGTGGCCTTCTCCAGTGGTGGGTGATATGACGCATGATTCTCTGCTGTTGGACCTCTCTGCTCCTGTCTGGGTGCCGTGGGCTAAATATCTGGATGTGGCCTTCTCCAGTGGTGGGTGATATGACGCATGATTCTCTGCTGTTGGACCTCTCTCCTCTGTCTGGGTGCTGGGGCCTAAATAACTGAAAGTGGCCTTCTCCAGTGGTGGGTGATATGACGCATGATTCTCTGCTGTGGGACTTCTCTCCTCTGTCTGGGTGCTGGGGCCTAAATAACTGAAAGTGGCCTTCTCCAGTGGTGGGTGATATGACGCATGATTCTCTGCTGTTGGACCTCTCTCCTCTGTCTTGGTGCTGAGGCCTAAATAACTGAATGTGGCCTTCTCCAGTTGGTGGGTGATATGACGCATGATTCTCTGCTGTTGGACCTCTCTCCTCTGTCTGGGTGCTGGGGCCTAAATAACTGAAAGTGGCCTTCTCCAGTGGTGGGTGATATGACGCATGATTCTCTGCTGTTGGACCTCTCTCCTCTGTCTGGGTGCTGGGGCCTAAATAACTGAAAGTGGCCTTCTCCAGTGGTGGGTGATATGACGCATGATTCTCTGCTGTTGGACCTCTCTCCTCTGTCTGGGTGCTGAGGCCTAAATAACTGAAAGTGGCCTTCTCCAGTGGTGGGTGATATGACGCATGATTCTCTGCTGTTGGACCTCTCTCCTCTGTCTGGGTGCTGGGGCCTAAATATCTGAAAGTGGCCTTCTCCAGTGGTGGGTGATATAACGCATGATTCTCTGCTGTTGGACCTCTCTCCTCTGTCTGTGTGGTAGGGCCTAAATAACATGAAAGTGGCCTTCTCCAGTGGTGGGTGATATGACGCATGATTCTCTGCTGTTGGACCTCTCTCCTCTGTCTGGGTGCTGGGGCCTAAATAACTGAAAGTGGCCTTCTCCAGTGGTGGGTGATATGACGCATGATTCTCCGCTGTGGGACCTCTCTTCTCTGTCTGGGTGCTGGGGCCTAAATAACTGAAAGTGGCCTTCTCCAGTGATGGGTGATATGACGCATGATTCTCTGCTGTTGGACCTCTCTCCTCTGTCTGGGTGCCGTGGGCTAAATATCTCGAAGTGGCCTTCTCCAGTGGTGGGTGATATAACGCATGATTCTCTGCTGTTGGAACTCTCTCCTCTGTCTGGGTGCTGGTTCCTAAATAACTAAAAGTGGCCTTCTCTAGTGGTGGGTGATATGAAGCATGATTCTCTGCTGTTGGACCTCTCTCCTCTGTCTGGTTGCTGGGGCCTAAATAACTGAAAGTGACCTTTTCCAGTGGTGGGTGATATGACGCATGATTCTCTGCTGTTGGGACTTCTCTCCTCTGTCTGGGTGCTGGGGCCTAAATAACTGAAAGTGGCCTTCTCCAGTGGTGGGTGATATGATGCATGATTCTCTGCTGTGGGACCTCTCTCCTCTGTCTGGGTGCTGGGGCCTAAATAACTGAATGTGGCCTTCTCCAGTGGTGGGTGATATGACGCATGATTCTTTGCTGTTGGTCCTCTCTCATCTGTCTGGGTGCTGGGGCCTAAATAACTGAAAGTTGCCTTCTCCAGTGGTGGGTGATATGACGCATGATTCTCTGCTGTGGGACCTCTCTCCTCTGTCTGGGTGCTGGGGCCTAAATAACTGAATGTGACCTTCTCCAGTGGATGGTGATATGACGCATGATTCTTTGCTGTTGGTCCTCTCTCATCTGTCCGGGTGCTGGGGCCTAAATAACTGACAGTGGCCTTCTCCAGTGGTGGGTGGTATGACGAATGATTCTCTGCTGTGGGACCTCTCTTCTCTGTGTGGGTGCTGAGGCCTAAATAACTGAAAGTGGCCTTCTCCAGTGGTGGGTGATATGACGCATGATTCTCTGCTGTTGGACCTCTCTCCTCTGTCTGGGTGCCGTGGGCTAAATATCTCGAAGTGGCCTTCTCCAGTGGTGGGTGATATGACGCATGATTCTCTGCTGTTGGACCTCTCTCCTCTGTCTGGGTGCTGGGGCCCAAATAACTGAAAGTGGCCTTCTCAAATGGTGGGTGATATGACGCATGATTCTTTGCTGTTGGTCATCTCTCATCTGTCTGGGTGCTGGGGCCTAAATAACTGAAAGTTGCCTTCTCCAGTGGTGGGTGATATGACGCATGATTCTCTGCTGTGGGACCTCTCTCCTCTGTCTGGGTGCTGGGGCCTAAATAACTGAATGTGACCTTCTCCAGTGGAGGGTGATATGACGCATGATTCTTTGCTGTTGGTCCTCTCTCATCTGTCCGGGTGCTGGGGCCTAAATAACTGACAGTGGCCTTCTCCAGTGGTGGGTGGTATGAAGAATGATTCTCTGCTGTGGGACCTCTCTTCTCTGTCTGGGTGCTGGGGCCTAAATAAATGAAAGTGGCCTTCTCCAGTGGTGGGTGATATGACGCATGATTCTCTGCTGTTGGACCTCTCTCCTCTGTCTGGGTGCCGTGGGCTAAATATCTCGAAGTTGCCTTCTCCAGTGGTGGGTGATATAACGCATGATTCTCTGCTGTTGGACCTCTCTCCTCTGTCTGGGTGCTGGGGCCCAACTAACTGAAAGTGGCCTTCTCCAGTGGTGGGTGATATGACGCATGATTCTCTGCTGTGGGACCTCTCTCCTCTGTCTGGGTGCTGGGGCCTAAATAACTGAAAGTGGCCTTCTCCAGTGGTGGGTGATATGACGCATGATTCTCTGCTGTTGGACCTCTCTCCTCTGTCTGGGTGCTGGGGCCTAAATAACTGAAAGTGGCCTTCTCCAGTGGTGGGTGATATGACGCATGATTCTCTGCTGTGGGACCTCTCTCCTCTGTCTGGGTGCTGGGGCCTAAATATCTGGAACTGGCATTCTCCAGTGGTGGGTGATATGACGCATGATTCTCTGCTGTTAGACCTCTCTCCTCTATCTGGGTGCTTGGGCCTAAATAACTAAAAGTGGCCTTATCCAGTGGTGGTTGATATGACGCATGATTCTCTGCTGTACGACCACTCTCCTCTGTCTGGGTGCTGGGTTCTAAATAACTGAAAGTGGCCTTCTCTAGTGGTGGGTGATATGACGCATGATTCTCTGCTGTTGGACCTCTCTCATCTGTCTGGGTGCTGGGGCCTAAATAACTGAAAGTGACCTTCTCCAGTGGTGGGTGATATAACTCATGATTCTCTGCTGTTGGACCTCTCTCCTCTGTCTGTGTGGTAGGGCCTAAATAACATAAAGTGGCCTTCTCCAGTGGTGGGTAATATGACGCATGATTCTCTGCTGTTGGACCTCTCTCCTCTGTCTGGGTGCTGGGGCCTAAATAACTGAAAGTGGCCTTCTCCAGTGGTGGGTGATATGACGCATGATTCTCTGCTGTTGGACCTCTCTCCTCTGTCTGGGTGCTGGGGCCTAAATAACTGAAAGTGGCCTTCTCCAGTGGTGGGTGATATGACGCATGATTCTCCGCTGTGGGACCTCTTTTCTCTGTCTGGGTGCTGGGGCCTAAATAACTGAAAGTGGCCTTCTCCAGTGATGGGTGATATGACGCATGATTCTCTGCTGTTGGACCTCTCTCCTTTGTCTGGGTGCCGTGGGCTAAATATCTCAAGTGGCCTTCTCCAGTGGTGGGTGATATAACGCATGATTCTCTGCTGTTGGAACTCTCTCCTCTGTCTGGGTGCTGGTTCCTAAATAACTAAAAGTGGCCTTCTCTAGTGGTGGGTGATATGAAGCATGATTCTCTGCTGTTGGACCTCTCTCCTCTGTCTGGTTGCTGGGGCCTAAATAACTGAAAGTGACCTTTTCCAGTGGTGGGTGATATGACGCATGATTCTCTGCTGTGGGACTTCTCTCCTCTTTCTGGGTGCTGGGGCCTAAATAACTGAAAGTGGCCTTCTCCAGTGGTGGGTGATATGATGCATGATTCTCTGCTGTGGGACCTCTCTCCTCTGTCTGGGTGCTGGGGCCTAAATAACTGAATGTGGCCTTCTCCAGTGGTGGGTGATATGACGCATGATTCTTTGCTGTTGGTCCTCTCTCATCTGTCTGGGTGCTGGGGCCTAAATAACTGAAAGTTGCCTTCTCCAGTGGTGGGTGATATGACGCATTATTCTCTGCTGTGGGACCTCTCTCCTCTGTCTGGGTGCTGGGGCCTAAATAACTGAATGTGACCTTCTCCAGTGGATGGTGATATGACGCATGATTCTTTGCTGTTGGTCCTCTCTCATCTGTCCGGGTGCTGGGGCCTAAATAACTGACAGTGGCCTTCTCCAGTGGTGTGTGGTATGACGAATGATTCTCTGCTGTGGGACCTCTCTTCTCTGTGTGGGTGCTGAGGCCTAAATAACTGAAAGTGGCCTTCTCCAGTGGTGGGTGATATGACGCATGATTCTCTGCTGTTGGACCTCTCTCCTCTGTCTGGGTGCCGTGGGCTAAATATCTCGAAGTGGCCTTCTCCAGTGGTGGGTGATATGACGCATGATTCTCTGCTGTTGGACCTCTCTCCTCTGTCTGGGTGCTGGGGCCCAAATAACTGAAAGTGGCCTTCTCCAGTGGTGGGTGATATGACGCATGATTCTTTGCTGTTGGTCATCTCTCATCTGTCTGGGTGCTGGGGCCTAAATAACTGAAAGTTGCCTTCTCCAGTGGTGGGTGATATGACGCATGATTCTCTGCTGTGGGACCTCTCTCCTCTGTCTGGGTGCTGGGGCCTAAATAACTGAATGTGACCTTCTCCAGTGGAGGGTGATATGACGCATGATTCTTTGCTGTTGGTCCTCTCTCATCTGTCCGGGTGCTGGGGCCTAAATAACTGACAGTGGCCT